>QEYC01000019.1:0-238391 GCA_009935795.1 Pholiota adiposa
CATGGACTTGTGGTAGTTACCCGGATAAGAATAGTGTATCCAGAGCGGTAACTCAGCCTACACAGCCACCCCACCTAGCGGACTTCGAAAATTTTACCCACCGAAAGCGTGCTGGCTGGCTGGCTGGCTGTGCTCGCTGCCGGTTCTTGCTCGACGTCGTGCGTAGGATGCTCGACACCGTCTTCAGGGTCGTCCCAAAAGGAAAGAGTGCACAAAGCGCTGGAACAGCACTTTAGTCTCCATATAGGTGTCCGGTGTTTGTTTTTTCTCTAGCCGCATAAGGAAATAGTAAAGATATCTTATTATCTAATCTAATCCATCAAGATATCTAATCTTGATCTAATCTATTTAATTTAATTGCGACGCGGTGCCCGCCATCCAGCGCGAGTGCGCGTACTGCGCTACGTGAGTCGTGACCTGAACGGCCTCGCCCGCGCTTGCCCTCGTTAATGCTTGGCGTCGGCTGTGCCCTTCCTCGTCGCTCGCTGTCCGCCCTCACCACCATTGGCTGTCCTCGCCATGCCCCACCTTCCCACTGCTCGCCTCTCGTGCTGGGTGACGCCGTTCGCCGCAACCCGCTCGCCGCTTGTCGTGTTCTCGTTCGTACGCTGCTCACCACCTGCCATACCCGCCCTCGCCGCTTTCTGTTCTCGCCACTGCTGCTCGTAATTCTCGGCCCCACCGCCGCTCGGGTCGCAGTTGTCCTCGTCGCGTGCCACTCGTCGCCTATCAGCCGCCGTCCGTTGTCTGTGCAATGGCCTGGTTATGTGTTTGGGAGCAACATGGCGAGCTCGAGCAGGCCATTGGTCTCGTCGTGCTTGACTGGCGCGCATTGGTGCACGACGTGGCGGCGCTCGCTGTCTGCCTTACTCAACGTGGCCACATGTGCGCCTTCTGAGCCCTCTTCCATCCGCCGACAGCCTGTTCCATCCCGTGAACCAGCCACCTGAGATTCCCGGGGGGTCGAGTATCGGAGGCACCAGGTTAGTGGAGGAGCGCGGGCGGTGAGGAGCGAGATACGGCGGAGGGTGCTGTGGCAGGCGGCGAGGAGGGAGGCGGGTGTGCAATGACGAAGGGTGTTGTAGTGCTGTAAAATAAAGTGATGTCAATAAAAAAAGCAATGATAGGAAATAAAACATACCAGGCGGCCCTCAGGACCGCCGCATCACATTCCCCACCCCGCCTCGCATCCTCACCCTCGTCTGTACATACATGGCATTGCGAGTGAGTGCAACGAGCCCGGCAGCGCCGACGTCGTGCAGATGGGCCCCCGGTTGCTCGACCTTGCGCTCGCCATCGTCGTTGTGGTGTGTAAGTCGTAATTAGCGGGTCGGTGCGTGTACTCGCGCTGAGGGAATCTCTAAGGGGCGCGACAGTGTTGGGCGTGCTCGAGCTCGAGCTTGTGGTGGTGGGTGAGCTTGTGTAGCCAAAGCTGGCGTCGTGAATGTGGACGCGACATGGGCCTGCCCTCGCTGTCGTCGTGTGCAGTTTGTAGGCGGGTGGTCGGCACATTGCATACGCCGCCGAAGTCCCGTTTCAACGGGATGGATTCGCTGTGCGATGCAGGGCAGAGTGAGAGCATGGGGCGGGTACACAAGCAATGGACGACTTACCTGGAAAGGGATGACGCGTCGTTGGCCCTCGCACTCCCGTGCCCTTGTACCTCCTCTTGTGGGTGGTGTCGGTGTCGGCGGTGGTTTCACGCAAACGAGGACGGGCCTGGGTATATGGGAGGGGGAACACTATGGTGGTTGGTCGAAACGTTGAAGCTTCGCCAAGGCGAATCAACGATCAACGAAGTCACGCGATCCGGCGAATGCCGAATGTCGTTTGCGCACCACCGTCGACGACGTTTTGCGCGGCTGTGAGCACGGACTGGACAATGTTATGGCGTAAATAAATCGAAAGCAGTACTAGGTACACGAATTTAAAGTAAAATGATTTTATTAGATGTGAAAGCATATGGAATTAGCCAAATTGTCTTGACGTCGCCACGCTAAACGACGACGACGGTATATTGTCTCCCTTCCAGTCATTATTACCGTTAGTTATTAATTCTAATAGATGCTCTATATACCACTTGCATTCGTTCTTTAACATAAAATTATTGACTTTTATGTAGCTATCTACGTTATGGGCAAAACTGTCGCGACATCGCCACGCGCAATAGAAATACGCTTACTATGCTGATATAAATAACTAAACACACGTTCAAAGGTGTGTACTCTGTATCGTACTTGTATTATACTTCCACAAATATGTCCAGTCATAGATACCTTGCATAAGTCTACAGAATACCTTTAGAATTAATTATATACGTTGAAATGAATATATCGGATGCCTGAACAGCTGTTCAAGTCTCGCAGTGACCAGTCAATGGCGACGTCACAACATATGCGCTTATTCCGGACCCAATTTCGTTCAATAAATTCAATCTATTTCTAGTAGGTATACTTACAGATATTCTACAGCATCTTAAAGTATAATTAATCAATGTACTAGTGGAAAACGTCGAGATCGACGACAAGGACGGCGAGCAGCGAGCGTCGGCATTTGCCGAAACACACGTGCATCAATGTCTTCGTTGATTGTGGACCGTGGGACGTTGAACTTCAACAGCTTCGACCACATCCGTCTGCCACCCACTCCACAGACCCCGCTGCACGAAGCGAACCACACACAACAACAACGACACGGCTGGGGAAACCCGAGGGCACAGGCGGTCGAGGGCCGGGGGTCGGCGTGTCATCGTCGTCCCTCGTCTAGGTACGTGGTCCTTTTTTCGCATCACCGCCCCCCGCTTACTCTCCTTCTCTTCACATAGCGAACGCAGCACGGCGAGTCACGACAAGCTCGGGCTTGACCAGCGGAGATACGTGGAGCACGGTGAGCCCATGCACAGCGCGACAAACGCGGCCACGGGGAACGACGAGCAATGGTGGGCAACAGGGCAGGACCAGTGCGTGGGCGGGTCCGATGAAGAGCAACGGCGCTAATAGCGACGGAGAGTAGGCTGCTACGTTGTCAAGTACGTGCCGCCCGCCACCAGTGCTCATCCTCACACTCACTACCCTCTCCCTTACACAGCAGCCTGACTGGAACACGAACGACGGCATAAATCTCATGTACGCAGCGTAGCGGGCAGACACGGAGGACAAGGATGTAGGGCGGGGCGGGGCATATGTGCGGCGGTCCTGGGGACCGCTTGGTACGTTTTACTTTCTATATCGATTCTCTAATCTGACATTTCCTCATTTTTAACAGTGCACCCACTCGCGACACGCACCACAGCTCACCCACAGCCACGGACGTGGCGCATCCCAGGCGGCTAGCCCGCCTCAGCCAGCTGCCGCAGCTGCAATCGACCACGCGGTGTCGACAACGGAACAACGACCATGCAGCCCCGACCCCGACCTCGTACAGCCAAGCGCCACCTCCCACACCAGCTCTGATACTCGCATCCGCGGGAATCTCAGCTGGTGAGGAGGTCGGCGAATGCGAGTGACATTCGCAGCCAAGGACAGCGAGCGCCCACAACATGTGGCAGGGACGGTGGGCATGTGCGACGGCGGGATGATGGCTGATGGGCGACAAGCAGCGGCGACGAGGACAACCGCGACCGCGAGTAGCGACAAAGACGACCATGACCACGAGCGGCGGTGGGGCCAAGGACGATGAGCAGCAGCGGGGAGAGTGGCGGGCGGCGAGGGCGGGCGTGCCAGACGGCGAACGGCAGCAAAAGGCGGGGATGGCGAGGATGGCCAATAGGTGGTGAGGGCGGACAGTGAGGAGGAAAGGTACGGAATGCCAAGCGGCGAAGAGGGCAAGCACGGGCGCGACCAATAGATCGCGTAGCGCAGGCAGCGGGTAAGCGGGCGGCAAGCGAGAGGCGGTAAGCGCGCTGCGTAGCGGTGCGCACTGCGCTGCGATTAAATAAAGTAGATTAGATTAATAGATTAGATATTTCTGTCATAGATTAGATAAAAATATATCTTTATTATTTCCTTATGCGGCTAGTGGAAAAAAAAAGTCGGACACCTATATGGAGAAATGAAGTGCTGTTCCAGCCCTTTTTGCACTCTTTCCTTTTTGGGACGACCCTGAAGACAGTGTCGAGCACCCTACGCACGACGTCGAGCAAGAGCCAGCAGCGAGCAGCACCTAGGCAGCCACCCAGCACGCTTTGGGTGGGTAGAAATTTCAAAGTCAGCTTGGTGGGGTGGCTGTGTAGGCTGAGTTACCGCTCTGGATACACTATTCTTATCCGGGTAACTACCACAATCTCATGTAGAATATTAACGGACAAGGCTGAATGAAGGTGGTGGAGACTCGTGTCCGGATGGAGAAGTCCAGGGCAAAAGAGACCAAAAACGTAAATAAAAAGGTACGTGCTCTTATTATTCGCGCCTCTGCCCGATGCCGACCGTTTGCCATACGTATTGCAGGAAACTAGAGCGCTGCGTACGGCAGCGAACGACAGACGACCGACGATGCCAACAACAATGCCGTCTTCAACAATCTCGCATGCTCCGTTACGGGGTTGCCATCTGCGTGCTGCTCGTGAGTCGTGGGTCTTTGCGAAGCTGGGGATACGCCGTTCAGCACAAGCAGACGACTAATGCGAAAATAAGGCACGTACCTTTATGTGCTGCTCCTTCTACACACTTCCCACTGACTAGACACACACAGGCCCATCGATGCAAGGCCTTGCATGATTGATGAACCCATCTCAGAGAGACGAGACGAGCGCGAGGCGGAAAACGACGGTGCACAGACGGTAAGTACACGCCGTCGTACTCCTCTGCTCTTGCTCTCGCTGACCGCCTCCTCGTGCGCACACTGTCCTCCACATGCACCAGTGTTGCTACACCCTACACCCCATCCTCACACGACACCCTCAGTCCCTATCTATCCGTGGATGTCCTTCTCCTACGAGGATGGGTGCTTGTTCTGTGAGGAATGGTGTCCGTCATTGTCCTCATCGATCCTCTCATCACTGCCGCATTCCTGCTCATTGTTTCCATGCCCTCGCAATCGTCGTCGTCGTATTCAGATGTCGAGATTACCTAAATCTTTGTGAGTAAATCCCAGTAATTGGAATGAGCTCTGACAAAAAAAGGACACTCACAGACATTTGCAACTCAAGAGTTGCTCGATGTTGGCACTGATTTTCCCTCCGCGCGATGCTCGTCGTCATCGTCGACATGTTGTTCATCCGCTGAGCTACAAAATTCCAGGTCAAGCGTCATGTGAAATAGTACCGCTATTATTTCTACTCACCACTAACGGCGACGTTCAGTCCATAGCTTTAATCTTGCGCCGCTGCGCGCCGTAGACAGTCGACAGGACACCGTCTTCATTGTCGATGGTCACGTTCACGAACTATGGACCTGTAGAGACAAGATTAGAATCAGACGCACACAAAGGGTAAGCACGTACGTACCAGAACTCCCACCCTCGCTGACAGGGTGAGCATGGCTCGCCGTCCAATAGGCCAATGTGCATTGGCTAAAATAAAGACTAGTTAGCTTGGGCATTGACTGCAAATATACCAAAATGTACTGGTTCTGAGCTTTGTGCGTAGTGGAGGGTGGGGTTGTTGGAATGCTTAGGGAATCAGAAACTGGTCGTGGAGTTGTGGAATACCAATCATATGACCATGCAGGTAGGACTTGAAGGTGAGAAATCCAACCCAGCCTGGGTTGGATTTCTCACCTTGAGTTGTAAACAGAGTGGTGGTGATTGTTGACGATGCGTCGCTCTTAGGTCGCGCTTGTTTCAATGTTTCTGTCACATCACATGCATCGTGACATTACGAGTCTATGAATAGTAATTGGTTGTATCGTCATTGCAGTGTGGACGGCATGAGATGGGGAAGGGAGGTGTTGTGGGTCATGCCTGGGGCACTGATGTCCGTCTACGCCTACGGATAGCATATACGATCGCCAGTCAGAACATCCAGGAGCAAGTTGACTTTGCAGGCTTCCCGCCAGGCCTCACTGGTACCCCTTCATGATCTGTGGTCAGAAGGGCTCATATGGATAGAGACGACTCGGACTTGTACCTTTTGTAGCTGCTTGATTCAAATTTTTTCTTGGTTCGATTGGACGTCGACGTTTCACCCTGATTATTGTTCTTCAAAAGGTAATATTGATTTCTGCGGAAGGAATTACACATACAAAGAGACTGATCGACTCGAAATAAAGAAAAAGAGGAGCAGTAAGCATAATTAAAAAACAGAGATGATTAAATGAAAACTTGGAGAGGATGCCTGTCGTACACATTCTTCTCATCGCTAAGCTCGCCAAGGTTGGGGTAGAACGGCACTAGTGCATCCTCTGTGCCGAGGTACAGAGCATTGTATATGCGCCAATACACTTCGCAGACTTTGCGAGCAGGATGGAATAGACCCTGGAGCACATAGCTTAGCAGCACACCTGGACCGAGGGTGACGCGCATCACTTCAATGGCGTCCATGACCGTGCCAATAATGTGGGGCGATGTCTCGAAGCAGTTAGGCCACACAAGGTTCATGATCTGCAGCATGGAATCTTCGCATCCGAGACTGGCAACACCCAGTGCGAGATGCTTGACGATGGTGCTGGCTGTCTGCCGATGGACCAGATCGCAGTTGGTAAGGGCGTCCTTGAGCATCGTCGCTACGTCACAGTAGTATGCGGATTGAGGGCCGACGTATTTGAAGATGAACAAGAGGGCTTTGAGACAACCAGTGCGGACATTCAGCTCAGCTGTATGGTATTTGTTGAGGATGGCGGAAATCAAGCAGGATACATGTGAAAGCTAGATAGAAGAAAATTATAGTTAGCAATCTTGAACAACGAAGATATCTGAGAGAGCACTCACGTCCGCAAGTCTTTCTCCCAGCTGTTTGAAGAGAAGCAGACCAAGCTTGACTTTGAGCATGATCTTCTTTGTCTCCTCGTCCGAAGTTTGGAATTCATGAATAAGGATGATGGTGACTTCTTTGGTGTAGTAGGATGCATATTCGGGGTCCATGAGCAGGATGATGAATCTGATGGCTTTCAGGAATGCAGCGAGACCTTTGCCATGGTGCAGATGAATGCCTAACCAGAGAGGCTTGAGGACATTATTGAAGATTCAATACCGTAAGGTGCAGCGGCCTCAGCTAGAGCAGCCAGGCCAAGGGCAGTCATCGTCTTGACTTTCTGCTGCTCATCCGAAAGACTGTGTGCGATAGTAGCAGCGATACAGTTGACCAAGTTGTGAAGATGAGGAAGAACAGTGCAGCCCATCATGATAGCGATTTGCTGGATGATATGGATACTGGTATGTCTTGCCTGCCAAGATTTCTTGGAGAGACAGACGACCTCGGACCTTGAGGAAAGGAAGGAGCGAAGGGATACCAAGAGCCGAGGCTTGAATGATGGAGAATTCATACGTAGGTAAACAGGTGAAATTTCTTGAGGAAAGGAAGGAGCGAAGGGATACCAAGAGCTGAGACAATGATGGAGAATTCATACGTAGGTGAACAGGTGAAATTTGAGGTGCTAGACTAGAAGGAAAAAGACAAACAGAAAAAATGAAGGTCTACAATACAAGTTCAACGAGACAATAAATAGAATGTCCAAAACATAGTACACGATCAGACAGCATGCGTTGGAATCAGATTGATGGTTGCAGCTGCCCTGCAGGTGCAAGGAAGTCGACTATGTCCATCATTCCTAACACATCCTCTGGGCCATTCGTCGATGCAAAGTAGCCGTGTACAACACCTAAAGCATTCTCCCTGTTGATTTCGGGATGCGCAACCACATTTCCTGCAGTCCTAATTTGGTATTCTTGGCCCATAAGGACCCGGAGTGCATTGGGGGAATCTATGAGGATTCTTGCTTGGGCAGTCATGGAGGGGAATAGTCGATAGGCAAAACCGCGGGCGCGTTCTACCCGAGTTGACTGTAGCACATCAACTTCCTGCCTGGTTAAGAATATGCATCCAGCTTGCTGCTTCCGTATATTGACTACTTGTTCGACAAATTCTTGTTCTTTCTGATGAAGCTTAACGCGCAGCAATTCGGCAGCCGCTTTCATCTCGGTAACATTTTTTGGCTTGGAGCAAAGCCCAACTGCTGCAGAAAGGTTTGACCAGGCCACAAGAAAGAATTGGCGCAAGTCGAGGGTTGCCAGAGACGACACAGACTATTCAAGAAAATAAATATAAGAGTTTGCTACGTGGCAGATCTGAGATAATAGATTTCTTACAATTTGTAGTCGATCTTGAACAACCCTGAGCTGTTGAGTCGTCCAATATAGTTGGCCTTTCAGCTCTGCAATGTCCAGCGATGTTTTGTTCTCATTGCTTAGTACGGCATTTAGATATGCTTCTCTGAGATGCGTAACTTCATCTTCCAACGTTTTGATTCTTCGAAGCAAGAACAAAACAAAATTTCTTGTCGCCTCATTCGTCTGGCGTTCCAAGTGCACTATTTCGCGAGTTTTCTGGTAGTCGTGCTGCAGATTTGTCGTGAAATTTGTGAGGGAGTTAATTCTATCGTGGAGAAGTTGAATTTCTTCGTCAACGGGGCCATGCCGACGTTCCGAATAATGGGGCTGGGAGTATTGATTGGAGCCTTGTTGTTGAGGCCCATTCTGGGATGGTGCAGACAATTGGTGAGGTGGCTGCAGTGGCAGAGACTGATTGGTAGAGTGTGGCATATGGGATCGCTGTACATTCAGAGGGAGGGGCGCGACTGGCTGCCCAAATGCCGGAAGAAATGGACGAGAGTGGGCCGGACCGGCATGTGATGAGGCAGCCTGAGTGGCCCCACTGTGACTTTGGGCGGCCTGTGGACTGGGACCTGGCTGCTGGGGGTTGCGCAACGGATGGGCAGGCAGCAGATGCTGCAGAATAGCAGGCTGATTAACATTTTGCAGGCGATCAGCTAGGGAGCTCCCCAAGTTTTCACTTGAAAGAGGCTCTGTGGTCTGCGAGGACCTGCGATTCTGAGCCCCGCGTCGTGGCTGGGTAGGGCTAGCAGAAGGGGTTAACGGATAGCCTGAGGATGACATTGTGGTTCTCAAAAGAGATAATGTGGTACAATGCAGGTGAGAACTTATCTGGCTTTCATCGCTGAACACATGTCTTCGTCTTATTTTTGCCCAACTTATATTTATAAAGCTATTGGATGTGAGATGCTGATTGATTTCAAGGAGTTGACAAAGTAGTGTAGTAATCAGATAAGAGGCACATGCAGCTTGAGATAGAGAAGGAATTGAAGGTGAGAAATCCAACCCAGGCTGGGTTGGATTTCTCACCTTGAGCTGTAAACAGAGTTGTAGCGGTGAGCGTGGCGACGCGTCTGGATGTGCACATTGTTGAATCAGAGTCACATGATATTACATGCACTGAACATCATGATCATGTGCTCTTGTACTTGGTTTCTTCGACGACAACTTCAAGGGCATCTGGATGGCTGAAGGGGAAGAAACAGAGATTACTTTATCTCCAGTTCCAACATCAGTGCTCAATGAAGAAGAGGTATGCAGTTTTTCTGGTTTATAATGTCATAGACTAATTTGTAACTCATCTAAGCTGACAATTCCAACAACGTCGCTCCAAAGTGATTCACCCATTAATTCACTCTTTGGTCCATGGTTCGCAGCTCCACCACTGCATTCTGAGTTTACTACCCCACGGACTGAACCAGAGTCTCCATTGCCGGTAATGTCTATTTTATAGTTGCAATAATTGCAATGATTGAGTGTTGTTTTATCAGCCCATGAGCGAACGTACAAGGAGAATTGTATCCCCTCGTTCCTCCGACTTTTCAACAACTTCACAATATTATCGAGCCCGCAATAGGTCTCCTCCACCAGATGATGGGGTGAGAATATCTACATTTGGTCTCCAAAATTCTTTCTGACGTCTATATGTTAGTTTTGGAAAAGCTGTTCTGAGTCCCCAATCCAAGCACTGGGTGCAGCTGAGAATAGGCCTTCTCGAATTCGATCAGTTTTAGCTCCTGGCCTAAGACTCCAAGCATCTTCTCATCCCAAAATGACATCCATCTCTCAGCGACAACGGTCCCGCCACCTAATTCGTCAGCACCTTCTATGCCGTGTTCATCAAGAGAGACTCTTAGTCAAAGCCCATCGTCTTCTGCTTAGAGCAGAGAAACTTCTGCTTAGAGCTGGGCAGAGTTCTGGATTGGGAAAGCGTGTCTATTTGAGAAGGAAGGTTAGCAGAAAATGATAATTTGAGGATGGTATGGCGCTCACAATTTCATTTACCTATAAAACTATCCATCTATTTATATAGACTCATTCTTACAAGCTCAAGCTCCTGCTTAACCTTGTAATGCTAAATGTGACATGATTTCATTCTGCCTTTCAGTCCATACATTCTTTTGACATGTTTTTCATTCATTCAACTACGATAAAAATTCATTCGCATTAAATTTTTTGAATAATACTCTGCTTGTTATAAATGGTAAATTAGTAATCTATGCATGTAAGATTCTGACGGAAGTGTGGATGGAGAAAAGCTTGGGCACCATTCTCAATGACATTCTTGCTGCACTGTTTCCAGTATATGCCATGCACTGCGATAACCACAATACAAGTTACTTACTATTAATATCTAGACTGTGATTAGTTGGGACAATTACTGATGGGACAAAATTAGTAATCAGTCACAACTGCTAGTACGATATTTTCTGATATTCCAATATATCATTTACCATCTGTCTACTTATTCTAACAATGCCGCGCTTTGCTGAAGATTCTATTCCTGAATGTCCGGCCTGCCTCAAAATATTTTCTACTGCTCAAGGTCTGAATTCACACCTAACAATGTCAAAGTCATGCAGTTGGTATCGAAAGGGCAAGAATCGGGAGCTTATATTCAATGAACAGCCAAACCACATAAATGCAGATTTAATTGAAGACGACTCTGGGCCTACAGACATTGATCCCTCCTTTCTGAGGAATAATGAATGGCCTCCACTCTTCCCTGATCCAGTCAACGACTTTGTGTTCAATCCTTCAGAGGACATCGAGCGTGATGAATTTGTACTCCTTCCACGGGAAGGTCAAGCGGGACCTGGACCAACAACCCAAGCTGCTAGGTCTCACCAAAATCCAAACCATCATCGTGCTCTTGACGATGAAGATGATTCAAGAGTTGTCATTGATCATCCAACTGCCGGCAAAATTTATCGATCAGCCTCTCAAATCCATGCAAGCTCTGCACATCCTAGACACGATACAGATGGCGATGTAATAATGGAGGACAGTAATTCTGAATCAAATCCTTATTCTCCTTTTGCATCTGAGCTGGATTGGAAGATGGCTGAGTGGGCGGTAAAGGATGGTCCAGGGCAGAAGGCTTTTGATAGGCTTTTGGAAATTCCTGAAGTACGTCTCTCAAGCAATTTCTAACAGCACCAGAGAGTCTAAAATGTTTACAGATTAAGGAAAAGCTTGGCCTATCTTTCCACAATGTGCGCTCCATGAACATGAAGGTGGATTCTCTGCCCAATCGTGCAGGTGAATGGCAGACAGAGGAACTCGTGTTTGATGATCGACCACATGACAAGTTCACAATACGCTATAGAGACCCCATTGCTGCTATTCAGAGCCTTTGGGCTGATCCTGCAAATGAGAAGCACTTCGTATATTCTCCAAAGAAGATTTACTCAGATCATTCGAAGAAATCTCGTATATTCTCTGAAATGTGGACTGCGAAATGGTGGCATGTACTGCAGGTACGTTGCCTAATCTTTCAACATGTTTATCTTTTAATCACACCATATACTAGAGTAAACTTCCTGAAGGCGCCACTGTAGCTCCTGTCATCATTGCCACCGATAAAACACTGTTAACACAATTCTCTGGCGGCAAATCTGCATATCCAATATATCTTACTATTGGAAACTTGCCCAAAGCAATACGTCGAAAGCCAAGCAAAAATGGCTGCATTCTCATTGGCTATCTATCTGTCGACAAACTTGATCGCTCTGAAATGACGGAACTTGAACATCGTTCGCGAGTCCAACGTATGTTTCATGAATCATTAAAGAGGATTCTCAAGCCGCTACAAGAAGCTGGGACCAAAGGTGTTCTCATGGAGAGTAGTAATGGTGACATGCGCCTTGTCCACCCAATCCTCACCTGTTACGTCGCCGACTATCCTGAGCAATGTCTGGTGACGTGTTCAAAGTATGGCACCTGCCCCAAATGTCAATGCCTATCAGATAATCTCCAGGACCCAAATCCCAGTCCTGAACGAACCAAGGCTCAGACGCAGCAAATTATCGATAATGCCATTCGAACATCAAAGGGAAAATTGGCAGTTTTTAGCAAAGAATGTCTTGCGAAGAATGTTATGGGTGGCGTATTCGAACCATTTTGGAAGGATTTCCCCTATACCAATATTCATAAATGCATTACGCCAGACATTCTTCACCAGCTCTATCAAGGTGTATTCAAGCATCTCGTTGCTTGGTGTCAGACCTGTATTGGGAGTAAAGAGCTTGATAAACGAGTCAAAGCCCTTCCTCCTGGCATTCGTCTTTGATACTTCAAAAATGGGATTGGAGGCCTGTCTCAAATATCAGGAACGGAGCATAAAAATATGGCAAAAATCCTTCTAGGCTGTGTTATCGACAAAATGCCTGCATCTGGAGTCAAGGCTGTCAAGGCGATTCTGGATTTTATCTATCTTGCTCAGTATTCAACACATAGTACGGAGACAATTGAATACTTGAAGACAGCACTTCGCAAATTCCACGACAACAAAAAATTCTTTGTCTCTGTTGGCTGTCGATCACATTTAAATCTTCCCAAGATTCACTCCCTGCTTCACTATGTTGAATGCATTGAACTATTTGGAACAACAGACAACTACAACACTGAAATGTTTGAACGCCTACATATTGATTTCGCCAAAAATGGATGGAGGGCAACAAACCAACGAGATGAATTCCCTCAGATGGTTCGCTGGCTTGATCGTCAAGAGAAAATTGTCTACATGAACAATCTTATTGATTCTAGAATGGCGACTCCTGCAGCTGCTGTTGCCAGTACATCCCAACCCCATCAGCTAATGCCAATAACTATTGCAAAATTTCCCCATTATCCTCGACGTCTAATATCTCTTATTCAGCAAAAACACAAAGCACCACATTTTACATTTCATCTCAAACGATACCTCAACTCTCTTCTTACTCCAGCTCAGGCTCTATCAAGTCGGAACCTTGAGGCTAACCAACTGCCTATATCCTACGTTGATGTCTATAACATGTTTCGCTTCCATCCTATAGCTCTTCAAGACGACGAAAAAGAGCAGGATCTTGTTAAAGCTATGCCAGTCTCCGAACAGCTTCCAGATGGAAGATTTGATACTGTTATTGTGCTTGATGGTGATGATGCTGAAGCAACGGGTCTCACTGGTGAGTCATCATATTATCAAAGCTAATCAGTACTAAACTTGTGGTTTAGGAACAAGGATAGGACGTGTTAAGGTTATATTCTCTCTACCAAAATCAATTGAAGCACCTGGAGCACATATATGCTCTCCAGTGGAATGGCCCAAAACTCCATTGGCTTATGTTGAATGGTACACTCGACCCGCAGCAGTTGCAAATAAAATACATGGAATGTATAAAATCTCAAAAGCAAAGGCTGATAGTCAAGGACGTACCCAAGGTGATATTATACCACTTTTCCTAATTTGTCAAAGCTGCATGCTATTTCCCAATTTTAAAGACCATTTAGATGATCTGAATGCTGGTCTACTACGTCCAAGTAATGTTTTGGACAGATGTAACTCATTTTTTGTTAATAATTGGCTGGATCATTACTCCTATCAGACAATCTACTAGTATACTATAGCCTAGAAGTATATAGATAGCATTATAACTTTGTCTTCATCTTGTTGTCGCCATCACTTCACTGCTATCACTGTTATTTGCATACAAAAGCAAAGAAAGGACAACAAGAAGAGGAATGTAGCAGCATGGCAGCAAACTTATATAGACACTTTATAGACAATATTATAAGTAAAATCATTATTCAATTAACTAGAGTAATTTCAAGAGCCCCAGGGTCAGATTAAATCTGTATTGAATTGCAGAGCATCTCAGGTCATCTCAGAGTGCCCTGATGCTCCTACAGATCCTGTGCACCCTGGGAAAAGCTGACTTTATTAGATCAAATTGTGACTTGTGTGAGAGCAAAGTGTTTTTCCTGATGCTGGAAACCTGTGCAACAATGATACCAACAGAGAGATACTGGAAGAACTGAACTCGACTCCATTTTTCAGTTGATTGGCCCACATGTACATCGTGCGCCCATCTCACCCCCACCTTACAGCTGACATTACATCAGCCGTCATTTCCACCTGGGCCCCAAGCCTATATGATTACAATGTGGATCAATTAGGAGCACTACATGCACATTACCCTGGACTTTGGCGCAACTTCACTTCCAGTATATTTGCCGCAGCTAGCTACAACCTCGGCCCTCAAACTCTATGTTTTTGACACACCGACTTCAGTAATCTACCATTCAATTGGTGTTCAGTGACTGCAATGGGTTCATTTGACCCCAAAAAGGGTGGCCATTTGGTCCTTTGGGAATGCGGCCTTGTCATTGAATTCCCCCCCGGATTGACAATACTGCTGCCCTCCGCCGTGATCTCGCACTCCAATGTTGCCATTGGCCAGTTGGAAATGTGCTATTCTTTTGCGCAATACACATCAGGCGCTCTATTCCAATGGGTAGAAAGTGGGTTCAAAGACCTTGTGCACTATCGGGCATCACTATCTTCCTCTCAACTACAGGATTTGGAAGAACGCAATGCGAATCGATGGCTGTTTGGCCTCTCCCTTCTTCCCCAAGTCCAATCTGCCTCCAATGCTTCGTAGAGTATTCCGCGCCCTCTGTACCCCTTTTCGTGTAGCACATAATGTCAATTTGTTTATCTCACCCACATGCATAAACATCATGACCAGAAATTAAGCTCAAAACCTCATTTCTGCAGTGGACAGCACGCCGTGGTGATTTTCGGATACAGGTTGAAACACGCTTACTCTTGAAGGTGTTTTTTTGCAACAGTGTGTAGTGTAGCTCTGTTCGAACACCGGCATAATGATCTACAATACAATTAGTTGCGGGTTGTGGATTTTAGAATAATTGTCTATGGAGTACCAGGTGTAAAGACAAACTTCATTCTAATAGTCACTTGTTCAAACCAATTCCAGGTACAAAGCCAGAATACTCGCGACCACCAAAAGTGATGTTGCTTACGTAATGACCATGGTCGCGTGTTGAATATTGTGTTGCGTTGTCAAAAACATATACCCACTTTCTACCCTCTCTAAGTCCCATGCCAAAGACCTCTCGGAGAGAGGTTGACACTCCCACAAGAAACCAGATTATCGGATACTACCACGCTACAGGAAATGCAGCCGAAGCTGGCCGGAAAGAAAACATCCAACCACGCACTGCACAGCGCATCGTCCAGCGCTTTGAAGAGACAGGTTCAGCTGCCGACAAAGCTCGCACTGGGAGGCCCACCAAGCTGAATGACTACGACAGGCGCCAACTTGTCCGGGCTGCACAAAAAGAACGTCGAACACCCTTCCAGCAAATCACGAATGAAATCGGACTGCAAATTTCAGTCAGCACCGTGCGTCGGGTTCTCGCTGAAGGAAATTATCATCGGAGGGTGGCTCGTAGGGTCCCTTACCTTACAAAGGAGCATAAACGTGCAAGACTTAACTGGGCGCGGCTCAATGCATTCTCAACCGCTGCTGATTTTCGAAGGGTCATCTATTCCGATGAGTGCTACATTTGTGTCGATGATCATCATGGCCGTATTTTCGTAACCCGCTGTCCCGATGAAGTCTTTCTTGAAGAATGCTTAGTACCAACCTTCAAGCAATCAAGCATATGTGTTATGGTGTGGGGATGTATCATAGAGGGTTGCAAAGGGCCTTTGGTTGTGTTGGACTATCCGGGAGGACGTGGCGGTGGAATAACATCCAAATGGTACCAAGATCAAGTTCTCGATCCTTATCTCTTTGATTTCTACAAACAGATGAATGAACTCAGGAATCACATTAAATTTCAACAGGACAATGCCCCCAGCCATGTCAGCAAAATGACGAAGAAGTGGTTCACTGCTCACAACATTCCTTTAGCTTCACATCCCCCATCATCTCCTGATTTAAATCCCATCGAGTCAATCTGGCATGTCCTGAAAACTTCCCTACGTCTTCAACATCATCCAAACACTGTTGACCAGTTAAAGGCAGCTGTATATGCTGCATGGGATGCAATACCAATTGACCGGATTGACCATTATGTCGGGACAATGCCGGACCGTGTCAAGGCTGTTTTGAAAGCACGGGGCGGTCATATACGGTTTTAAATTTTTATTATATTGCTTAATATGTAGTAGAATATACCCTACAAATATCAAACTCTTACATGCATATCCCGAAGTTGCAGGAAGCCGCTGCGTCAAGGCTCACAATGATTGAGCATGAGAAAATATATAATGCGACATCACTTTTGGTGGCAACGAGTATGTAAACCATATTTTAAAGGCCGCGAATTATAAGAATACAGCGTAGAATATAAGTACAAATGTGTTTCTTCCTTCGTTTGCGCTGAAGTTATACCATAGACCCTTCCACAGCGCAAATCCATGTCTTAGAATGGTGATTTTCATCCTGGCTATATTTGGAGGGTGTACCAAAGAGGTCGACAAATATCCATTTTGGGCTGTTGAACTGGAAAAACATACGAGTAAAAGCACCGGTCATTCGCTAAGTAGGTTGTTCGCATGTCTTCTCGACTTCAACCTGTTCCTCCACGCCATCCGCTTCCACTCACATCATGGGCTCCTTAACCATACAGACTCCTGAATCGCGGAGCAGAAATGCTCTCCACCGGCAAGCTTATGCTGCGTGCGTGCTATGTCTGTGCTCTTGTGCACTCTTGGTTCCTTACTGACGCTCAAATTAGAAACAGAAAGAGAGATGGCCAGCCAGTACTGTCAATATCATGTATCAACTCATGTTAGTTAACATTGGTAAGCGATATATCCAGGCCATTAGTTAACATTGGGAGCTCATAGGCCTATAGGGATTCAAACTCAGCTGGCCTCTGCTGAGGGAGCTGCTCACTGTGATGGACAATGTTGAGACCTCTTCGTCGCTGTTGTCAGGGTTGACCAAAAAAGGAAAGCATGAGAAAATATGGTATCTCATCACAGATTAGATAAAACTGGTTTATTTTTGAATTTCCCATCAAAGTTGGCATCACATCAGCAATTCCCATCACATGAGAGCATGACACATGACCCAACACTGCCACATCTGACTCAGCAACCCTTTGGGAGTTCCCACACCTAAAAATAGAAAATTTCTACTATTGATTGGGGGGCATCTGCAGTTGGTCCGCTTCTCCTGGGGAGTATGGGACTATCTTATATCAGGAGAACCGCATTTTTTCACTGAATCCGAATATGAAGGTTTCGTATTTTTTCTATAGCGGTTCACGCGCAATAAGCGAAATACTACAATTAAAAATGTTCGCACGTAAATTGCGCGCGAACCGCTGCACCGATTTGCACGCTCTAAATTGCAGTATGTAGGGCTTATTGATACCTTTCTAACGAGCCTACACGTTTTAATGTGCTGTGTATTTGTTGTATAATAAATATATTAATAGAAAATACACGGGCGCTTATACGGCGCTTCCGCACATAATAATACAGCGCTTAATAACGCGACCTTTAGATATTATAAATATTCTTTAAGCCAAAGCACACATTGATAGCTCTACTTTCCAAATTTATATGGCTAAAAGCGCAGAAATCCGCATAAAATACGTATTTCCTCAATAGCTCGCCCAATTCTCACCGGAATTCGACGCTCTAAAGTGCATCACATTTTCCAAATTTATGCTTTCTAACAAGCCCTCACTCCCAAATCGGAGCACAGGAATGCTCATCTAAGGATGTGATGGCATCCTCCTTGCCACCATCAGGTGCACAGCCACTGTGCCACTCATCACTGATTGCCCTCCCCCCTCCACATCAATTGATGATTGCTCACCCATTCCTGCACCGATCTTTTGATCTTTTTTGCATAATTTAATGTGATATGCTCTATTCATAATTATCATCTTGTATTCTTGGATGTGATGTACAATTTATTATGTCAAAATTACCCCATATTCCTGCTATATATGTAGAATTATGGATTATCCAGCATGGATATTGCAGATATGCCTATCCAAAGAGTTGCATATATATGGCCAGAATGTGTAGTTACAAGAAGACCTTTCTATGATTAAAATTGGACTGTGCAGAAACAACTTAAATTACTAATTTTAAATTCTGCCTTGAATTGACTCTGGATTTCCCAATATAACCTCTCCACCTATTTATAGCACTGTGAATAATAATAAGAACTTAGACCTTAATATTCTAAACTCGATGTTGGTATTTTACTGCTTAGAACAAGGTAAAATATGCAAATTACTATTTAATTCGCTAAAAATATGTATTTTGGCAATTACAGTTCCAATATATATTGAATACTCCCATAACTAAGGATAGCTGCCCTAAATGTATATCTACTATCCAAAAATTTCACAAAATTTGAGTAAGAATTGAGGTCTCTAGAGGCAAATGTGCTGAAAGTCACCACACATTAATTGACATATAATCAAATACAGCATATATCAGTCAACAACCTACCCCATCTTCCTGACCATATGGGTGGTCATATTGGAACTTTCAAAAATAAAAAGGTAAGGATGAAGGGACTTATAATACATGTTTCAGATGGTCTTTGAGGTGTTATACAGTATAGAATATAGAGTATATAGTACAGATTTCGCATTTTTGGCTGATTTTCTTCCTGTTTAAGCATAATATAGAGTCCTGAGGTGCAGAAAAAGTGTAATTCTAATGCTACTGGGTAATAGAATATGTTTGAACTAATTTGAAGATTATAGGTGCTGTATCTAGCCAGATTCAGATAACATTTATAGTCAAAAAGCGAAATTCCCTAATAGTACATGGTGTAATGCATATATAATGGCAGACATATCATGGATATAAAGAGAATAGAAAGGACTTTAAAGTGAAAAAAGAATTATGTGATTCCATCAAGAATTGAGGCAGGAATGGATGCAGCATGGGGAGGGGGTAGAGGAGAATGTAGCATTGATGGGTCATGTGACAGCATGCCACCCATCAATGCTGCCAACACATTGTTTAGATGAGCGCATTCCTGTGCTCTGATTTGGATGAGTGAGGGCTTGTTAGAAAGCGATAAATTTGGAAAATGTGATGCACTTTAGAGCGTCGAATTCCGGTGAGAATTGGGCGAGCTATTGAGGAAATACGTATTTTATGCGGATTTCTGCGCTTTTAGCTATATAAATTTGGAATGTAGAGCTATCAATGTGTGCGTTTGGCTGTTAAAGCATATTTATAATATCTAAAGGTCGCGTTATTAATTGCTGTATTATTATGTGCGGAAAGCGCCGTATAAGCGCCCGTGTATTTTCTATTAATATATTTATTATACAACAAATACACAGCGCATTAAACGCGTGTAGGCTTGTTAGAAAGGTATCAATAAGCCCTACATACTGCAATTTAGAGCGTGCAATCGGTGCAGCGGTTCGCGCAATTTACGTGCGAACATTTTTAATTGTAGTATTTCGCTTATTGCGCGTGAACCGCTATAGAAAAAAATATGAAACCTTCATATTCGGATTCAGTGAAAAAATGCGGCTCTCCTGATATAAGATAGTCCTATACTCCCCCAGGAGAAGCGGACCAACTGCAGAATGCCCCCCCAATCAATAGTAGAAATTTTCTATTTTTAGGTGTGGGAATACCCAAAGGGGTTGCTGAGTCAGATGTGGCAGTGTTGGGTCATGTGTCATGCTCTCATGTGATGGGAATTGCTGATGTGATGCCAACTTTGATGGGAAATTCAAAAATAAACCAGTTTTATCTAATCTGTGATGAGATACCATATTTTCTCATGCTTTCCTTTTTTGGTCAACCCTGACAACAGCGACGAAGAGGTCTCAACATTGTCCATCACAGTGAGCAGCTCCCTCAGCAGAGGCCAGCTGAGTTTGAATCCCTATAGGCCTATGAGCTCCCAATGTTAACTAATGGCCTGGATATATCGCTTACCAATGTTAACTAATCGCAGGAAATAAAAAAATAAAAATAAAACCAATGTTAACTAACATGAGTTGATACATGATATTGACAGTACTGGCTGAGATGGCGCGCCTGCGCGCACGGTGGTATCGTATCTTAACTTATAACTACATGATTTTGATCAGCTAATGTAGTGTTTGCCTGCCAGTGCTCAACAGATGCCGCGGAGCACCGATAGTGAGGAGCGTCGAAGGGAACTCCATCGCGAGGTGCAGGCCAGGTATAGAGAGGCCCACAGACTCAAACTGAGGACCGACAAGTGGCAAAGGCGGTAAGTGTTAGAATTGCTTTTCCCACTCTCCAACACACTCTTCTTTCCAGACTCATCCAGACTCATCTGGATTGTTCTAGACTCAAGTCTAGACTTTTCCCAATGTTCTCCTTTTATCATTCTGAGCACATTGTAGTTCTAGTTCATTCCAGACCAGTCTAGACTTCTAGACCTTACCAGAATTCACTAGACACTTCTAGTTAGTTACAGACAATTACCAGAACACTGGAATTGTCTGTCCTAGATTACTCTGGACTCTGTCCTAGTAGTATATAAGGTTGTACTTAGTTTCCTGAAGTCCTCAGTTACTTACTCCGGACTTCAGGTTAGTAGTAGTCTCTCCTCTCACTCAATATACAAGTTACTTACTCCGGACTTCAGCTCTTCATAGCTGTCTATCTCGCTCCAAGTCCGTTCTAACTTGGCAGCTAGCTGTCTGACACCTCGCCTACTGCCGCCTTTAACAGGTTATGGGCCGGCTCACAGCGCTTTAATTCGTAATATACTCATTTGCTCTTCTCTATATCGCGTTTTTCTTGTAATCCTGTGCCAGGCCCAGTCTTATATTGCTGCCGCCAGTACAGAGGAACTTGCACGCTCTTAGGGCTGAGTTTTCCTCGGAACAACCATCTGGACTCCGAGTTATCTCGACTTTTTTTATCTCTTCATCTTGAGTAGTCTAGATTAGCTTCGCTTTTCTTTTGTTGATTACTCCGGAGTTTTTGTGTCTTGAGTTTTCTAACTCGACACGCGTGTGTATCACACCTTTACCTACCTCTGATCGCAGTTGCACGCCGTTCCGTTTCGTCGTCCATTGCCAATCATGTCATCTACAAACATTCCCAATTTTCCCAAACTCAACTCCACCAACTACAACTCTTGGGCTGATGAAATTCAAGCCTGGCTTTGTGCTCAGGGCGTATGGCACATTGTAGATGGTTCCTCACAGTCTCCTATACTGTCTACACCACCTACAGCCACTCAGCTCACCGCTTTGGACGCATGGCAGATGAAATCGGACAAGGCAGCTGGCTACATCTTTCTACTTGTTGAGGACAATCAAAAGATCCATCTTAAAGGCATCTCTGATGATCCTGTCAAGATGTGGGACACTTTGAAAGCTATTCACCTCCAAAAGTGTCCTGGTAATAGGTTTTTTTTTTTTTTTTTTTTTAATTCAACAATTTATTTCGCGGTGCGTGATGGCAGTCCGCGTGGTACTAACTACTTTACAAAGCAGCATTCTCAATTTAACGTCCAAATGGGAGGGACGAATACATAACGCGCATTAAACGTTCCACCGCGCAGCTTGCCGTTAACGATGAAACTGATACAAGGGCCCGAACCAGAAACGGAACCCGGAATGTGTGTGGGGCAACCCCACGTTGGCACCGATGACCTCCCATCTTCTCCCTTGACAAGGCCCCAGTAGCCTAGTGGTTTAGATCGCTGAAGACCTGGTGAGGGTGGCTGTGCACTATCCAAGAGGTTGGGGGTTCAATTCCCCTACAATGCAGATACCATAAGTCTGTGCCGCGGGGTCTCTGGACCACGTGGAGGACCACTCGGGTTCCCATGATCACGACTATCGTGTAGGACTTAAGGGCTAGATGCCGCCGGAGGGGGGGGGTGCTATAATCCACAACGTTCAACACGAGGTGAGCACTCCCAAGCCTAAGGCTGACTCCGGCAGGAGTTGGTTGCCCGGAAGGGACCGAAAGGATAGGGCACGGTAAGACTGGGAATTGGGCTGATAACACCCCGACCTGGGTAGGCGCTTGGTTAAGGTTTGTCCACCGTGTGCCGCATACCCACCCTTGGTTAAGGTTCGTCCACCGTGGGCTAGGACAGGGCACCCAGTCACCAGGCTTTGCTTGGTTGTTAGTCATCTTGGGTACTCCGGAACCCCTAATAGGGTGCACATCCGTGGACCGGTCTTAGGACTGAGGTGGCAAGGCAGTGACTCCGAACAGCATTGGGGATCCGTGGGCCAAATATGGTACCAGCGAACCAGCTGCCGGGGGACGGGAAGGTACGGCGGGGGTCGCGCCCCGTGTCGGCTGGGCCGTGGCAGGACGAGGTACCCTCTATCCTGGCCCGAGAGATCTATATCCACTGTCGGTTTCGCGGCACCTAATAAGTGCTTTCGGAGCTTAAGTTGAAGCCGGAGTATTGGGACATTTGGGTTGAACCTGGTTGTGAGTGGGTAAAAATGCAACCTAATAGGTAGGCAGTGGTAAATCGACCCTGGCCAAGTCCGGCACCCTTAGGGGTTTAAGCTGGCAGTGCAAAGCCGTAGCTGCCAAGTAAGACGACCCTGCTGGACCTTGGTTAATTTGAATCTGGCCGTGGTGGGTTGGACCACTGTCCGCCAGTAGTAGAGACCGTGGAATGGAAAGCCGCAACACCTAATAGGGAGGTCGCAGAAGCGGCTGCCCGGCACCTTGAGCACATAGGGGTTAGTAGGTGGGGTATAAGACTCCCTGCCAAAGTCCTCCGAAGATCCCAATAGGGCTCACCGCAAGGTGGGCCCTAAACTTCGTACGCGCCTTCGCGTCTTCAGTGGGGCGTTCACTTTGATGCGCACTTGTTTGTGCGTGACCTCCCTCCAGTACCGGCTGCAAAGCCATATACCTCTTATGACAGCAGGCGCAAACACGCTGCTGATTCCAGTTCGGATGCATGGAAGTCCTCCTTCCTCCATTCCCAAGATCGTGGGCGTCAATTTTTGATGCTCAAAGGCCTCGGCAAGGGCCAAATACTTCCATCTACTGTCTCAGGCGGCAAATGGCTTTCATCTGCGAGTGAGTCTCTTAGTCTCACCGCACGCTTGACTCGGTGCATACTGGGCCACGCCCCTATTGGTTTGTACTTCAAATGGTTTAGGCCAAATGACGGCGATGGTAACCCCATTGCCTATCCATGTTCCTGTGGCGCGCGACGTCAAACTCGTGAGCACATCTTTGCTTGGTATCCCAAGTATAAGCGTACCCTGCCCCAGGGCAAGCAACCAACCCTGTTGGTTCATGTCCTTGATTTCTTGCGCAAAAACCCCTTGGCTTTTGCCTCGCCGGCTACTCCTCCGGGAGGGGCTGGATAACAGTAATGGATGGCCATAACCTGATGGCTGGTCCTTCGTGGCATCGTAAATCTGTAGACCAAGGAACTTCGGTTCCGTGATCGGATGGGGTTGCAGTGGAAATTGGGTCTCCGGGCTCTGCGAGGGGCTAGATGGGAATCGTCGGGCGGGTGCTTGTCACACCCGCATCTGGTGGGACTCTCATAGTCCTGTCACTGACCCAACTGTAGGACCATCACCTTAAACACGACGACGTAGAGTTACGGGAGAAGATGGGAGGTCATCGGTGCCACTTAGGGTCAGACGTTGGGGGGCCCAAATTCTTTTGACAGATACTTTCGACATTTTGTCGCTGATGCCGCTCTGTTCTGTTGATGTCTCCACCGCTTGCGGCTGCCATCAACATATTTGCTAGGCAAGGGTTTCCCTTCCCGAGGCACCTTCTTTTGGTTTGCTTGTCTCGTTAAAATCGTTAGTTACTTCATGTATCTGGGGTAGTTAGCCGCGGACTGCGATCGCGCACCGCGTAATAAATTGCGACGCCCTTCGGGACGTCGCAGGATTCAAAAAAAAACAAAAAAAAAAAAAATCTTCTCCCTTGACTCTACGTCGTCGTATCGCAGGCGATGGTCCTACAGCTTAGCCAGTGACAGGACTGCGAGAGTCCCGCCAGATGCGGAGTGACGAACACCCGCCCAGAACAGCTCGCGCCGCCCCGGAGACACAGTTTCTACTGCAACCCCATCCGATCACGGAACCAAAGTCCCTCACTAGTGCCTACCACTTTTTTTCATAAAACGACGGCAAGTCACAGCACGTCTTTACATTATTTGCCGTCTGACTTTTTGAAACGATCCTGCCGTGAAATTTAATGATCGCGCACACGGCAACTTTTTCATATTTTGCCGTGTTGCGGGATCATTCAACTCATGTGGGTGATTTCATATTTTGCCGTGTATTTTTTCATTTCCAATTTCATATTCTGCCGTGATATTTTCATTAGTTCACGTAGGTGCGCGCTCATTAAGCACCGTGTGCGCGATCATTATTTTCCCTGTGCGCGCTCATTTATTACCATATGCGCGCTCATTTGTTACCATGTGCAGGATCATTAAGCGCCGTGTGTGGGATCATTTATTACCGTGTGCGCAATCATTGAGCCCTGTGTGCGCGCTCATTTATTACCGTGTGCAGGATCATTTATTACCGTGTGCGCGATCATTGAGCGCCGTGTGCGCGATCATTGAGCGCCGTGTGCGCGCTCATTATTTTTCGCAGGTGCACTCAAATTCTCTCGTGTACGCAATCATTAAGCGCCGTGTGCGCGCTCATTTATTACCGTGTGCAGGATCATTTATTACCGTGTGCGCAATCATTAAGCGCCGTGTGCACGCTCATTTATTACCATATGCGCGCTCATTTGTTACCATGTGTGGGATCATTAAGCGCCGTGTGCGGGATCATTTATTACCCTGTGCAGGATCATTTATTACCATATGCGCGCTCATCAAGCGCCGTGTGCGCGCTCATTTATTTACCGTGTGCAGGATCATTTATTACCGTGTGCGCAATCATTAAGCGCCGTGTGCGGGATCATTAGGCGCCGTGTGCGCGCTCATTACATGCCGCGTGCGGGATCAATTATTGCTGTGTGTGCGATCATTTATTACCATGTATGGGATCAATTATTTCTGTGTGCGGGATCATTTATTGCTGTGTGCGGGATCGTTAAGCGCCGTGTGTGGGATCATTTATTACCGTGTTCAGGATCATTTATTACCATATGCGCGCTCATTTGTTACCATGTGCGGGATTATTACGCGCCGTGTGTGGGATCATTTATTACCCTGTGCAGGATCATTTATTACCATATGCGCGCTCATTAAGTGCCGTGTGCGCGCTCATTTATTACCGTGTGCAGGATCATTTATTACCATATGCGCGCTCATTTGTTACCATGTGCGGGATCATTAAGCACCGTGTGCGGGATCATTTATTAGCCTGTGCAGGATCATTTATTACTGTCTGCGGGATCATTAAGCGCCATGTGCGGGATCATTAAGTGCCGTGTGCGCTCTCATTAAATGTCACGTGCAGGATCAATTATTGCTGTGTGCGATATCATTTCTGTCCTGGGTATATCACATGAGCTTATACCACATGACTAGGGGTGGGAACTGCTAAAAATAGCTAAAATCTATTATTGGTGTGGGGTGCATATGGGTGGCTGTCCTGCATCCCTTGGGTAGATATAGGACTATTATATATCATTAGAAGCGTATTTTTGAGCTGAATCCATCTGTAAAGGTTTCATGGCTCTAGCATGACTGGCTGCTGAGATAATAGCAAAATACTGTGTTCTTTAAATAGAAATAGTGTAAATCATGAATTTCTCAACGCCCAGGCAGTATTTTCCCACGATCTAAATTGAAACCTGTACTTCAAATGCATATCTAAAAGATCAAATTAAAATTATGCTTATCGGATTACTAATGCATATGCAATACCCTTATAAAAATATAAATTGATTAGGCTCTAGCGCCTGCAATAATTGGAATATTGAAATAATCTAAATTGGCCCTTTTAAAGTTCATGTTTTCCTTTTAGATCACCAAGTAACTAATTGAAATCAGAACTTTACCTAATCTCATCCCACAAGAAATGTCGCAATATCTACGCTGCTCTACCGATTGATCTACATAAAAACTTGACTTGCTGTCAATGTAGGTATCCATAAAAGGTTATTTAGAATCCATATTTTTAGTTTGCGGGCTATTACCATACCTCCAATATAGCTAACTCAGAATCACCTCTCTGAGCAGGTGTTCGAAGTACCTATATGTATACCTAACCACTTTGCTCAATTCTGTAAGGTGCCAACCTTAGAAAACTTGAGGATACTGTAATATGAGCATTACTTTATTGATATTTTATTCCTGGGCTCTTTGATTCATACACCTATCTCACATAACAGAGAAAGTGGGTAAGTATGCATATAGGTACTTTGAACAACTGCTCAGATAGGTGATTCTGAGTTAGCTATATTGGAGGTATGGTAATATCCTGAAAACTAAAAATATGAATTCTAAATAACTTCTTATTGCTACCTACATTGACAGCAAGTCAAGTTTTTATGTAGATCAATCGGTAGAGCAGCGTAGATATTGCGACATTTCTTGTGGGATGAGATTAGGTAAAGTTCTGATTTCAATTAGTTACTTGGTGATCTAAAAGGAAAACATGAACTTTAAAAGGGCCAATTTAGATTATTTCAATATTCCAATTATTGCAGGCGCTAGAGCCTAATCAATTTATATTTTTATAAGGGTATTGCATATGCATTAGTAATCCGATAAGCATAATTTTAATTTGATCTTTTAGATATGCATTTGAAGTACAGGTTTCAATTTAGATCGTGGGAAAATACTGCCTGGGCGTTGAGAAATTCATGATTTACTATTTCTATTTAAAGAACACAGTATTTTGCTATTATCTCAGCAGCCAGTCATGCTAGAGCCATGAAACCTTTACAGATGGATTCAGCTCAAAAATACGCTTCTAATGATATATAATAGTCCTATATCTACCCAAGGGATGCAGGACAGCCACCCATATGCACCCCACACCAATAATAGATTTAGCTATTTTTAGCAGTTCCCACCCCTAGTCATGTGGTATAAGCTCATGTGATATACCCAGGACAGAAATGATATCGCACACAGCAATAATTGATCCTGCACGTGACATTTAATGAGAGCGCACACGGCACTTAATGATCCCGCACATGGCGCTTAATGATCCCGCAGACAGTAATAAATGATCCTGCACAGGCTAATAAATGATCCCGCACACGGTGCTTAATGATCCCGCACATGGTAACAAATGAGCGCGCATATGGTAATAAATGATCCTGCACACGGTAATAAATGAGCGCGCACACGGCACTTAATGAGCGCGCATATGGTAATAAATGATCCTGCACAGGGTAATAAATGATCCCACACACGGCGCGTAATAATCCCGCACATGGTAATAAATGATCCTGCACACGGTAAATAAATGAGCGCGCACACGGCGCTTAATGAGTGCGCATATGGTAATAAATGATCCTGCACAGGGTAATAAATGATCCCGCACACGGCGCTTAATGATCACGCATATGGTAATAAATGATCCCGCACACGGCAATTAATGAGCGCGCACATGGCGCTTAATGATCCCACATGGAGCAATAATTGATCCTGCACATGGCGCTTAATGATCCCGCACCCAGAAATAATTGATCCCGCACACGGCGCTAATTGATCCCACATGCGGTATTAAATGAGCATGCACATGGCAGGAAATGAGCGCGCACCTACGAGAACTAATGAAAATTTCACGGCAGAATATGAAATTGGAAATGAAAAATTTCACGGCAAAATATGAAATTGCCAGCACAAGCAGAATGATCCCGCAACACGGCAAAATATGAAATTACCAGCACAAGAAGAATGATCCCGCAACACGGCAAAATATGAAATTACCAGCACAAGCAGAATGATCCCGCAACACGGCAAAATATGAAAAAGTTGCCGTGTGCGGGATCATTTAATTTCACGGCAGTTCTCATTCATTGATTCGGACGGCAAATAATGTAAAGACGTGCTGTGACTTGCCGTCGTTTTATGAAAAAAAGTGGTAGGCACCACTCAGTCCCTTGGTCTACGGATTTACGATGCTGCGGTGAGGTCGCCCCCACGCGATTATCCAACCCCTTCCCGAACAACTGGGGTGGCCTGCGCGAAGAACAACGGGTTCTCCTTCAGGAAACTCATCAAATGCGCCGTGAAGCGAATGAATTGTGGTGGATGGCGCTCCCTATGTGGACACCACTCCATAAGATGATCGCGAGTCCCATTGAGGGAGCCGCAGTGCCTACAATTATGAGGTTCATTGATATTAAAACGACGAAAGTATTCGCCAATTGGTGCGTGGTTGGTGATTAGCCTGACCATCCTAGCAGTCAATGTAGTTGATTGCTTTGCAAGTGGGAGCCAAGTTCCGCCATTGACGTAGCTCGGTTCGAGTGGAGCACCGTCGAGCTCCTGCAGCATAAAGAAATTGTGGCCGCGATAATTGGGATCTTGGAATTTCACAACCCAAGCATCCCGAGCAGAGTCGGTCGCCGCCTTATGGCAGCTATCCAGAGATGTCGCTGGGGATCGCCCAGGGATTGGGGGTAGATTGCGAACAAATTCGTGAGCAGATTGGTGGATTTTTTTTTTTTTTTTTTTAAACTCAACAATTTATTACGCGGTGCGTGATGGCAGTCCGCGTGATACTAACTACTTTACAAAGCAGCATTCTCAATTTAATGTCCAAACAGAAGGGACGAATACATAACGCGCATTAAACAGAAGCGTTCCACCGCGCAGCTCGCTGTTAACGATGAAACTGATACAAGGGCCCGAAGCGATGACGGAACCCGGAATGCGTGTGGGGCAACCCCACGTTGGCACCGATGACCTCCCATCTTCTCCCGTAACTCTACGTTGTCGTATTTAAGGCGATGGTCCTACAGTTGGGTCAGTGACAGGACTACGAGAGTCCCACCAGATGCGGGTGTGACGAGCACCCGCCCGACGATTCTCATCTAGCCCCTCGCGGAGCCTGGAGACCCAATTTCCACTGCAACCCTGTCCGATCACGGAACCGAAGTTCCTTGGTCTACAGATTTACGATGCCCCAAAGGACCAGCCATCAGGTTATGGCCGTCGATTACTGTTATCCAGCCCCTCCCGGAGGAGTAGCCAGCGAGGCAAAAGCCAAAGGGTTTTTGGGCAGGAAATCAAGGACATGCACCAACAAGGTTGGTTGCTTGCCCTGGGGCAGGGTACGCTTATACTTGGGACACCAAGCAAAGATGTGCTCGCGAGTTTGACGTCGCGCGCCACAGGAACATGGATAGGCAATGGGGTTACCATCGCCGTCATTTGGCCTAAACCGTTCGAAGTACGAACCAATAGGGGCGTGGCCCAGTATGCACCGAGTCAAGCGTGCGGTGAGACTAAGAGACTCACTCGCAGACGACAGCCATTTACCGCCAGAGACGGTAGATGGAAGTATTTGGCCCTTGCCGAGGCCTTTGAGCATCAAAAATTGACGCCCACAATCTTGGGAATGGAGGAAGGAGGACTTCCATGCATCCGAACTGGAATCAGCAGCGTGTTTGCGCCTGCTGTCATAAGAAGTATATGGCTTTGCAGCCGGTACTGGAGGGAGGTCACGCACAAACAAGTGCGCGTCAAAGTGAACGCCCCACCGAAGACGCGAAGGCGCGTAGACGAAGGAGAGGGTACGAGAAGGGTCCTCTTCGAACCACTGCTTGAGAACAGCACACACCCTCAAGGAGTGACCTTGACCGGAGTGCACGGAAGGATCCACTGCCCGCTTAGCGGAACCAATGGAATCTGTAAACAATACTATGCGCGTAGCATCAGGCAGCCTCACGGCGTTCTCGATAGCTGCGCGGATAGCGAATAACTCAGCGTCTGAACTGAGTACTCTGCCAGCCACAAACCTGCTCTGATAAACAGTTTTGTGCGCGAAATACCAAGCAAGCCGAAGCTGCCTGGTAGCGTGATAATAGGCACAGACGCATCCGTGGCCGCATATACACACTTGGGGTCATCCTGGCACTGAGCCAAGACGTCGTCAAGATGCGCCTTGATGGCCGCATCATTGTCGTTGATTTATTACGCTTAGCGCCCGGGGCAGCCCCCGCGCGCCTAACGTAGTTAGCGATTCCATTCCCATCATCTGAGTTGGAACCGTATGCTTCTCTCTGAAGCGACATCAACCCCCATGCCGCCCCCAGTGCGTCCTCCTCGTCCAAACACGGCGCGGATGTCCCGCAAGGGATCATTCAAACGCTGAAGTTCAGCGAGGACCGCGTCCTCATTACCGCCGCCCCCCCTCGAAGGCGGGCTGCTCGGTGATCCTCATCAAGGGCCCGCAGGTCGGCGACATCAATGCCAGCCCCCCCGCCAGTCCTTGACTGTCCAAACACTGCCCGAATTCCCCTAAGGGGGTCATGCAGGCGCTGGAGTTCGGCCAGAACGGGTCGGCATGACCCGGAGCAGCCGCTGGAGCATCCACCGAGGCGGCGACTCCTCCCTTTCGAGAGGTGAAGCGGCCCGGGGCAGACTCCCAGGTGCAGGTGTGTCCTCACGTGGAGGCGGCACGAACACGTCATAAGTGACGCTGTCTGGAAATAAGTCCAGTAGGCGAGATCCAGGCTTTGACAAAGGCGCTGTGGGCGCCAATGTCTCCGACAGTTGGTGAAGGGCCTCATTGGCCTCAACGACTCCGCCACGCACAGCGAAAGACTTCTTTGTGCGACGGTGAGAGAGGGCGTGCTGATGGGGAGCAGCGCCCTTTTGAAACTCAGCCTCCATAAGAGACCGTGTGGATGAGTGTCCGACAGTGTAGCAATGCGAAGGTTTGACCTGTCGGCCATCTTTCGCAAATGGAGATGAATAGGGATCAAGCCAGCAATGGCCTGCACTCCCATTGTTGGCGACGTCCTGAAGGCGCCAGTGATCCAACAAGCCGCTTTACGCTGCATCGATGTAAGGCTTTTAAGGATCCCTTTAATGCGGGCTCCTGTAAAATACCATAGACGAAAGCCATATGTGGCAATAGGCACCACACACGACCGATAAAGAAGGCGCTTCTGCTTAGCAGAAAGCCCCCTGGATGAATTACCTAGCATCCTCATCGCCATGACGGTGGTGAGTGCTTTGGTGAGTAGTATCGAACGTGCTCATGGAATGTGAGCTGACGATCAAAATAAAACCCAAGGTACCGCCAAATGGTCTTGGGTGTTAAACGGGAGTCTCCCGTGAAAGGTGCATACCCCAGATCTAGTGAGGGGTTATACTTGTCCCGCGCGCGCGAGAAATGGAACAACTCCATCTTGTTGTGTTCCAAGACGAGGCCGAATGAAGTGAAAAGCTTAAACAATATCTCATACGCTTCTTTAAGCGTAGAATTATTGTCGTCTAGTGATTTGGACTGTGTGATCACAGTTCCATCATCCACATAAGAAAGAAGGGTGGTGTCAATATTGACAGCCCTCATCTCGTATAGCTTCATAATTGGAGCAATGTATAGAGCGGAGAGTACAGGCGAGAGCGCGGAGCCCTGCCCTACCCCCACATCAGCCTGCCGGGGATCCGACATGAAAGAGTTCCACTTATAAGAAGTAGATCTCCCAACAAGGTAGGACGCAAAGAATTTCACCACCGGGGCAGGAAATCCTTGCTTTTTAAGAACTGCAAGCAAAAAGTCGTGGTTCAAAGATGGAAAGAACTGAGCAATATCAAAAGCGATAACACTCGTCTTGAGGTTCAGGTGGGTCGCGCGGGGGCTGCCCCGGGCGCTAAGCGTAATAAATCCAACGACAATGATGCGGCCATCAAGGCGCATCTTGACGATGTTTTGGCTCAGTGCCAGGACGACCCCAAGTGTGTATATGTGGCCACGGATTCGTCTGTGCCCACTATATCACGCTACCAGGCAGCTTCGGCTTGCTTGGTATTTCGCGAGCACAAAACTGTTTATCAGAGCAGGTTTGTGGCTGGCAGAGTACTCAGTTCAGACGCTGAGTTATTCGCTATCCGCGCAGCTATCGAGAACGCCGTGAGGCTGCCTGGTGCTACGCGCATAGTATTGTTTACAGACTCCATTGCTTCCGCTAAGCGGGCAGTGGATCCTTCCGTGCACTCCGGTCAAGGTCACTCCTTACGGGTGTGTGCTGTTCTCAAGCAGTGGTTCGAAGAGGACCCTTCTCGCACCCTCTCCTTCGTCTACGCGCCTTCGCGTCTTTGGTGGGGCATTCATTTTGACGCGCACTTGTTTGTGCGCGACCTCCCTCCAGTACCGGCTGCAAAGCCATATACCTCTTATGACAGCAGGCGCAAACACGCTGCTGATTCCAGTTCGGATGCATGGAAGTCCTCCTTCCTCCATTCCCCAGATCGTGGGCGTCAATTTTTGATGCTCAAAGGCCTCGGCAAGGGCCAAATACTTCCATCAACCATCTCTGGCGGTAAATGGCTGTCGTCTGCGAGTGAGTCTCTTAGTCTCACCCACGCTTGACTCGGTGCATACTGGGCCACGCCCTATTGGTTTGTACTTCGAACGGTTTAGGCCAAATGACGGCGATGGTAACCCCATTGCCTATCCATGTTCCTGTGGTGCGCGACGTCAAACTCGTGAGCACATCTTTGCTTGGTGTCCCAAGTATAAGCGTACCCTGCCCCAGGGCAAGCAACCAACCCTGTTGGTTCATGTCCTTGATTTCTTGCGCAAAAACCCCTTGGCTTTTGCCTCGCCGGCTACTCCTCCGGGAGGGGCTGGATAACAGTAATGGATGGCCATAACCTGATGGCTGGTCCTTCGTGCATCGTAAATCTGTAGACCAAGAACTTCGGTTCCGTGATCGGATGGGGTTGCAGTGGAAATTGGTCTCCGGGCTCTGCGAGGGGCTAGATGGGAATCGTCGGGCGGGTGCTCGTCACACCCGCATCTGGTGGGACTCTCATAGTCCTGTCACTGACCCAACTGTAGGACCATCACCTTAAACACGACGACGTAGAGTTACGGAGAAGATGGGAGGTCATCAGTGCCACTTAGGGTCAGACGTTGGGGGCCCAAATTCTTTTGACGGCCACCTTCGACATTTTGTCGCTGGTGCCGCCTTGTTCTGTTGATGTCTCCACGCTTGCGGCTGCCATCGACCTATTTGCTAGGCAAGGGTTTTCCTTCCCGAGGCACCTTCTTTTGGGTTGCTGGTCTCGTTAAAATTGTTAGTTACTTCATGTATTTGTCGTAGTTAGCGCGGACTGCAATCGCGCACCGCGTAATAAATTGCGACGCCCTTCGGGACGTCGCAGGACTCAAAAAAAAAAAAAAAAAAAAAAAAAAAAAAAGAGGTTCAGGTGGGTAAGGTACAACCCAGCATCTTCGGTTGAGCGCTGCCGCACGCCGCCAAACTGGTTTGGATGGACAATATCCAGCTCGATCATTTCGAACTGGATGCGATTTGAGAGCATTTTCTCGAAGAGTTTACCCAACGTGTTCAGGAGCACAATGGGCCTGAACGACTTAGGAGTAGCATATGAAGGTTTGCCTGGTTTCGGGATGATAACCGAGACAGATTCCTTAAAGTGTGTGGGCCAATGACCGAACCAAATACAGCCATTCGCCAGCACGGTAAAGATTTCGAGGCACACTGGGTCCTCTACTATCTTCTTAAGGTGGGGCCACATAACGTGGTCCGGGCCTGGGGATGAGCCACTCGCACAGGCGGCCAAGGCCTCCTTAAGTTCGAGCTCTGAAAATGGGACCCAATCCCTCTCGGGCATGTCGGGCAGGTCATCAAGGACTGAATGGTCGCACTCTCGACCAGAGGCCGAGTTGTATGTACCTAGGCCCCAGTAGCCTAGTGGTTTAGGAGTGGTACTGACTACTCATTATCATAAAATGCGGACCTATCCGCAGACCCGTTATGTTAAAATCCATGGTAATATGAGACACCTATTTCATAAGTCCTGGATAGCATATTCAGTGGTATTATTACTCCACCTATTTCATTTTTGTGTGGATTTCATTTATTCAGACAATTTTCATTACCTAGGGCTATTGGTATGCCTATGGATTTCATTACTTGTGGATCTTATTTAGCTATGGATTTCATTACATGTGGATCTTATTTAACTATGAATCTCATTACTTCTGAATAGTAATGAGATATGGATTTCATTACACATGAATAATAATGAGATATGGATTTCATTACTTATGGATCTTATTGAGATACAGATCTCATTACACATGAATAGTATTGAAATAGGGATTTCATTACCTATGGATCTTATTGAGATATGGATCTCATTACATATGGATAGTATTGAAATAGGTATTTCATTACCTATGGATCTTATTGAGATACAGATCTCATTACATATGGATCTTATTGAGATACGAATCTCATTACACATGGATAGTATTGAAATAGGGATTTCATTACCTATGGATCTTATTGAGATATGAATCTCATTACATATGGATTTCATTACTTATGAATATTATCGAGATATGGATCTCATTATCTATGGATTTCAAAATTACTTGAATTTTCATTACTTGTGGATTTTCATATTCTACCTATTGATGCTAGATAATGGTTATCAGCTATCACATGACCTTATAGATAATCTAAATATATCCACAGTACTAAAAATAGCTAATATCTATTTTAAGTAGTGAATGTTCTAGGGTGGTTGTCCCCCTTGTTCTTGGGTAATATAGAACTATCTTATATCAGCAGAAGCGTATTAGTCAGCAGAATTCAATGGTAAAGGTTATATGTCTCTAGCTACACTGGTTTAGAAGATATAAGCAAAATACTCCCCCTTTTTAAATAGAAATTAGATCAATTACAGAATTTCTCCACAGCCAGGGCATAAATTCCCATGATCTAAAATGAAACCTGTAGATAAGAGGTGCTTCTAAATGTTCCAATTTAAATTAGTATTATCTGACCATTATTCCTTGTGTAGTTATCTTATCTGTATTTATATTGATTAGCCTCTAGCATCTGCTATTTTTAGAATATTTATGCGTTTAAAATTGAATATTATAGTATACATAGGTTGCTTTTATCTAGCCCAGTATCAAAAGACTGGCACTATCTTTGCACCTAATACATTAGAATCAATTTTCCAGCTATTACATTGATGATGGATATCCAAATATGGGAATATTGGTATGATCAAAGTTGAATAAAAATCTCCCAATTTTTCTGATTCTAATGGTACCAAGATCATTTCTATCGGACCAGTGGAAGGTTGTCTGCTATTCACATTGATAGCCAGATTTAATCTTATCAGTGGCTGTTGCTCCTCCTACCCCTCCAAATCTTGGCATTAATATCTCAGCCAATTCTTTATGAATGGACACAATTCTTTTTGTAAACAATATCTACTAATATAAGAGACACTTCCTGTATGGGCCTTTCATAATTCTACTAAATGCTCTCTCTGGTATATACAAATTTCGCATTTTTTGCCATATTGGCTAGTTGGATCTAGTGATCTACTCAGTATTTTGCTGTGCTTTCAATGTAGGCATATATTACAAGTTATTTGAAATCTGGGACATAAGGTTTTAGGATTTTACCATATCTCCAATATAGCTAACTTGACTTGACCTATTTGAGCACTTGTTTATAGTTGCTATATGCATACTTGACCACTTTCTTTACTCTGCATGACACAAATATTAGAATACTCTGGAATCTTTTGTTCTGGACTCTAATTCATCTATACTTGATGGCCTAAGTACTTGGACAGTCAAATACATATTAGATCTATAGATAGATATAGTGCTCCTGGTCAGCATATGTCAATAACTGAATAGCTAATGCAATTTACTATATATTTGCGAACTAGCAGTATGGGCATTATGTCCTAACTAGATAGATATAAATAATTTAAAAGATTGTAATATTCTATTCAGATTTGGTAGAGAAATAAGTGCAGACATTTGAGGGGGTAAATTGGATCAATGCCACTGATAAGATTAAATCTGGCTATCGATGTGAATAGCAGACAACCTTCCACTGGTCCGATAAGAATGATCTTGGTACCATTAGAATCAGAAAAATTGGGAGATTTTTATTCAACTTTGATCATACCAATATTCCCATATTTGGATATCCATCATCAATGTAATAGCTGGAAAATTGATTCTAATGTATTAGGTGCAAAGATAGTGCCAGTCTTTTGATACTGGGCTAGATAAAAGCAACCTATGTATACTATAATATTCAATTTTAAACGCATAAATATTCTAAAAATAGCAGATGCTAGAGGCTAATCAATATAAATACAGATAAGATAACTACACAAGGAATAATGGTCAGATAATACTAATTTAAATTGGAACATTTAGAAGCACCTCTTATCTACAGGTTTCATTTTAGATCATGGGAATTTATGCCCTGGCTGTGGAGAAATTCTGTAATTGATCTAATTTCTATTTAAAAAGGGGGAGTATTTTGCTTATATCTTCTAAACCAGTGTAGCTAGAGACATATAACCTTTACCATTGAATTCTGCTGACTAATACGCTTCTGCTGATATAAGATAGTTCTATATTACCCAAGAACAAGGGGGACAACCACCCTAGAACATTCACTACTTAAAATAGATATTAGCTATTTTTAGTACTGTGGATATATTTAGATTATCTATAAGGTCATGTGATAGCTGATAACCATTATCTAGCATCAATAGGTAGAATATGAAAATCCACAAGTAATGAAAATTCAAGTAATTTTGAAATCCATAGATAATAAAATCCATATGTAAAGATTCATATCTCAATAAATCCATAGTAATGAAATCCCTATTTCAATACTATCCATGTGTAATGAGATTCGTATCTCAATAAGATCCATATGTAATGAGATCTGTATCTCAATAAGATCCATAGGTAATGAAATACCTATTTCAATACTATCCATATGTAATGAGATCCATATCTCAATAAGATCCATAGGTAATGAAATCCCTATTTCTACTATTCATGTGTAATGAGATCTGTATCTCAATAAGATCCATAAGTAATGAAATCCATATCTCATTATTATTCATGTGTAATGAAATCCATATCTCATTACTATTCAAAGTAATGAGATTCATAGTTAAATAAATCCAATGTAATGAAATCCATAGCTAATAAGATCCACAGTAATGAAATCCATAGGCATACCAATAGCCCTAGGTAATGAAAATTGTCTGAATAAATGAAATCCACACAAAAATGAAATAGGTGGAGTAATGATACCACTGAATATGCTATCCAGGACTTATGAAATAGGTGTCTCATATTACCATGGATTTTAACTAACGGGTCTGCGGATAGGTCCGCATTTTATATAATGAGTAGTCAGTACTAGTGGGTTTAGATCACTGAAGACCTGGTGAGGGTGGCTGTGCACTATCCAAGAGGTTGGGGTTCGATTCCCCTACAATGCAGATACCATAAGTCTGTGCTGCGGGTCTCTGGACCACGTGGAGGACCACTCAGTTCCCATGATCACGACTATTGTGTAGGACTTAAGGGCTAGATGCCGCCAGAGGGGGGGTGCTATGATCCACAACGTTCAACACGAGGTGAGCACTCCCAAGCCTAAGGCTGACTCCGGCAGGAGTTGGTTGCCCGGAAGGGCCCGAAAGGATAGGCACGGTAAGACGGAATTGGGCTGATAACACCCCGACCTGGGTAGGCGCTTGGTTAAGGTTTGTCCACCGTGTGCCGCATACCCACCCTTGGTTAAGGTTCGTCCACCGTGGGCTAGGACAGGGCACCCAGTCACCAGGCTTTGCTTGGTCGTTTCATCTTGGGTACTCCCGGAACCCCTAATAGGGTGCACATCCGTGGACCGGTCTTAGGACCAAGGTGGCAAGGCAGTGACTCCGAACAGCATTGGGGATCCGTGGGGCCAAATATGGTACCAGCGAACCAGCTGCCGGGGACGGGAAGGTACGGCGGGGGTTGCGCCCCATGTCGGCTGGGCCGTGGCAGGACGAGGTAGTCCCTCTATCCTGGCCCGAGAGATCTATATCCACTGTCGGTTTCGCGGCACCTAATAAGTGCTTTCGGAGCTTAAGTTGAAGCCGGAGTGTTGGGACATTTGGGTTGAACCTGAGTTGTGAGTGGGTAAAAATGCCAACTAATAGGTAGGCAGTGGTAAATTGACCCTGGCCAAGTCCGGCACCCCTAGGGTTTAAGCTGGCAGTGCAAAGCCGTAGCCGCCGAGTAAGACGACCCTGCTGGACCTTGGTTAATTTGAATCTGGCCGCGGTGGGTTGGACCACTGTCCGCCAGTAGTAGAGAACCGTGGAACGGAAAGCCGCAACACCTAATAGGAGGTTGCAGAAGCAGCCGCCCGGCACCTTGAGCACATAGGGGTTAGTAGGCGGGGTATAAGACTCCCTGCCGAAGTCCTCCGAAGATCCCAATAGGGCTCACCGCAAGGTGGGCCCTAAACTTCGCCAGGGCAAGCAACCAACCTTGTTGGTTCATGTCCTTGATTTCTTGCGCAAAAACCCTTTGGCTTTTGCCTCGCCAGCTACTCCTCCGGGAGGGGCTGGATAACAGTAATGGACGGCCATAACCTGGTCCTTTGGAGCATCGTAAATCTGTAGACCAAGGAACTTCAGTTCCGTGATCGGACAGGGTTGCAGTGGAAATTGGGTCTCCGGGCTCCGCGAGGGGCTAGATGGGAATCGTCGGGCGGGTGCTCATCACACCCGCATCTGGTGGGACTCTCGCAGTCCTGTTACTGACCCAACTGTAGGACCATCACCTTAAACACGCACTAGTGCCTACCACTTTTAATGAAAAAAACGCGGCAACTGCCAGCACGCACTCGTGTTATTTGCCGTCTCAAATTTGAAATGAAACAGCCATACCAATTTATGAAATCGCACACGGCAAAATTATCATTTATTGCCGCGGAATTTTCAATTCTATCAGGCGCAATTTTCATTAGGTGCCGCATGTATTATCATTGTGTGCCATGTGATGCATAAGCACACTGGCCATTCCACCATGGCTTCGAGTGTGATGTGATGCGCGCCTCTGTTGCGTGGTCATCCCACGCAGCAGAGAACGTGTCACAGATGCCTTCGGCAATCCGATCCACGTCTGCGGCCGAGTTTATCGCATCCAAGGGCCATTCCTTGAAGGTGCGAATAATTTGAGACAAGAAGTCGGCCTCGGCCGGGCTTCCTGGCTTGATAAAGAACCTCAATTCTTCCGGTAGCTGGAAGCCGAGTTCGATGACGGTGGAGATCGGAATGTGATCTGATGTCCCCTGCATGTCCGTGACCCGCCGTGGTAGTAAGCGCAGCGCATCTTGAGATTTAATAAACACCAGATCTATCACCGATGGATCAAGTTCTGAGTTGTGAGATATAAATGTGGGACCTGGATTAGCAAATGGAGCTAGATCCAGACCCAATCGGGCTGCCGTATTCAGCAGTTGGATTGCTTGCGATCTGTGATGTGAAATCCTAGGATCCCACATCAGCGAATGACAGTTGAAATCTCCCCCCATATAGACAAAGGGGGGGAGCGAGACGTCGCAGTCGGCAATGAACCGTAGCGCAGTGTTCTGATCGTCATTGTAGACGTTCATCAAGAGCATTGTCTTGGGCCCATAGGTGAGCGACAGGACAAAGATGTCGCGATGGTCGAGGATATCTCGACGCATCAACGGATGAAGCGGGGCAAGCCTATTGGAAATATAGGCCAGTACGCGTGGGTGGCTATCCCCTACCGAGGGGCGCACCATGGTGTTAGAAGTGACCTGTACACTTTCTAATGGCTTGATAGTTCTTGACATCTCATGGTTCTGCCCAGAGCTCTGTTCCATACTTCGCCTTTGAGTGTTGGTATATTACCAGCTCATAGCACTAATACAACTAAGACTGGATAGCTCAGTGGTTAGAGCATCCCCCTAGTGTGGGTAAGGTCCTTGGTTTAAACCCAGGTCTGGTCATATCTTTTCCGAGGTCACCCGATCGGTGATTCTAACACATGGTGGTCCAAGTGGGATGCTTTGGGGCACCAACTACAACATCACCAGCGACCGAAGTGGTCGACGGCGCCATTCTTATAACCTGCCTAGGTGGTTCTTGGATAAACAGAACATCGTAAACATCTTCACAATTTTCTAATAGTACATCAACATATGCGTAATTTTTCGCAATGTTAAAGGAGAAAACACTAATCCGTCCCTTGTCCAGCATTAAGCTACGGGTGAGGAGTTAGATGGAATGCGGTTGCGAGCAGAAGCTGCACGTACTTCAGCGTATTTTGCCTCGATCCACGTGCGATCGAAACGATGCTTCCAGAAGGGACACTTCCGGTCAGTAGCGCTGTGCGGACCCTTACAGTTGGGGCACCGATGAGCATGAGGGCACGGCGCACCCTCCTTGGTGGGGGCGAGCGGTGGAGTGGCCTTAGGATTACCTCGGCATAAACCACACTGATCGCGATGGAGATCGCTCTCGTGCGGGCCGCTACATCGAGGGCAGCGGATGGCGCGCGCTTTGCACGACGTAGAGGCGTGGCCCCACCTGTAGCACCTAGTGCACAAGGCCGAGCCGGGGTTTGCAGCAGCAGTCTGTATCATACAGCTGCGACCGTGGATAAGAAACGGCTTGTTGTTAAGCATTTTGGCGCGGGTACCTGTCTGAGAGTCCCAAATATTGAAGTAAATAGTCATGGTGGAGCTATTCTTTGACACGCGGACGGGGCGAAGAGGGCCCGTCAACGCAAAATATCCAGAGAGGGGGTGTGCATCCATAGCGTCCCGCACCTCTGACATGTCTGTTCTGATCCCCTGTTTGGGGTGCTTCCAGAAAGGAACATCGATAATCTTGAGATAAGACGTCGACGAAGGGAGAGACACCCACATCCTCTTGGCGAAGGTGGGTACCATGGATGCGATGCAGCCTTGAATGACCTCTATGTCATAAACGTTGGCTACGCCAGTGGTGTGCAACGTGTACCCATCGTACGCGAAGTTGCCAGATAGTATCTTGATCTTGGGAAGATGAGTGTTACAGAGCTTGCGTAGCTCTTTGAAGTCGATGGCAGGGATCTTCTCCCCTTCATCGAGCTGGAACCCAAACAGCACTTGCCGGCGGGTAGGGCCAGCAGAGGTGAAGCTAGGGGTGGCTCTGCGCTTGTTGGGCGCAGCGCCACCAGCTTTCTGCTGAAGCTCGACGAGCTTCTCTGCAGGGAGTTGAGGGAAAGCCTTAGCGAGGGCAACAAGGCCCTCAACTTTAGCAACCGGTTTGGAAGCTGCAGCCACCCCTGCATAGGAGCGGCGCGGCTTGGTAGACGTCGGCACAGGCGGCGGAGGCCCCTGATGCTGATACTCGACGACATTGAGCTTAGGCGCTTGCCGAGGAGCGGGTTTAGGTGTAGACGCCTTTCCCTTCAACCTGTCTGAGAGCAGGGGAGGGTCGACAACCATAGACGACGAGGCAGCACCCGGGGGGTTAGGCTTCGCTTTCTTGGGGGGGGGTTTGGGCGTTTGAGGGTCTGCAGCAGCAGCAGGCCTCTTCTCTCGCCGGACAATTTCTCTATACCAGTCCGCGTCCTGAGTGACTTCGAAAAGCCGCTTGAGCGGGACAGTTAGGAGGGCAAAGTTGGGGAGCTCTTCCAAAAGCTCGGCCCCATTGACAGACTGCGCAGCCGCCGCCCACTCCGCTGCGCATTCCAAGGATGTGTGCACCGCCGCGAGGGCGTCCGCTGCCGTGAAGTCATCGTTGAATGACAGGGGTAGCACTTTAGCATTAACTTGGTCCCCCTCATCGTCATCGACAGACATGGGACCAGGCGAAGGAGCGGGGGTTCCCGCAATAGATGAGCGCCCCAGGCCTCGGACTTGGGCAGGGACGGGGGTGGCATACCGCTCCCTCGCGGACGAGTGAGACGACGAACGTGAATGGGTCGATCTGGAGGTCGAACGGATAGGTGCAGCGGGCAAAAGAGCACCGGGGAGAGCAGGTGGAGAAGACTCCGCGCAGCTAGAGGGAGCGCCCCCCCTCGCGGTCGATCGGCCGCGATTGGGAGCACCTCCTCCTCGAGGTGTGGTCATAGGATGTGTTGGTAAGTGTTGGTAATGCCTGATCAGAGATTGGGCGCAGTGGCGTAGTGGTGGGGGACGATGTTGACGATGTGCGAGTTGTTCCCACGGGCACTGGTGGTAGTACCGGATTAAGAAGCGATGCCTGGGAAGATTGTCAATGAGGGACTTTGACTGACATATCGCGGTACCATCATCAACATTAGAAATGACCGTACACACGAGATCGCGTGTGCGGAGTTTGAACAGCTTAAACACTGGAGCAATATAAAAGGCAGAGAGGACTGGGGAGAGTGCAGAACCCTGCCCCACTCCTACATCTGCCTGGAAAGGATCTGAGACGAACAAATTCCAGGAGTACTGGGTGAAACGTTCAACTAAGTAAGACGCAAAGAACCTCACCAACATGGGTGAGAAGCCTTGTTTACGAAGAACCAACAACAGGAAGTTGTGGTTCAAAGATGGGAAGAACTGTGCGATGTCGAATGCAATCACACTGGTCTTGAGCCCCCTAGCCCAACCTGCTCGAACGAGGTGGGTAAGGAATATACCAGCATCTTCGGTGGAGCGCTGTCGCACTCCACCCATCTGGTTAGGATGGACAAGGTCGTGTTTGATCATATCAAACTGCAGCCTATTGGATAGCATCTTTTCAAAGAGTTTGCTAATGGTGTTCAGAAGGACAATGGGACAATAGGCCTTCGGAACGGTATAGGAGGGCTTGTTCGGTTTAGGTATGATGACTGACAGCGACTCCTTGAAGTGTCGAGGCCAATGCCCGACAGTAATGCAGGCATTGGCTAGGACGAGGAAGAGCTCGAGCACTGCGGGGGTGTCGATAACTCTTTTCAGGTAGTACCACTTCACGTGGTCGGGACCTGGGGATGAGCGGTTGGAACAAGTGTTAAAGGCAGCAGGTAGGCGAGGTCGTCAGACAGCTAGCTGCCAAGTTAGACGGACTTGGAGCGAGATATAGACGAGCTATGAAGAGCTGAAGTCCGGAGTAATTAACTAAGTATATTGAGTGAGAGGAGAGACTACTACTAACCTGAAGTCCGGAGTAAGTAACTGAGGACTTCAGGAAACTAAGTACAACCTTATATACTACTAGGACAGAGTCCAGAGTAATCTAGGACAGACAATTCCAGTGTAGTCTGGTAATTGTCTGGTAACTAACTAGAAGTGTCTAGTGAATTCTGGTAAGGTCTAGAAGTCTAGACTGGTCTGGAATGAACTAGAACTACAATGTGCTCAGAATGATAAAAGGAGAACATTGGGAAAAGTCTAGACTTGAGTCTAGAACAATCCAGATGAGTCTGGATGAGTCTGGAAAGAAGAGTGTGTTGGAGAGTGGGAAAAGCAATTCTAACACCCCCCCGTGATCTGAACACTCTCCAAAAGCAAAGGAAAGCAAGGAAAAAGCGAAATAGAAACTAGGGCCTGATACCCATACTATCTCTACAAAATTGAACCTTTGGAATAGGCAAAGGCTTGGTTAAAATATCTGCAACCATTTCTGCAGTGGGAATGTAAGAAGGAGAAATGATCTTGTTATTGACCACATCTCTAAACCAGTGAAAGCGCAGATCCAAATGCTTCATGCGCCCATGGTGCTCTGGATTCTTGGAAACAGAGATAGCAGACTGGTTGTCCATGTGTAGCACAGAGGGCTGGTCAAATGTATACCCAAATTCACCCATAATGTTGCGCATCCACACTATCTCTTTGCCAGCTTCAACAGCAGCCACATATTCCGCTTCAGTAGTAGAAAGTGTCACAATGCTCTGCAGCTTACTAGACCAGCCAACTGCACCACCAGCAAGCAAGGTGACATATCCACTGGTAGAGCAACCAGTATCAACACAATCACCATGTGCAGCATCAGTGTAAGTGACAAAGTCAGTTGGACCATCAGCAGAGTATGTCAACTTGTACTCCAAAGTGCCTTTAAGGTAGCGGAATAAGTGCTTTACAGCTGCCCAGTGTTGCGGACCAGGATTGGCATTGAAGCGTGCAAGATATGCGACAACTTGAGCAATGTCAGAGCGTGTCATGGTGGCAAGATACTGGAGTGAGCCAATAGCACTGAGATAAGGAACAGAGCGCATAAAAGCGATCTCTTCAGGAGTTTGTGGACACATAGACTTGGAAGGCCCCAGTAGCCTAGTGGTTTAGATCACTGAAGACCTGGTGAGGGTGGCTGTGCACTATCCAAGAGGTTGGGGGTTCAATTCCCTACAATGCAGATACCATAAGTCTGTGCCGCGGGGTCTCTGGACCACGTGGAGGACCACTCGGGTTCCCATGATCACAACTATGGTGTAGGACTTAAGGGCTATATGCCGCCGGAGGGGGGGGGTGCTGTGATCCACAACGTTCAACACGAGGTGAGCACTCCCAAGCCTAAGGCTGACTCCGGCAGGAGTTGGTTGCCCGGAAGGGACCGAAAGGATAGGGCACGGTAAGACTGGGAATTGGGCTGATAACACCCCGACCTGGGTAGGCGCTTGGTTAAGGTTCGTCCACCGTGTGCCGCATACCCACCCTTGGTTAAGGTTTGTCCACCGTGGGCTAGAACAGGGCACCCAGTCACCAGGCTCTGCTTGGTCGTTAGTCATCTCGGGTACTCCCAGAACCCCTAATAGGGTGCACATCCGTGGACCAGTCTTAGGACCGAGGTGGCAAGGCAGTGACTCTGAACAGCATTGGGGATCCGTGGGGCCAAATATGGTACCAGCGAACCAGCTGCCGGGGGACGGGAAGGTACGGCGGGGGTTGCGCCCCGTGTCAGCTGAGCCGTGGCAGGACGAGGTAGTCCCTCTATCCTGGCCCGAGAGATCTATATCCACTGTCAGTTTCGCGGCACCTAATAAGTGCTTTCGGAGCTTAAGTTGAAGCCGGAGTGTTGGGACATTTGGGTTGAACCTGAGTTGTGAGTGGGTAAAAATGCCAACCTAATAGGTAGGCGGTGGTAAATCGACCCTGGCCGAGTCCGGCACCCCTAGGGGTTTAAGCTGGCAGTGCAAAGCCGTAGCCGCCGAGTAAGACGACCCTGCTGGACCTTGGTTAATTCGAATCTGGCCGCGGTGGGTTGGACCACTGTCCGCCAGTAGTAGAGACCGTGGAACGGAAAGCCGCAACACCTAATAGGGAGGTCGCAGAAGCGGCCGCCCGGCACCTTGAGCACATAGGGGTTAGTAGGCGGGGTATAAGACTCCCTGCCGAAGTCCTCCGAAGATCCCAATAGGGCTCACCGCAAGGTGGGCCCTAAACTTCGCCATTTTCAGAGCTCGAACTTAAGGAGGCCCTGGCCGCCTGTGCGAGTGGCTCATCTCCAGGTCCGGACCACATTACGTGGCCCCACCTTAAAAAGATAGTAGAGGACCCAGTGTGCCTCGAAATCTTTACCGTGTTGGCAAATGGCTGTATTTGGTTCGGTCATTGGCCCACACACTTCAAGGAATCTGTCTTGGTTATCATCCCAAAACCAGGCAAACCTTCATATGCTACTCCTAAGTCGTTCAGGCCCATTGTACTCCTGAACACGTTGGGTAAACTCTTCGAGAAAATGCTCTCGAATCGCATCCAGTTTGAAATGATTGAGCTGGATATTGTCCATCCAAACCAGTTTGGCGGCGTGCGACAGCGCTCGACCGAAGATGCTGGGTTGTACCTTACCCACCTTGTGCGAGCGGGGTGGGCGAGGAACCTCAAGACGAGTGCTATCGCTTTTGATATCGCTCAGTTCTTTCCATCTTTGAACCACGACTTTTTGCTCGCAGTTCTTAAAAAGCAAGGATTTCCTGCCCCGGTGGTGAAATTCTTTGCGTCCTACCTTGTTGGGAGATCCACTTCTTATAAGTGGAACTCTTTCATGTCGGATCCCCGGCAGGCTGATGTGGGGGTAGGGCAGGGCTCCGCGCTCTCGCCTGTACTCTCCGCTCTATACATTGCTCCAATTATGAAGCTATACGAGATGAGGGCTGTCAATATTGACACCACCCTTCTTTCTTATGTGGATGACGGAACTGTGATTGCACAGTCCAAATCTCTAGACGACAACAACTCTACGCTGAAAGAGGCGTATGAGATATTGTTTAAGCTTTTCACTTCATTCGGCCTCGTCTTGGAACACAACAAGACGGAGTTGTTCCATTTCTCGCGCGCGCGAGACAAGTACAACCCCTCACTCGATCTGGGGTATGCACTGTTTACGGGAGACTCCCGTTTAACACCCAAGACCATTTGGCGGTACCTTGGGTTTTATTTTGATCGTCAGCTCACATTCCATGAGCACGTTCGATACTACTCCACCAAAGCACTCACCACCGTCATGGCGATGAGGATGCTAGGTAATTCATCCAGGGGGCTTTCTGCTAAGCAGAAGCGCCTTCTTTATCAGTCGTGTGTGGTGCCTATTGCCACATATGGCTTTCGTCTATGGTATTTTACAGGAGCCCGCATTAAAGGGATCCTTAAAAGCCTTACATTGATGCAGCGTAAAGCAGCTTGTTGGATCACTGGCGCCTTCAGGACGTCACCAACAATGGGAGTGCAGGCCATTGCTGGCTTGATCCCTATTCATCTCCATTTGCAAAAGATGGCCGACAGGTCAAACCTTCGCATTGCTACACTGTCGGACACTCATCCGACACGGTCTCTTATGGAGGCTGAGTTTCAAAAGCAGCCTTGTCCGTTAATATTCTACATGAGATTGTGGTAGTTACCCGGATAAGAATAGTGTATCCAGCTTGGTAACTCAGCCTACACAGCCACCCCACCAAGCTGACTTTGAAATTTCTACCCACCCAAAGCGTGCTGGGTGGCTGCCTGGGTGCTGCTCGCTGCTGGCTCTCGCTCGACATTGTGCGTAGGGTGCTCGACACCGTCTTCAGGGTCGTCCCAAAAAGGAAAGAGTGCAAAAAGCGCTGGAACGGCACTTCATTCTCCATATAGGTGTCCGACTTTTTTTTTTTTTTCACTAGCCGCATAAGGAAATGATAAAGATATATATTGTTATCTAATCTAATACCAATTATCTAATCTAACTTAATCTAATCTACTTATAATCGGCGGCGTGGCGCCCAGCTGCGTATACGCTCCGCGCGCTGACCGTCCCTGGCTTTCCTTGCACGCATCCGCTGCTTGCGCGACATGACGCGCCTGTCTTGCTCGCGCTCCTATGCTGGTGTGCGTGCCTAGCCGCTTGGGCGCCAACATCCCAGCTGGGGATGCGCTGCACGCGCTCGACCCCTCTGGCTACCTCTTGGCATCTAATCCCCGCCGCCTGTGCTGTACACCCTTCTCTTCTCGTTTCGGCTTGCCCAAGGGCGAGCATCTGCGTGGCGTTGCCCGCGGTTGTGCCTTGTCCCCACTCAGCGCGCTCGGGACCAGTGAGGGCGGAGCTTTCCTCGGGGTCGAAATCACTGGGTCCCATGGCGAGCCGGCCTTAGTCTGCGTGGCAGAGCACATCGCCGTTCTCACGCCGTCCCACCAGCCAGCCACCTTAGATGCCCGGGGGGTCGAGCATCGGAGGCGGTGAGCTAGCGCAGGTAGCGCGGGGAGGTGAAGGGTGAGGAGGGTGAGCTGGGATGGTGGGTGTGTGATTATGGTAGGTATCGTGGTGCCGGCAGGGATGTACAGCGCTGAAAAATAAAACTGTGTCAGTAAAAAGAAAGATAGAGAGAATAAAACGCATCAGGCGGTCCCCAGGACCACCGCGTCATGTTCTCTCCCTCATATCCTTGCCCTCCCTGTCCATACCAACATTGTGTCGTGGGTAAGTGTAATGAATTCCCGTCGTTGACAAGCACGAGCTCGTCCGGGGGTCGTCGAGGTCGAGGTTATGGATAGGCTATGGGATGCGGCCACAGTGAGTACAGGGCCGGTATGTGAGAAAATAACAGCTTACCTAGAGCAGGAGGGAGATGCTGGCCGACGAGCGCGGCGCCTCCTGTTCCTCGATCCTCGACTTTCCGCACTCTTGGTTGCCGTCGCCGCCGGTGCCCGCCATGTCCGTAGCAAGGGCAGGTGTGCTAGCACCTGCGTGCTACACTCGCCGTGCACCTGCTTGTCGTCAGGCTGGTAATGGTTGCGCTTGTGCTCGAGCCGGCGGTGGTGATTGGCGTTGCACAGACAGAGCCGAGGTCGCAGACGTGGCCATGGCCGTGGTCCTGGCTCGCTCGAGCCTGCGCGCGAGGTCGTTGTGGGCAAGTTGAGGTTGCCTGGGTGGTGTTGATGCTCGCACCCCGGAAGTCCCTACTGGACGGGATAGATTGGCTATGTGACGGAGGGAGAGAGTGAGCGAGGGCGGGTATGCGAGTACTGTAAAGCGACTTACCTAGAAGGGGGATGACGACGACGTGTCACCCCCCGCCCTCAACCCCCCGCCCTCGACCCTTTGTGCCTCTTGTCTCCTCCTTCGCGTCGTAGTCGTCGCGTGTGGTTTGCCTCGTGTCGTGCAGAGTGGGTGCTGAGCACTGAAGGGGTAGATGGGAGCCTGGAGGTAGTTGATGTTAGAGTTAAACGTCCCACGGCCCACAATCAACAAAGACGCATAAGCACGTGCCGTTCGGCAAATGCCGCCGTCTCGCCGTCCTTGACGTCGATCTCGACATTTCCCTTATTGTACATTCATTGATATACTATAGTCGCCTGTGTAATATAAAGGAGTATATATTTCTAGAAGTAATTGAACTGATTAAACAAAATTTGGTGCGGAATAAGCGCACATGTCGCGACGTCGCCATAGAACATCAACTTCAAGACTTGAATGCACGTTCTGACAACAGATAAATTAGCTTCAGCCTACATAATATACCTAGATATTCTCTACAGACTTATATAAGGTGCTCATTGACTAGAGTTTTTTTTGGGAAGTATAATCCAGAGTACACGTCTTTGAACGTATGTTTATCTATTTATATCAGCATAGTAATTGTATTCCAGTTACGCGTGGCGACGTCGCGACAGTTATGTCCATAATGTAGAAAGCTACATATAAGACAGTAATTTTATTTTGTAGAATGATTGTCACTGGTATATAGAGCATGTAGAGTTAATAACTAACAGTAATAATGACCGGAAGTAAGGCAAATCGTCGTCGGCGTCGTTGAGCGTGGCGACATCAAGACAATTTTGCTAAATTCATACGATTTTACATCTAATAAATTAAAATAATTTGTATTTAATGTAGCTAGTAGTATCCTCAACCTATGTACACATTAAAATTACCTCCTCCATACTCACAGCTGCGCAAGCCATCGTCGACGATGGTGCACCAACGAGATTCGGCATTTGCCGGATCGCGTGACTTCGTTGATTGTTGATTCTGCGCACGTTCGAACTTCAACGTTCTACTTCAACCATCCAGCCCTCCCTTCCATACAGCGAGGCTCGCCCGCACGAAACAACCAACGACAAACCGCGATGCATAGGCGGAGACGAAAGGGCGCAGGAGGACCGGGGGATGACGCGTCGTCGTCGTCCCCCTTCCAGGTATGTCATCCTTTACTCACATGCCCGCCTTCTCACTCTCTCCTCATCATTGCATAGGCAACGCGGCACGTACAGGGACAGACCCACAGCGAGAAAGAGACAACTTCAAGCCGTGACCACTGACAAGGCGGCCTCTCCCACCCCATTGACACCCTCAGCCGTCTGCCTGGGGATGATGCGTTTTCCAGGTAAGTTGTCTGTTGCTCGGATACTTCCACCCTACGCTCACACGCCTGCATCCCATAGCCAATCCATTGCACCCATAGGAATTTTCTCGGCGCGCGTACAAGCACTGAGCCGCTAACTACGACTTACACGCGACGACGGCGAGCGTACAGTCGAGCAGCCGGGGCCGCGTCTTCATGACGTCGGCTCTGTTGAGCTCATTGCGCTCACTCACGGTACTATGTAGGTGCAGACGAGGGTGGGGATGCACGGCGGGAGCGGGGAATGAGATGCGGCAGTCCTGGGGACCGCCTGGTGCGTTTTTTTCCCTATCCTTTCTTTTTTTTTATTGATATTACTTGTTTACAAAGCAGACCACCCTCCGACAGCGCACACCCGCCCTCCCACCTCACCACCTTCCCAGCACTCTCCACTGCCCCTCGCTCCTCGCCCGCCCGTGCTCCTCCCGCTAACCCGGCGCCTCTGATACTCGACCCCCCGGGAATCTCAGGTGGCCGGTTCGTGGGATGGAATGGGCTGTCGGCGGATGGAAGAGGGCTCAGAAGGTGGCTGTGTGGCCACCTCAAGTACGGGCAGACAGTGAGCGCCTCCACGTCGAGCACCAATGCGCCACAGTCGAGCACGACGAGACCAATGGCCTCCTCGAGCTTGCGCTTGAGCGTGGTCAGACTCGAGCTCGCCATGTTGCGCCCACGTACACAATGAGGGTGGGCATTGGACAGACAATGGGACGGCGGCTGATAGGCGACGAGCGGCGCGCGGCGAGGACGACCGCCACCCAAGCGGCGGTGGGGCCGAGGATGACGAGCAGCGTACGGACGAGAACACGACAAGTGGCGAGGGCGGGCTGTGAATAGCGACACCCAGCACGAGATGCGAGCAGTGGGGAAGGCGGGCATAACTAGGACAGCCAATGGGAGGTGAGGCGGGTGAGGGCGGACGGCGAGCGACGAGGAAGGGCACAGCCGACGCCAAGCGGTGACAAATGCGAGCGCAGGCGTGGCCGTCCGGTGACGTGCCGCAGGTGGCGGTACGCGCACTCGCGGCTGGACGGCGGGCACCGCGCCGCAATTAAATTAAATAGATTAGATCAAGATTAGATATCTTTATGTATTTGATTAGATAATAAGATATCTTTACTATTTCCTTATGCGGCTAGTGAAAAAAAAAAGTCGGAGACCTATAAGGAGACTAAGGTGCTGTTTCAGCGCTTTGTGCGCTCTTTCCTTTTTGGGACGACCCTGAAGACGGTGTCGAGCACCCTACGCACGACGTCGAGCAAGAGCCAGGAGCAAGCAACACCCAGCAGCCACCCAGCACGCTTTGGGTGGGTAAATTTTTCAAAGTCAGCTTGGTGGAGTGGCTGTGTAGGCTGAGTTACCGCTCTGGATACACTATTCTTATCCGGGTAACTACCACAAGTCCATGCATGATATTGACAGACACTGGTGTCAAAAGGGCGCTGCTCCCCATCAGCATGCCCTCTCTCACCGTCGCACAAAGAAGTCTTTCGCTGTGCGTGGCGGAGTCGTCGAGGCCAATGAGGCCCTTCACCAACTGTCGGAGACATTGGCACCTACAGCGCCTTTGTCAAAGCCTGGATCTCGCCTTCTGGACTTATTTCCAGACAGCGTCACCTATGACGTGTTCGTGCCACCTCCACGTGAGGACACACCTGCACCTGGGAGTCTGCCCCGGGCCGCTTCACCTCTCGCAAGGGAGGAGTCGCCGCCTCGGGTGGATGCTCCAGCGGCTGCTCCGGGTCATGCCGACCCGGTTCTGGCCGAACTCCAGCGCCTGCATGACCCCCTTAGGGGAATTCGGGCAGTGTTTGGACAGTCAAGGACTGGCGGAGGGGCTGGCATTGATGTCGCCGACCTGCGGGCCCTTGATGATGATCACCGAGCAGCCCGCCTTCGAGGGGGGGCGGGCGGTAATGAGGACGCGGTCCTCGCTGAACTTCAGCGTTTGAATGATCCCTTGCGGGACATCCGCGCCGTGTTTGGACGAGGAGGACGCACTGGGGGCGGCATGGGGGTTGATGTCGCTGCCTTCAGAGAAGCATATGGTTCCAACTCAGATGATGGGAATGGAATCGCTAACTACGTTAGGCGCGCGGGGGCTGCCCCGGGCGCTAAGCGTAATAAATCCAACGAAAATGATGCGGCCATCAAGGCGCATCTTGACGACGTCTTGGCTCAGTGCCAGGATGACCCCAAGTGTGTATATGCGGCCACGGATGCGTCTGTGCCTATTATATCACGCTACCAGGCAGCTTCGGCTTGCTTGGTATTTCGCGAGCACAAAACTGTTTATCAGAGCAGGTTTGTGGCTGGCAGAGTACTCAGCTCAGACGCTGAGTTATTCGCTATCCGCGCAGCTATCGAGAACGCCGTGAGGCTGCCTGATGCTACGCGCATAGTATTGTTTACAGATTCCATTGCTTCCGCTAAGCGGGCAGTGGATCCTTCCGTGCACTCCGGTCAAGGTCACTCCTTGAGGGTGTGTGCTGTTCTCAAGCAGTGGTTCAAAGAGGACCCTTCTCGTACCCTCTCCTTCGTCTATGCGCCTTCGCGTCTTCGATGGGGTGTTCACTTTGACGCGCACTTGTTTGTGCGTGACCTCCCTCCTGTACCGGCTGCAAAGCCATATACTTCTTATGACTTTTTTTTTTTTTTTTTTTAACTCAACAATTTATTACGCGGTGCATGATGGCAGTCCGCGTGATACTAACTACTTTACAAAGCAGCATTCTCAATTTAACGTCCAAACGGAAGGGACGAATACATAACGCGCATTAAACAGAAGCGTTCCACCGCGCAGCTCGCCGTTAACGATGAAACTGATACAAGGGCCCGAAGCAATGACGGAACCCGGAATGCGTGTATACTTCTTATGACAGCAGGCGCAAACACGCCGCTGATTCCAGTTCGGATGCATGGAAGTCCTCCTTCCTCCATTCCCAAGATCGTGGGCATCAATTTTTGATGCTCAAAGGCCTCGGCAAGGGCCAAATACTTCCATCTACCGTCTCAGGCGGCAAATGGCTTTCGTCTGCGAGTGAGTCTCTTAGTCTCACCGCACGCTTGACTCGGTGCATACTGGGCCACGCCCCTATTGGTTCGTACTTCGAACGGTTTAGGCCAAATGACGGCGATGGTAACCCATTGCCTATTCATGTTCCTGCGGCGCGCGCGACGTCAAACTCGCGAGCACATCTTTGCTTGGTGTCCCAAGTATAAGCGTACCCTGCCCCAGGCAAGCAACCAACCTTGTTGGTGCATGTCCTCGACTTCCTGCGCAAAAACCCTTTGGCTTTTTGCCTCGCCGGCTACTCTCCGGGAGGGGCTGGATAACAGTAATGGAAAGGCCATAACCTGATGGCTGGTCCTTCGTGGCATCGTAAATCTGAGACCAAGGAACTTCGGTTCCGTGATCGGACGGGGTTGCAGTGGAAATTGGGTCTCCGGGCTCCGCGAGGGGCTAGATGGGAATCGTCGGGCGGGTGCTCGTCACACCCGCATCTGGTGGGACTCTCGTAGTCCTGTCACTGACCCAACTGTAGGACCATCACCTTAAACACGACGACGTTGAGTTACGGGAGAAGATGGGAGGTCAGCGGTGCCACTTAGGGTCAGACGTTGGGGGGCCCAAATTCTTTTGACGGCTACTTTCGACATTTCGTCGCTGGTGTCGCTCTGTTCTGTTGATGTCTCCACCGCTTGCGGCTGCCATCGACATATTTGCTAGGCAAGGGTTTCCCTTCCCGAGGCACCTTCTTTTGGTTTGCTTGTCTCGTTAAAATTGTTAGTTACTTCATGTATCTGGGGTAGTTAGCCGCGGACTGCGATCGCGCACCGCGTAATAAATTGCGACGCCCTTCGGGACGCCGCAGGATATAAAAAAAAAAAAAAAAAAAAAAGACACATAGACTTGGAAAGGGTCATATTGGGCGACATAGGTGTCTGCACAGGATGTGCATCTGTCATACCATAGCGCTCAAGCATATCCAGAATGAACTGGCGCTGGTGGAGCGAGATGGTGCGCTTTTCAGCATCAACAGTGATAGCAACACCTAGCAAGTACTCTGTAGCACCAAGGTCACGGCATTTGAAGTGAGTTTGAAGCTCCTTCACCACTTTGTCTACTGCAGCAGTGTTGGTTGATGCAAATGTAATGTCATCAATGTACACTGGGACAAAGATTTTAACTTCACCATTGGAGTAGATGTAGACAGAGTGGTCTGCCTCAATGCGCTTAAAGCCCATTGAAGTAAATGCCTTGTGCAACTTGATATTCCATTGACGAGCTGACTGCTTCAAACCATAGAGAGATTTGCGGAGTCTGCACACTACATTGGGTCCACCTTGATGGAAACCCTCAGGTTGGCGCATATAGATCCACTCATCAAGATCTCCATTAGTGAAGGTAGCAGAAATGTCAACAGAGCGCAGAGACATGCCCTCCAGTGCAGCTAGAGCCAAAATCAAGCGCAACGTCGCAGGACGGAATGTAGGCGCAAAGACCTCATGGTAGTCAACTCCAGGACATTGAGAGTATCCTTTTGCGACCAAACGAGCTTTGTAGCGCTCAATAGCACCGTCTTTGAGTGTCTTGATTTTGAACACCCAACCAGAACCAATTGCCTTTGCACCAGGTGGAAGCTCAACTAGCTCCCAAGTTCCATTCTGCAAGAGTGTGTTATACTCTGCATTGATCGCTTCTTTCCAGTTCTCAGAGTCAGTGCTTTTCATAGCTTGCTTGTAGTTGTGAGGATCAGCAACTGAAGCAGCACCAGCAAACTGAACTTCTTGGAAATCAGGATCTAATGGTGGATCCACTTCATCCTCTGCAGCAGGTGGTGGAGCAACTGGCTGTGTAACTTTCCACCACTCTGTAGGCGGCTTTGGAGCGCGCGTAGAGCATCTCAACTGCGGCGGAGCAGGAGGCGGCTGAGGTGGGAGGTGTTGAAGTGGCTCAACAGCAGCTGCAGGCCCTGGCGCGTCCAGAATAGGCGGCGCAGGCTGAGGAATCTGCGGTGGATTTGGAGCAAATGGCTCCTGAGGTGCAATTTGAGCAGGGAAAGGCTGAATATCATCCCCCCCGCTTTCTGGCACAAATGGCGCAGTCTCTGGCTCGGAGCCAGTGCGCACAGGCATAAGGTTCACTGGAGTAGTGACTGCAAGGCCTGGGAAGCTGCGCTCATCAAAGATGGCGCGTTCAGAGATTATAAACTTCTTTGTGGCTGGATTGTAAAACTGCCAACCCTTGTATCCTGGGGCCGCAATAGCCCAGTGGTTTCGATCACTAAAGACTTGCAAAGGGTGGCTGTGCACCATCCGGTCAGGTTGTGGGTTCGATCCCCGCTCATCCCCCAATACCTACGTGATTAAAAGTTGGGCTAGGCGCGTGACATATCATTGGTTACAGTCACAAGCTCGGGACCTGCATGGGTGATTCCGTTCCCAGGTCGTTCTCTGGTGGTAATGATCCTGTCCCACGAACTGGTTCCCCGGCGTAGGGGGCGGGCCTTGTCAGCCCTGTCGTGTGGTGCAACATGGTTCGCGGCTTGGACTGGTGCCTGCGGGTGCTGGCTTGGGTTTAAGGGCCTACAGGGGAATTGCCGGTTGGAGCCCAAAGTGGCTGGTCTTCGGACTAGTTGTGCCCGAAAGGGAGTGAAAGCATAGGGCGCGGTAAGCGAGGGAATATTTCAAAGACGAGCCGAATGTCTGGGTGATACCAGGCCAGGCAACCCTCCACGGTTGGGCAGACTCGGTCCGCTTGACATGCGGCATAAACCGGGTGAGTGGCCGTCGTCAGTCCACAGTAGTAGCGATCTGCGGTGTCTGGAATTCCTTGTCGGGCAAATGACCCGGGGGGGCGGGCGACTCAGGCTCGGAAGGAGTAGGGTCTCATCTGGAATACGGTGGGGCACGCGTAGACGTAAAACAAATCCGGATCTGGTGGGTTGCCATAGGGTCAGCCTTGTCCGTTAATATTCTACATGAGATTGTGGTAGTTACCCGGATAAGAATAGTGTATCCAGAGCGGTAACTCAGCCTACACAGCCACCCCACCAAGCTGACTTTGAAATTTCTACCCACCCAAAGCGTGCTGGGTGGCTGCCTAGGTGCTGCTCGCTGCTGGCTCTTGCTCGACGTCGTGCGTAGGGTGCTCGACACTGTCTTCAGGGTCGTCCCAAAAAGGAAAGAGTGCAAAAAGGGCTGGAACAGCACTTCATTCTCCATATAGGTGTCCGACTTTTTTTTTCCACTAGCCGCATAAGGAAATAATAAAGATATATTTTTATCTAATCTATGACAGAAATATCTAATCTATTAATCTAATCTACTTTATTTAATCGCAGCGCAGTGCGCACCGCTACGCAGCGCGCTTACCGCCTCTCGCTTGCCGCCCGCTTACCCGCTGCCTGCGCTACGCGATCTATTGGTCGCGCCCGTGCTTGCCCTCTTCGCCGCTTGGCATTCCGTACCTTTCCTCCTCACTGTCCGCCCTCACCACCTATTGGCCATCCTCGCCATCCCCGCCTTTTGCTGCCGTTCGCCGTCTGGCACGCCCGCCCTCGCCGCCCGCCACTCTCCCCGCTGCTGCTCATCGTCCTTGGCCCCACCGCCGCTCGTGGTCATGGTCGTCTTTGTCGCTACTCGCGGTCGCGGTTGTCCTCGTCGCCGCTGCTTGTCGCCCATCAGCCATCATCCCGCCGTCGCACATGCCCACCCCCTGCCACATGTTGTGGGCGCTCGCTGTCCTTGGCTGCGAATGTCACTCGCATTCGCCGACCTCCTCACCAGCTGAGATTCCCGCGGATGCGAGTATCAGAGCTGGTGTGGGAGGTGGCGCTTGGCTGTACGAGGTCGGGTCGGGGCTGCATGGTCGTTTGTTCCGTTGTCGACACCCGCGTGGTCGATTGCAGCTGCGGCAGCTGGCTGAGGCGGGCTAGCCGCCTGGGATGCGCCACGTCCGTGGCTGTGGGTGAGCTGTGGTGCGTGTCGCGAGTGGGTGCACTGTTAAAAATGAGGAAATGTCAGATTAGAGAATCGATATAGAAAGTAAAACGTACCAAGCGGTCCCCAGGACCGCCGCACATATGCCCCGCCCCGCCCTACATCCTTGTCCTCCGTGTCTGCCCGCTACGCTGCGTACATGAGATTTATGCCGTCGTTCGTGTTCCAGTCAGGCTGCTGTGTAAGGGAGAGGGTAGTGAGTGTGAGGATGAGCACTGGTGGCGGCGGCACGTACTTGACAACGTAGCAGCCTACTCTCCGTCGCTATTAGCGCCGTTGCTCTTCATCGGACCCGCCCACGCACTGGTCCTGCCCTGTTGCCCACCATTGCTCGTCGTTCCCGTGGCCGCGTTTGTCGCGCTGTGCATGGGCTCACCGTGCTCCACGTATCTCCGCTGGTCAAGCCCGAGCTTGTCGTGACTCGCCGTGCTGCGTTCGCTATGTGAAGAGAAGGAGAGTAAGCGGGGGGCGGTGATGCGAAAAAAGGACCACGTACCTAGACGAGGGACGACGATGACACGCCGACCCCCGGCCCTCGACCGCCTGTGCCCTCGGGTTTCCCCAGCCGTGTCGTTGTTGTTGTGTGTGGTTCGCTTCGTGCAGCGGGGTCTGTGGAGTGGGTGGCAGACGGATGTGGTCGAAGCTGTTGAAGTTCAACGTCCCACGGTCCACAATCAACGAAGACATTGATGCACGTGTGTTTCGGCAAATGCCGACGCTCGCTGCTCGCCGTCCTTGTCGTCGATCTCGACGTTTTCCACTAGTACATTGATTAATTATACTTTAAGATGCTGTAGAATATCTGTAAGTATACCTACTAGAAATAGATTGAATTTATTGAACGAAATTGGGTCCGGAATAAGCGCATATGTTGTGACGTCGCCATTGACTGGTCACTGCGAGACTTGAACAGCTGTTCAGGCATCCGATATATTCATTTCAACGTATATAATTAATTCTAAAGGTATTCTGTAGACTTATGCAAGGTATCTATGACTGGACATATTTGTGGAAGTATAATACAAGTACGATACAGAGTACACACCTTTGAACGTGTGTTTAGTTATTTATATCAGCATAGTAAGCGTATTTCTATTGCGCGTGGCGATGTCGCGACAGTTTTGCCCATAACGTAGATAGCTACATAAAAGTCAATAATTTTATGTTAAAGAACGAATGCAAGTGGTATATAGAGCATCTATTAGAATTAATAACTAACGGTAATAATGACTGGAAGGGAGACAATATACCGTCGTCGTCGTTTAGCGTGGCGACGTCAAGACAATTTGGCTAATTCCATATGCTTTCACATCTAATAAAATCATTTTACTTTAAATTCGTGTACCTAGTACTGCTTTCGATTTATTTACGCCATAACATTGTCCAGTCCGTGCTCACAGCCGCGCAAAACGTCGTCGACGGTGGTGCGCAAACGACATTCGGCATTCGCCGGATCGCGTGACTTCGTTGATCGTTGATTCGCCTTGGCGAAGCTTCAACGTTTCGACCAACCACCATAGTGTTCCCCCCTCCCATATACCCAGGCCCGTCCTCGTTTGCGTGAAACCACCGCCGACACCGACACCACCCACAAGAGGAGGTACAAGGGCACGGGAGTGCGAGGGCCAACGACGCGTCATCCCTTTCCAGGTAAGTCGTCCATTGCTTGTGTACCCGCCCCATGCTCTCACTCTGCCCTGCATCGCACAGCGAATCCATCCCGTTGAAACGGGACTTCGGCGGCGTATGCAATGTGCCGACCACCCGCCTACAAACTGCACACGACGACAGCGAGGGCAGGCCCATGTCGCGTCCACATTCACGACGCCAGCTTTGGCTACACAAGCTCACCCACCACCACAAGCTCGAGCTCGAGCACGCCCAACACTGTCGCGCCCCTTAGAGATTCCCTCAGCGCGAGTACACGCACCGACCCGCTAATTACGACTTACACACCACAACGACGATGGCGAGCGCAAGGTCGAGCAACCGGGGGCCCATCTGCACGACGTCGGCGCTGCCGGGCTCGTTGCACTCACTCGCAATGCCATGTATGTACAGACGAGGGTGAGGATGCGAGGCGGGGTGGGGAATGTGATGCGGCGGTCCTGAGGGCCGCCTGGTATGTTTTATTTCCTATCATTGCTTTTTTTATTGACATCACTTTATTTTACAGCACTACAACACCCTTCGTCATTGCACACCCGCCTCCCTCCTCGCCGCCTGCCACAGCACCCTCCGCCGTATCTCGCTCCTCACCCGCCCGCGCTCCTCCCACTAACCTGGTGCCTCCGATACTCGACCCCCCGGGAATCTCAGGTGGCTGGTTCACGGGATGGAACAGGCTGTCGGCGGATGGAAGAGGGCTCAGAAGGCGCACATGTGGCCACGTTGAGTAAGGGCAGACAGCGAGCGCCGCCACGTCGTGCACCAATGCGCGCCAGTCAAGCACGACGAGACCAATGGCCTGCTCGAGCTCGCCATGTTGCTCCCAAACACATAACCAGGCCATTGCACAGACAACGGGACGGCGGCTGATAGGCGACGAGTGGCACGCGACGAGGACAACTGCGACCCGAGCGGCGGTGGGGCCGAGAATTACGAGCAGCAGTGGCGAGAACAGAAAGCGGCGAGGGCGGGTATGGCAGGTGGTGAGCAGCGTACGAACGAGAACACGACAAGCGGCGAGGGTTGGCGGCGAACGGCGTCACCCAGCACGAGAGGCGAGCAGTGGGGAAGGGTGGGCATGGCGAGGACAGCCAATGGGTGGTGAGGGCGGACAGCGAGCGACGAGGAAGGGCACAGCCGACGCCAAGCATTAACGAGGGCAAGCGCGGGCGAGGCCGTCAGGTCACGACTCACGTAGCGCAGTACGCGCACTCGCGGCTGGATGGCGGGCACCGCGTCGCAATTAAATTAAATAGATTAGATCAAGATTAGATATCTTGATGGATTAGATTAGATAATAAGATATCTTTACTATTTCCTTATGCGGCTAGAGAAAAAACAATCGGACACCTATATGGAGACTAAAGTGCTGTTCCAGCGCTTTGTGCACTCTTTCCTTTTTGGGACGACCCTGAAGACGGTGTCGAGCATCCTACGCACGACGTCGAGCAAGAACCGGCAGCGAGCACAGCCAGCCAGCCAGCCAGCACGCTTTCGGTGGGTAAAATTTTCGAAGTCCGCTAGGTGGGGTGGCTGTGTAGGCTGAGTTACCGCTCTGGATACACTATTCTTATCCGGGTAACTACCACAAGTCCATGCATGATATTGACAGACACTGGTGATAGGGTCACATCAGGGCACAATCTGGTTGGCTGTGGGCGAGGCAGAGACCTGGGACAGGTGGGGTTCCGCGCCGGTTGGCTTAAGCGAACCACCTGCTCAGGAACGGGAAGTTCAGTAGCTGGGGCTCTCTAATAACTCCCTGGTGAAGCATGGGCCGTAGCGGGTCAGGACAGTCTCCTGCAACCCGGCTCGAGGGTAACAAACTCCTCTGTCGGTTCGACTCAGTGACTAGCTGGGTTTCGAGTCTAAGTTGACTCCGGGGTCTGGGTTCTCAGCGGGAGTTGCGCCCCGCGTGTTGGCAGCTTACGCCATAGAGTCCGGTCGCTTCCCGCAAGGGCAAAGCGAATAGGTCTCCCTTCGGGGGGGCCTATATCTCGTAAATTGTTGAGTTAAAAAAAAAAAAAAAAAAAACCCTTGTATCCTGGTGGATAGCCAACAAAGATAGCTTTCTCCATGTGCGGTTGAAGTGATTTGCGCTTGTCTCGTTGAATATAGACGTAGGCAGTACACCCAAACACGCGCAGATTACTCACATCTGGTTTCTTCTTAAACCACTCCGCATAAGGCGTACTGTGCGGCAGAGAGGCTGTAGGAAGGCGATTCCAGACGTGTACATATGCAGTAACTGCATGCTTCCACATCCAAGCAGGTAGCTTTGCTTCTACTAACATGGCAGTGACATGGTCAGCCATAGTGCGGTTTGCTCGCTCTGCAACGCCATTCTGCTGCTGGGCGATTGCGTGTGGTATGGCGAGAAAAGATGCCGCACTGTTCCAGGAATTTGCGAAATGCAGCTGACATGTATTCACCAGCTTTATCGTCTTGAAGCGCCTTGATCTTTGCATTCAGTTGGTTCTCTGCAAATGCTTTGAACGTCCTAAATGCATCAAATGCGTCGCTCTTCCGCTTTAAGTACATTACTCCTCTGAGACTGGTACAGTCATCAATGAATGTCATCCAAATAACGATAACCCTCAGGAGTAGCAACAGGAAGAGGACCATGAAGATCAGAATGTATCAGCTCCAGTGGTTTGGTGGAGGACTAGGCGAGGAGGAAAAGGTGAAGACACCATTTTGCCTGCAAGACAAGGTTCACAAATGGATCTGGCTGCTCTTTGGAATTGAGCACAAGACCAATAACCATATCTTCCCTGATCAGTTTCTTGACATCTGCATAGCTGTGATGGCCGAAACGACGAGCCAGAGATTTAGATCGAAAGGAAGCGTAGAAGCGGCGTGTGCATGCTCAGAAATGACCTCAGTGACTCCATTAAGGATGCCAGTATTCTCATTAGTAACTTTGGCAGTAAAGAGCGTCTTTCCATCACGTTTAAAGTGCATAGTGGTGTCATCCACAAGCATTTTGAAACCTTTATGTTAGTGAGGTAGGACATGCCAATAAGTTATTCTGAGCTGGGTACATGTAAACACGAGTAAACTCTACAGGACGCATATCCTTGCTACTACTGTGTGGAGTAAACACCACAGAAACCAACACCTTCAGAGTAAATGATATCATGACTTGCTAGCGGATTGGGACGCGCAGAGGACGATAATGGCGCATCCACTGACGATGAGGGGTCATATGACTAGTGGCCCCTGTATCTGCAAGCCAAAAGAAGTCAGCATCGCTCTGAAGAGTGGTAGGATCAGTAGTAGAGAGTGCACTTGCATTACCGGCATATTCCTCAACATCCTTATCCTTGTCTTCGACGATTTCCTGCGCTTTAGCGGCCCGTTTCGGCTTCTTTCCGCGTGTGCGGACGCTCTCCTGCGCATCTGACTGTGCCCGAATAAATCGGTGACATTTATCCTGTATATGACCAGGAATGCCGCAGAAAGTGCATTTGAGCGAAGCGGATGGTGTAGGCGCTGTAGCAAGTGCAGCTCCGACGTTTGGCGCGTCTGCAGCGCGATGACGACGCTGTGCTTCTTCTGTAAAGAAAGCGGACTGAATAGACTGCTTGTCCAGCTTGTCCAGAAGCAAAAGCGACGATGCAAACGTGGAATACTCGTCAGGAAGCGCTCTAATCATGGCCATAGAGGCGAGCTCGTCATCTAGCATCTTCAGATCAAAGCCTGTAGGGCGCAGATCCTGAATGCGTCGAATTGAAGCGTCCACTCTATTGATAAGAGACTGCAAAGTCTCATCATCTGTCTTTCTAATGGAGAACAGATCGTCATAGGCATTGAACCTATTACCAGGACGCTTTTGGAGGTGAATAGCTTTCAAAGCGTCCCACATCTTGACAGGATCATCAGAGATGCCTTTAAGATGGATCTTTTGATTGTCTTTTTTTTTTTTTTTTTTTTAACTCAACAATTTATTACGCGGTGCGTGATGGCAGTCCGCGTGGTACTAACTACTTTACAAAGCAGCATTCTCAATTTAATGTCCAAACGGAAGGGACGAATACATAACGCGCATTAAACAAAAACGTTCCACCGCGCAGCTCGCTGTTAACGATGAAACTGATGCAAGGGCCCGAAACAATAGCGGAGCCCGGAATGCGTGTGGGGCAGCCCCACGTTGGCACCGATGACCTCCCATCTTCTCCCGTAACTCTACGTCGTCGTGTTTAAGGCGATGGTCCTACAGTTGGGTCAGTGACAGGACTGCGAGAGTCCCGCCAGATGCGGGTGTGACGAGCACCCGCCCGACGATTCCCATCTAGCCCCTCGCGGAGCCCGGAGACCCAATTTCCACTGCAACCCCGTCCGATCACAGAACCGAAGTCCCTTGGTCTACGGATTTACGATGCCGCGGTGAGGTCACCCCCACGCGATTATCCAACCCCTTCCCGAACAACTGGGGCGGCCTGCGCGAAGAACAATGGGTTCTCCTTCAGGAAACTCATCAAATGCGCCGTGAAGCGAATGAAGTGTGGTGGATGGCATTCCCTATGTGGACACCACTCCATAAGATGATCGCGAGTCCCATTGAGGGAGCCGCAGTGCCTGCACGTATGAGGTTCATTGATATTGAATCGACGAAAGTATTCGCCAATTGGTGCGTGGTTGGTGATTAGCCTAACCATCCTAGCAGTCAACGTAGTTGATTGCTTTGCAAGTGGGAGCCAAGTTCCGCCATTGACGTAACTCGGTTCGAGTGGAGCACCGTCGAGCTCCTGCAGCATAAAGAAATTATGGCCGCGATAATTGGGATCTTGGAATTTCACAACCCAAGCATCCCGAGCAGAGTCGGTTGCCGCCTTGCGGCAGCTATCCAGAGATGTCGCTGGGGATCGCCCAGGGATCGGGGTAGATCACGAACAAATTCGTGAGCAGATTGGTGGATATCCCACTCGAGGCGGGATAAAACACGAACGAATTCAAGGGAATGGGTGGCAGACTTGCCAAACCATTCTTTGAGAGCACGGCATACTGCCAAGGAATGACCTTGCCCAGAATGCACGGATGGGTTCACCGACAACTTCGCAGAGGGAAGTGGTCAGTGAAATGACAATGCGTTCGCAATCAGGTTGTCTAAGGGCAGCCTGAATTGCGACGCGAATGGCATAAAGTTCCGCATCGGGCGCGGTGACTCTGCCAGCGGCGTACCTGGTCTGATAGACCAAGGCACCTTCGCGATATACCATGGCCGCCGAAGTAGCCTGGTAGCGTTTCTGCTCTGGGACTGAAGCGTCGACAGCGCAATAAACGCAGGAAGGATCCTCCTCGCATCCGAGGATGGTATCAAGAAATTGGCGCAACTCGTCGGGGGTAGGTCTCTTCCCTCCGCCTCCTCATCCGGGACAAAGCTTCGGTTGGAGTGTGCTCCACCTCGGTATGCCGTCATTAAATTTTACTCGATCTGCAAAGGTCGAGTAAACGGATACCAGGTTGGTTATCCGAACACGTAGGTTCGAACACCTCTGTTAGTTGGGGCAGCCTCCTCTCGATGTCGATTAGAGGGCCTTTGACTTTATGGGAGACGTCGAAAATGCCTTCGAGTCCCATAGCATGCCTCACGGCAGTTTTGACATAGTCGCTGCGCCCAAGTAGGGATCGCAGCGGATGAGTGTCAGAAAGCGTGGCCACGCGAAGATTCGCGCGTTCTGCCAGCTTCTTGAGGTGGAGATGAATGGGGATGAGGCCAGCGAGGGCTTCAACACCACCGGTGGGACTGGTGCGGAAGGCACCAGTAATCCAGAGAGCAGCGCGACGCTGCATCTTGGTGAGATTGGAGATGACGCCCTTATTTTTGGCGCCTTCATAATACCATAGACGGAAACCGTACGTGGCTATGGGTAAGACACAAGCACGGTAGAGAATGCGCTTCTGCATGGGTAGCAGACCGCGGGTAGAATTACCGAGCATCCCCATAGCTTTAACACTAGTGAGAGACTTGGTGGAATAATATCGAACATGCTCATTAAAGAGCAGTTTACGATCGAAGTAGAACCCAAGGTACCGCCAGTACAGTTTGGGTGTAAGTTTGCGATCTTTAGTATATGGCGCATAACCAAGGTCAATCGCCGGGAGAAACTCGTCGTTGGCACGAGAAAAGTGAAAGAGCTCGGTCTTTTCGTGCTCTAGCATTAGCCCGCAGGCTGTGAAGAGAAGGAGGAGGATGGCATAAGCCTTCCGCAACCTGGGAAGGTTGTCAATGAGGGACTTTGACTGACATATCGCAGTACCATCATCAACATAAGAAATTACTGTGCACACGAGGTCGCGCGCGCGGAGTTCAAACAGTTTGAACACTGGAGCAATATAGAGGGCAGAGAGGACCGGAGAGAGCGCAGAACCCTGCCCCACCCCTACGTCTGCCTGGAATGGATCTGAGACGAATGAATTCCAGGAGTACTGGGTAAAACGTTCGACTAAGTAAGACGCAAAGAACCTCACCAGCATGGGTGAGAAGCCTTGTTTACGAAGAACCGCCAACAGGAAGTTGTGGTTCAAGGATGGAAAGAACTGTGCGATGTCGAATGCAATCACACTGGTCTTGAGCCCCCTAGCCCAGCCTGCTCGAACGAGGTGGGTAAGGAATATACCAGCGTCTTCGGTAGAGCGCTGTCGCACTCCACCCATCTGGTTAGGATGGACAAGGTCGTGTTTGATCATGTCAAACTGCAACCTATTGGATAGCATCTTTTCAAAGAGCTTGCCGATAGTGTTCAGAAGGACAATGGGTCGATAGGCCTTCGGAACGGTATAAGAGGGCTTGTTCGGTTTAGGTATGATGACCAACAGCGACTCCTTGAAGTGTCGAGGCCAATGCCCTACAGTAATGCAGGCATTGGCTAGGACGAGGAAGAGCTCGAGCACCGCAGGGGTGTCGATAACTCTTTTCAGGTAGTACCACTTCACGTGGTCGGGTCCTGGGGATGAGCGGTTGGAACAGGCGCTGAGGGCGTCTGTCAGTTCAAGCGCGGAAAATGGCGCCCACGCCCGGGCCGGGAGGCTAGGAAGTGGGTCTAGAATAGTGACATCACAAGCTCGGTCGGATGCCGAGTTGTATGTGCCGTGCAAGGCGGACCAAAGGTCTGCCATATCGTTGCAAGGTTTACCCTGATATTGGATCGCCTCGCAAGGTGGATTCTTCCGCGCTTTAACCCAGTCCATAAGGTCCCAGGGGCGCTGATTAGTCTCTGCGATCTCCTCAATTCTTGAATCGAAGAAAGCGCGCTTCGCTAGCCTAGTGGCTGCACGAAATGCCTTCCAGTCCTCCCGCGAACAAGAGTTCTGATATCGACGAAAGGTTTTCTGACACTCGTCATCCCACCAAGGGTGCGACCGTCTGACAATCTGCTTGGACGATGAAAACATGTCCCAACAGGCCTTGAAGACCGCGGCAATGGCTTGTGCCATGGCCTCAACCTCCTCGGCGGTATTAGGGTCCTCGCGGGCGCAGCTCGCGAGGCCAGATCTAAGAGCTTTGATGTAATCTCGCTCTGCATCTGTATTTGGCTTGATGGATCGGAATTCACCGATCTCAACAGGATCCGAGAGTTTAATGGCAACCGAGATTGGAATGTGATCTGAGCTGCCCTGTAGATTGATCTCACGATGTGGCGGGTACGCGATGACATCGGATGGACGGATAAAGACGAGATCGATCACCGATGGATGGAGATCCTCGTTGTGGGAGTAGAATGTCGGGCCATGGTTGTCCGGCAGAGCCAGATCCAGACCCAGATCGCCTGCCGCTTCGAGCAGAGAGATAGGCACTGTGCGGTGTGAGGGTACCGAGGGGTCCCACACCGATGAGTGGCAATTGAAGTCCCCTCCCATGTATTGGAAGGTGGGGAGTGAGTTAGAGCGCTGGGCAATGTACCAGATCGCCGTGTGTTGCGCGTCAGAATAGACGTTCATGAGATTAAGCACTTGTCCATGGACAAAGAGCGAAAGGACAAGAATATCGGGATGATCGATAATGTCTCGTCTAAGGGATGGACGCAGACGCGTAAGCCTATTATGACAATAAGCAAGTACGTGTACTGTGGTATTTGGTTTGGGAGGTAGCGCGATTGTCAGCCACTCAGGGTGCTTAGGCGCTCCAATAACATCATCTCCCTCTTTGTTAGAGGAGGAGACTGTCTTACGAATGACGCCCCATGGGGGCTCTTGGAGAAATAGAACATCGAATCGATTTCGACAAGTTTCTAGTAATACATCAACGAGCAGACGATTCTTAGCTACGTTGAACGAACAAATCCTAATTTCCTCCACGGTGTCTTGACGCATCAAGCTACGGGGGGTTTATTAGGGTGGGGGCGGGGCGATGAACGACGAACTCTCACCTCGGCATACTTGGCCTTGATCCAGTCACGGTCAAAGCGGTGGGACCAGAATTTGCACTTCCGATCCATAGCAGCGTGCTCGTCACCGCAGTTAGGGCAACGAGACTTGTGCGGGCAGGGCTCGCCCTCCTTGGTGGGAGGAACGGGCGGAGTCTTCTTCAAATCCCCGGTTTTGCAGGGGTGACATTGTTCGCGGTGCTCCTCCTTGCGGTGAGGGCCCGAACAGTGGGGGCAGCGAGGCTGGGCAGCCTTGCACGAGTTGGATGCATGGCCCCACCTCCAGCAGCGAGTGCAGAGAGCGGTGCCCGGATTAGCAGCAGCAGCGCGAATTGGACAGTTACGCGACGAGAAATAAAGCGTCTTCCCAATGAGAGTACGCGCGCAGGCTCCGGATTGGGAGTCCCAGATGTTAAAGTACACGGTGGCCGTGGTACTTGCTCCAGAATTGCGAACGACGCGGGCGGGGCCAGCGGGGTTGATATTCACCCAGAATGGACTCTGAGTGAGAGCGGTCATGACCTGCTCCCCGGTGACACGATCTGAGCCACCAGGATGATAGTAGGGGACATCGAGTACCTTGAGGTACGATGTCGACTGGGGAAGGCCCACCCACACGCGGGTGTTGGCTTGAAGCTGGGCGCAGCAAACACCACGGATGAGATCGATCTCCTCCACGGTGGCGACGCCGGTGGTACCAAGAGAGTAGCCATTGTAGGCCCTCCCAACAGATTGGACGCGAACAGAGAAGTTCGCTTTCTTGAGTGCGATATTGACATCGCGGTAGATTTTGGAAAGGTCCCAAGATTGAATCTTTTCGACTGATCTGAAAGAAATGAGGACCTGTCGACGAGACGGGCCTGCAGATGTGAAGCCAGGTTCCTTGCGCTTGGGGCGCCTGGAGTCCTTGCCTTCGGCTTGCTTCTGGATCTCAACGATCCGGTGAGCGGGGAGTTCGGGCAACGCCTTCGCAAGCGCGACGGTGTTGGCGGGGTTGAGGCCAGAAATCGCTTTGGCCTGCTTCGCAACCTTGGCATAAGTTCTGCCTGGTTTCGTAGCTGTAGGTATGGGAGGCGGAGGCCCCCCTCGCTGATACTCCACCTGCGGCCGCTTGGGCTGAGGGCGGGGTTGAGCGGTTGTTGTAGTTTTGGCCTTCTTGCGAGGAGGGCCGTGACTGGACGTCGCCTCCCGCATCTCCGCGTCTTGCGACACAGGGACAGGGGGGACGGCAGGCGCTCGAGGCGTCTGCGCCGCAGGGGGTGGAGTGAACACCGGGGCCTGGGGTGGAGGTATAGAGGAGGCAGGCATGCGAGCCTGCGCACCCTCGAGGATAGTCATCATTTGCGAACGTTCAATAGACAGCCGAAGCTGCCTAAAGTCCTCCGCAAACTGAAGAGAGTAGGTCCCTATCATCTCAGGGGCCATATATGTAGCTGGATCCTCAATCCAACTACGAACTTCGCGGAAGGCGGAGGTGGCCACAACGATGTCGATCCCCGGGTTCAACCGGCCTAAGTGGAGTTCGACGGTGCCTTCCAATACGTCCATGTACCCCGAGCCAGTGACTGAGGGTGCAGGGGTGGGGCGCTGGGTTCGATCTTCTTCGTCCATTGCAGAGACAGAGCGGAGGCTGCGCTCGTCTGAAGTGCGGGCACGCGAGGTACTCCTCTCTCGGATGCCAGGGGTTTCTGTGGCGTAACGGTCGCGAGCGGCGTCACTACGGGTGTCGGAGGCCCTAGACTGGGACCTTCCTGGATGGTTGGTGGCCCCAGGACCGCCAGAGGCAGCGGGGGCAGAAGCGATGCTCGCAGGTGGGGGTGGACGGGGAGTTCCGGCCCCAGCGGAAGATCCGCCAGAGCAAGAGGTCCCCTGACTTGGTTGGAGGGGTTTCGGACCCATAGCTAGGCCCTGTTGTAATCCGATCAAAGATCGGCGCTATCAATCGTGCTGTGGAGGACGTTCAAGACGACGAGCAAGGTGGTCACGTGCTGCGATGGTAGCGGTTGCTAGACAAGAAGCGGAGTCTCTTATCAATAGAGTGGACGCTTCAATTCGACGCATTCAGGATCTGCGCCCTACAGGCTTTGATCTGAAGATGCTAGATGACGAGCTCGCCTCTATGGCCATGATTAGAGCGCTTCCTGACGAGTATTCCACGTTTGCATCGTCACTTTTGCTTCTGGACAAGCTGGACAAGCAGTCTATTCAGTCCGCTTTCTTTACAGAAGAAGCACAGCGTCGTCATCGCGCTGCAGACGCGCCAAACGTTGGAGCTGCACTTGCTACAGCGCCTACACCATCCGCTTCGCTCAAATGCACTTTCTGCGGCATTCCTGGTCATATACAGGATAAATGTCACCGATTTATTCGGGCACAGTCAGATGCGCAGGAGAGCGTCCGCACACGCGGAAAGAAGCCGAAACGGGCCGCTAAAGCGCAGGAAATCGTCGAAGACAAGGATAAGGATGTTGAGGAATATGCCGGTAATGCAAGTGCACTCTCTACTACTGATCCTACCACTCTTCAGAGCGATGCTGACTTCTTTTGGCTTGCAGATACAGGGGCCACTAGTCATATGACCCCTCATCGTCAGTGGATGCGCCATTATCGTCCTCTGCACGTCCCAATCCGTCTAGCAAGTCATGATATCATCTACTCTGAAGGTGTTGGTTCTGTGGTGTTTACTCCACACAGTAGTAGCAAGGATATGCGTCCTGTAGAGTTTACTCTGTTTTACATGTACCCCAGCTCAGAAATAACTTATTGGCATGTCTCTACCTCACTAAACATAAGGTTTCAAAATGCTTGTGGATGACACCACTATGCACTTTAAACGTGATGGAAAGACACTCTTTACTGCCAAAGTTACTAATGAGAATACTGGCATCCTTAATGGAGTCACTGAGGTCATTTCTGAGCATGCACACGCCGCTTCTACACTTCCTTTCGATCTAAATCTCTGGCATCGTCGCTTCGGCCATCACAGCTATGCAGATGTCAAGAAACTGATCAGGGAAGATATGGTTATTGGTCTTGTGCTCAATTCCAAAGAGCAGCCAGATCCAATTTGTGAACCTTGTCTTGCAGGCAAAATGGTGTCTTCACCTTTTCCCTCTTCGCCTAGTCGCTCTACCAAACCACTGGAGCTGATTCATTCTGATCTTCATGGTCCTCTTCCTGTTGCTACTCCTGAGGGTTATCGTTATTGGATGACCTTCATTGATGACTGTACCAGTCTCAGAGGAGTAATGTACTTAAAGCGAAGAGCGATGCATTTGATGCATTTAGGACGTTTCAAAGCATTTGCAGAGAACCAACTGAATGCAAAGATCAAGGCGCTTCAAGACGATAAAGCTGGTGAATACATGTCAGCTGCATTTCGCAAATTCCTGGAACAGTGCGGCATCTTTTCTCGCCATACCACACGCAATCGCCCACAGCAGAATGGCGTTGCAGAGCGAGCAAACCGCACTATGGCTGACCATGTCACTGCCATGTTAGTAGAAGCAAAGCTACCTGCTTGGATGTGGAAGCATGCAGTTACTGCATATGTACACGTCTGAATCGTCTTCCTACAGCCTCTCTGCCGCACAGTACACCTTATGCGGAGTGGTTTAAGAAGAAACCAGATGTGAGTAATCTGCGCGTGTTTGGGTGTACTGCCTACGTCTATATTCAACGAGACAAGCGCAAATCACTTCAACCGCACATGGAGAAAGCTATCTTTGTTGGCTATCCACCAGGATACAAGGGTTGGCAGTTTTACAATCCAGCCACAAAGAAGTTTATAATCTCTGAACGCGCCATCTTTGATGAGCGCAGCTTCCCAGGCCTTGCAGTCACTACTCCAGTGAACCTTATGCCTGTGCGCACTGGCTCCGAGCCAGAGACTGCGCCATTTGTGCCAGAAAGCGGGGGGATGATATTCAGCCTTTCCCTGCTCAAATTGCGCCTCAGGAGCCATTTGCTCCAAATCCACCCGCAGATTCCTCAGCCTGCGCCGCCTATCCGGACGCGCCAGGGCCATCCGCTTCTTGTCTACCAACCGCTACCATCGCAGCACGTGACCACCTTGCTTCGTCGTCTTGAACGTCCTCCACAGCACGATTGATAGCGCCGATCTTTGATCGGATTACAACAGGGCCTAGCTATGGGTCCGAAACCCCTCCAACCAAGTCAGGGACCTCTTGCTCTGGCGGATCTTCCGCTGGGCCGGAACTCCCCGTCCACCCCCACCTGCGAGCATCGCTTCTGCCCCGCTGCCTCTGGCGGTCCTGGGGCCACCAACCATCCAGGAAGGTCCCAGTCTAGGGCCTCCGACACCCGTAGTGACGTCGCTCGCGACCGTTACGCCACAGAAACCCCTGGCATCCGAGAGAGGAGTACTCGCGTGCCCGCACTTCAGACGAGCGCAGCCTCCGCTCTGTCTCTGCAATGGACGAAGAAGATCGAACCCAGCGCCCCACCCTGCACCCTCAGTCACTGGCTCGGGTACATGGACGTATTGGAAGGCACCGTCGAACTCCACTTAGGCCGGTTGAACCCGGGGATCGACATCGTTGTGGCCACCTCCGCCTTCCGCGAAGTTCGTAGTTGGATTGAGGATCCAGCTACATATATGGCCCTGAGATGATAGGGACCTACTCTCTTCAGTTTGCGGAGGACTTTAGGCAGCTTCGGCTGTCTATTGAACGTTCGCAAATGATGACTATCCTCGAGGGTGCGCAGGCTCGCATGCCTGCCTCCTCTATACTCCACCCCAGGCCCCGGTGTTCACTCCACCCCCTGCGGCGCAGACGCCTCGAGCGCCTGCCGTCCCCCTGTCCCTGTGTCGCAAGACGCGGAGATCGCGGGAGGCGACGTCCAGTCACGGCCCTCCTCGCAAGAAGGCAAAACTACAACAACGCTCAACCCCGCCCTCAGCCCAAGCGGCCGCAGGTGGAGTATCAGCGAGGGGGGCCTCCGCCTCCCATACCTACAGCTACGAAACCAGGCAGAACTTATGCCAGGTTGCGAAGCAGGCCAAAGCGATTTCTGGCCTCAACCCGCCAACACCGTCGCACTCGCGAAGGCGTTGCCGAACTTCCCGCTCACAGGATCGTTGAGATCCAGAAGCAAGCCGAAGGCAAGGACTCCAGGCGCCCAAGCGCAAGGAACCTGGCTTCACATCTGCAGGCCCGTCTCGCCGACAGGTCCTAGTTTCTTTCGGATCGGTCGAAAAGATTCAATCTGGGACCTTTCCAAAATCTACCGCGATGTCAATATCGCACTCAAGAAAAGCGAACTTCTCTGTTCGCGTCCAATCTGTTGGAGAGCCTATGATGGCTACTCTCTTGGTACCACCGGCGTCGCCACCGTGGAGGAGATTGATCTCATCCGTGGTGTTTGCTGCGCCCAGCTTCAAGCCAATACCCGCGTGTGGGTGGGCCTTCCCCAGTCGACGTCGTACCTCAAGGTGCTCGATGTTCCCTACTATCATCCGGTGGCTCAGACCGTGTCACGGGGAGCAGGTCATGACCGCTCTCACTCAGAGTCCATTCTGGGTGAACATCACCCCGCTGGCCCTGCCCGCGTCGTTCGCAATTCTGGAGCAAGTACCACAGCCACCGTGTACTTTAATATCTGGGACTCCCAATCCGGAGCCTGCGCGCGTACTCTCATCGGGAAGACGCTTTATTTCTCGTCGCGTAACTGCCCAATTCGCGCCGCTGCTGCTAACCGGGCACGCTCTCTGCACTCGCTGCTGGGGAGGGGCCATGCATCCAACTCTTGCAAGGCTGCTCAGCCTCGCTGCCCCACTGTTCGGGCCCTCACCGCAAGGAGGAGCACCGCGAACAATGTCACCTGCAAAACCGGGGATTTGAAGAAGTCTCCGCCCGTTCCTCCCACCAAGGAGGGCGAGCCCTGCCCGCACAAATCTCGCTGCCCCAACTGTGGTGACGAGCACGCTGCTATGGATCGGAAGTGCAAATTCTGGTCCCACCGCTTTGACCGTGACTGGATCAAGGCCAAGTATGCCGAGGTGAGAGTTCGTCGTTCATCGCCCCGCCCCCACCCTAATAAACCCCCCGTAGCTTGATGCGTCAAGACACCGTGGAGGAAATTAGGATTTGTTCATTCAACGTAGCTAAGAATCGTTTGCTTGTTGATGTATTACTAGAAACTTGTCGAAATCGATTCGATGTTCTATTTCTCCAAGAGCCCCCATGGGGCGTCATTCGTAAGACAGTCTCCTCCTCTAACAAAGAGGGAGACGACGTTATTGGAGCGCCTAAGCACCCTGAGTGGCTGACAATCGCGCTACCTCCCAAACCAGATACCACAGCGCGCGTAATCGCTTATTGTCATAATAGGCTTACGCGTCTGCGTCCATCCCTCAGACGAGATATTATTGATCACCCCGATATTCTTGTCCTTTCGCTCTTCGTCCATGGACAAGTGCTTAATCTCATGGACGTCTATTCTGACGCCAACCACACTGCGATCTGGTACATCGCCCAGCGCTCTAACTCACTCCCCACCTTCCAATACATGGGAGGGGACTTCAACTGCCACTCGTCGGTGTGGGACCCTTCGGTACCCTCGCACCGTACAGTGCCTATCTCCCTGCTTGAAGCGGCAGGCGATCTGGGTCTGGATCTGGCTTTTTTTTTTTTTTTTTTTTTTTGAATCCTGCGACGTCCCGAAGGGCGTCGCAATTTATTACGCGGTGCGCGATCGCAGTCCGCGGCTAACTACGACAAATACATGAAGTAACTAACGAGTTTAACGAGACAAGCAAACCAGAAAAAGGTGCCTCGGGAAGGGAAACCCTTGCCTAGCAAATATGTCGATGGCAGCCGCAAGCGGTGGAGACATCAACAGAACAAAGCGGCACCAGCGACAAAATGTCGAAAGTAGCCGTTAAAAGAATTTGGGCCCCCCGACGTCTGACCCTACGTGGCACCGATGACCTCCCATCTTCTCCCGTAACTCAACGTCGTCGTGTTTAAGGTGATGGTCCTACAGTTGGGTCAGTGACAGGACTACGAGAGTCCCACCAGATGCGGGTGTGACGAGCACCCGCCCGACGATTCCCATCTAGCCCCTCGCGGAGCCCGGAGACCCAATTTCCACTGCAACCCCGTCCGATCACGGAACCGAAGTTCCTTGGTCTACAGATTTACGATGCCACGAAGGACCAGCCATCAGGTTATGGCCGTCCATTACAGTCATCCAGCCCCTCCCGGAGGAGTAGCCGGCGAGGCAAAAGCCAAAGGGTTTTTGCGCAGGAAATCAAGGACATGCACCAACAGGGTTGGTTGCTTGCCCTGGGGCAGGGTACGCTTATACTTGGGACACCAAGCAAAGATGTGCTCCGAGTTTGACGTCGCGCGCCACAGGAACATGGATAGGCAATGGGGTTACCATCGCCGTCATTTGGCCTAAACCGTTCGAAGTACGAACCAATAGGGGCGTGGCCCAGTATGCACCGAGTCAAGCGTGCGTGAGACTAAGAGACTCACTCGCAGACGAAAGCCATTTGCCGCCAGAGACGGTAGATGGAAGTATTTGGCCCTTGCCGAGGCCTTTGAGCATCAAAAATTGACGCCCACGATCTTGGGAATGGAGGAAGGAGGACTTCCATGCATCCGAACTGGAATCAGCAGCGTGTTTGCGCCTGCTGTCATAAGAAGTATATGGCTTTGCAGCCGGTACTGGAGGGAGGTCGCGCACAAACAAGTGCGCGTCAAAGTGAACACCCACCGAAGACGCGAAGGCGCGTAGACGAAGGAGAGGTACGAGTAGGGTCCTCTTCGAACCACTGCTTGAGAACAGCACACACCCTCAAGGAGTGACCTTGACCGGAGTGCACGGAAGGATCCACTGCCCGCTTAGCGGAACAATGGAATCTGTAAACAATACTATGCGCGTAGCATCAGGCAGCCTCACGGCGTTCTCGATAGCTGCGCGGATAGCGAATAACTCAGCGTCTGAACTGAGTACTCTGCCAGCCACAAACCTGCTCTGATAAACAGTTTTGTGCTCGCGAAAATACCAAGCAAGCCGAAGCTGCCTGGTAGCGTGATATAATAGGCACAGACGCATCCGTGGCCGCATATACACACTTGGGGTCGTCCTGGCACTGAGCCAAACGTCGTCAAGATGCGCCTTGATGGCCGCATCATTGTCGTTAGATTTATTACGCTTAGCGCCCGGGGCAGCCCCGCGCGCCTAACGTAGTTAGCGATTCCATTCCCATCATCTGAGTTGGAACCGTAAGCTTCTCTGAAGGCAGCGACATCGACCCCCACGCCGCCCCCAGTGCGTCCTCCTCGTCCAAACACAGCGCGGATGTCCCGCAAGGGATCATTCAAACGCTGTAGTTCAGCGAGGACCGCGTCCTCATTACCGCCCGCCCCCCTCGAAGGCGGGCTGCTCGGTGATCCTCATCAAGGGCCCGCAGGTCGGCGACATCAATGCCAGCCCCCCCGCCAGTCCTTGACTGTCCAAACACTGCCCGAATTCCCCTAAGGGGGTCATGCAGGCGCTGGAGTTCGGCCAGAACCGGGTCGGCATGACCCGGAGCAGCCGCTGGAGCATCCACCGAGGCGGCGACTCCTCCCTTTCGAGAGGTGAAGCGGCCCGGGGCAGACTCCCAGGTGCAGGTGTGTCCTCACGTGGAGGCGGCACGAACACGTCATAAGTGACGCTGTCTGGAAATAAGTCCAGTAGGCGAGATCCAGGCTTTGACAAAGGCGCTGTGGGCGCCAATGTCTCCGACAGTTGGTGAAGGGCCTCATTGGCCTCAACGACTCCGCCACGCACAGCGAAAGACTTCTTTGTGCGACGGTGAGAGAGGGCGTGCTGATGGGGAGCAGCGCCCTTTTGAAACTCAGCCTCCATAAGAGACCGTGTCGGATGAGTGTCCGACAGTGTAGCAATGCGAAGGTTTGACCTGTCGGCCATCTTTCGCAAATGGAGATGAATAGGGATCAAGCCAGCAATGGCCTGCACTCCCATTGTTGGCGACGTCCTGAAGGCGCCAGTGATCCAACAAGCCGCTTTACGCTGCATCGATGTAAGGCTTTTAAGGATCCCTTTAATGCGGGCTCCTGTAAAATACCATAGACGAAAGCCATATGTGGCAATAGGCACCACACACGACCGATAAAGAAGGCGCTTCTGCTTAGCAGACAGCCCCCTGGATGAATTACCTAGCATCCTCATCGCCATGACGGTGGTGAGTGCTTTGGTGGAGTAGTATCGAACGTGCTCATGGAATGTGAGCTGACGATCAAAATAAAACCCAAGGTACCGCCAAATGGTCTTGGGTGTTAAACGGGAGTCTCCCGTGAAAGGTGCATACCCCAGATCTAGTGAGGGGTTATACTTGTCCCGCGCGCGCGAGAAATGGAACAACTCCGTCTTGTTATGTTCCAAGATGAGGCCGAATGAAGTGAAAAGCTTAAACAATATCTCATACGCTTCTTTAAGCGTAGAATTATTGTCGTCTAGCAATTTGGACTGTGCGATCACAGTTCCATCATCCACATAAGAAAGAAGGGTGGTGTCAATATTGACAGCCCTCATCTCGTATAGCTTCATAATTGGAGCAATGTATAGAGCGGAGAGTACAGGCGAGAGCGCGGAGCCCTGCCCTACCCCCACATCAGCCTGCCGGGGATCTGACATGAAAGAGTTCCACTTATAAGAAGTAGATCTCCCAACAAGGTAGGACGCAAAGAATTTCACCACCGGGGCAGGAAATCCTTGCTTTTTAAGAACTGCGAGCAAAAAGTCGTGGTTCAGAGATGGAAAGAACTGAGCTATATCAAAAGCGATAACACTCGTCTTGAGGTTCCTCGCCCACCCCGCACGCACAAGGTGGGTAAGGTACAACCCAGCATCTTCGGTCGAGCGCTGTCGGACGCCGCCAAACTGGTTTGGATGGACAATATCTAGCTCAATCATTTCGAACTGGATGCGATTCGAGAGCATTTTCTCGAAGAGTTTACCCAACGTGTTCAGGAGTACAATGGGCCTGAACGACTTAGGAGTAGCATATGAAGGTTTGCCTGGTTTTGGGATGATAACCGAGACAGATTCCTTGAAGTGTGTGGGCCAATGACCGAACCAAATACAGCCATTCGCCAACACGGTAAAGATTTCGAGACACACTGGGTCCTCTACTATCTTTTTAAGGTGGGGCCACGTAACGTGGTCCGGACCTGGAGATGAGCCACTCGCACAGGCGGCCAAGGCCTCCTTAAGTTCGAGCTCTGAAAATGGGACCCAATCCCTCTCGGGCATGTCGGGCAGGTCATCCAGGACTGAATGGTCGCACTCTCGACCAGAGGCCGAGTTGTATGTACCATGAAGGGCATCCCATAGGTCTGCCATGTCGTTACAAGGCTTATCCTTATACTGGATAGCCTCGCAAGGGGGGTTTTTACGCTGCTGGACCCAATTCATGAGGTCCCATGGGCGCTTATTGGTAGTAGCAACTTCCTCGATGCGAGCATCAAAGAATTCGCGCTTGGCCGCCCTGACGGTGCGGCGAAACCAGGCCCAGTCCTCCTTAGAACGGGAGGACTGGTACCGTCGAAATGCATAAGCACACTGGCCATTCCACCATGGCTTCGAGTGTGATGTGATGCGCGCCTCCGTAGCGTGGTCGTCCCACGCAGCAGAGAACGTGTCACAGATGCCTTCGGCAATCCGATCCACGTCTGCGGCCGAGTTTATCGCATCCAAGGGCCATTCCTTGAAGGTGCGAATAATTTGAGACAAGAAGTCGGCCTCGGCCGGGCTTCCTGGCTTGATAAAGAACCTCGATTCTTCCGGTAACTGGAAGCCGAGTTCGATGACGGTGGAGATCGGAATGTGATCTGATGTCCCCTGCATGTCCGTGACCCGCCGCGGTGGTAAGCGCAGCGCATCTTGAGATTTAATAAACACCAGATCTATCACCGATGGATCAAGTTCTGAGTTGTGAGATATGAATGTGGGACCTGGATTAGCAAATGGAGCTAGATCCAGACCCAATCGGGCTGCCGTATTCAGCAGTTGGATTGCTTGCGATCTGTGATGTGAAATCCTAGGATCCCACATCAACGAATGACAGTTGAAATCTCCCCCCATATAGACAAAGGGGGGGAGCGAGACGTCGCGATCGGCAATGAACCGTAGCGCAGTGTTCTGATCGTCATTATAGACGTTCATCAAGAGCATTGTCTTGGGCCCATAGGTGAGCGACAGGACAAAGATGTCACGATGGTCAAGAATATCTCGACGCATCGACGGGCGGAGCGGGGCAAGCCTATTGGAAATATAGGCCAGTACACGTGGGTGGCTATCCCCTACCGAGGGGCGCACCATGGTGGTCCAAGCGGGATGCTTTGGGGCACCAACTACAACATCACCAGCGACCGAGGTGGTCGACGGCGCCATTTCTGGATCTGGCTTTGCCGGACAACCATGGCCCGACATTCTACTCTCACAACGAGGATCTCCGTCCATCGGTGATCGATCTCGTCTTTATCCGTCCTTCCGATGTCATCTCGTACCCGCCACATCGAGAGATCAATCTACAAGGCAGCTCAGATCACATTCCGATCTCGGTTGCTATAAAACTCTCGGATCCTGTTGAGATCGGTGAATTCCGATCTATCAAGCCGAACACAGATGCGGAGCGAGATTACATCAAAGCTCTTAGATCTGGCCTCGCGAGCTGCGCCCGCGAGGATCCTACTACCACCGAGGAGGTCGAGGCCATGGCACAAGCCATCGCCGCGGTCTTCAAGGCCTGTTGGGACATGTTTTCATCGTCCAAGCAGATTGTCAGACGGTCGCACCCGTGGTGGGATGACGAGTGTCAGAAAACTTTTCGCCGTTATCAGAATTCTCGATCGCGAGAGGACTGGAAGGCATTTCGTGCGGCCACTAGGCTTGCAAAGCGCGTTTTCTTTGATTCAAGAATTGAGGAGATCGCAGAGACTAATCAGCGCCCCTGGGACCTTATGGACTGGGTTAAAGCGCGAAAGAATCCACCATGCGAGGCGATCCAATATCAGGGTAAACCTTGCAATGATATGGCAGACCTTTGGTCTGCCTTGCACGGCACGTACAACTCGGCTTCTGACCGAGCATGTGATGTCACTGTCCTAGACCCATTGCCTAGCCTCCCGGCCCGGGCATGGACGCCATTTTCCGCGCTTGAATTAACAGACGCCCTTAGCGCCTGTTCCAACCGCTCGTCCCCAGGTCCTGATCACGTTAAGTGGTACTACCTGAAAAGAGTCATCGACACCCCTGCGGTGCTTGAACTCTTCCTCGTCTTGGCCAACGCCTGCATCTCTGTAGGGCATTGGCCTCGACATTTCAAGGAGTCGCTGTCGGTCATCATACCCAAACCGAACAAGCCCTCCTATACCGTTCCGAAGGCCTATTGCCCATTGTCCTTCTGAACACTATCGGCAAACTCTTTGAAAAGATGCTATCCTAGGTTGCAGTTTGATATGATTTTTTTTTTTTTTTTTTTTTTTTAATCCTGCGACGTCCCGAAGGGCGTCGCAATTTATTACGCGGTGCGCGATCGCAGTCGCGGCTAACTACGACAATACATGAAGTAACTAACGAGTTTAACGAGACAAGCAAACCAGAAAAAGGTGCCTCGGGAAGGGAAACCTTGCCTAGCAAATATGTCGATGGCAGCCGCAAGCGGTGGAGACATCAACAGAACAAGCGGCACCAGCGACAAAATGTCGAAAGTAGCCGTAAAAGAATTTGGGCCCGAACGTCTGACCCTACGTGGCACCGATGACCTCCCATCTTCTCCCGTAACTCAACGTCGTCGTGTTTAAGTGATGGTCCTACAGTTGGGTCAGTGACAGGACTACGAGAGTCCCACCAGATGCGGGTGTGACGAGCACCCGCCCGACGATTCCCATCTAGCCCCTCGCGGAGCCCGGAGACCCAATTTCCACTGCAACCCCGTCCGATCACGGAACCGAAGTTCCTTGGTCTACAGATTTACGATGCCACGAAGGACCAGCCATCAGGTTATGGCCGTCCATTACAGTCATCCAGCCCCTCCCGGAGGAGTAGCCGGCGAGGCAAAAGCCAAAGGGTTTTTGCGCAGGAAATCAAGGACATGCACCAACAGGGTTGGTTGCTTGCCCTGGGGCAGGGTACGCTTATACTTGGGACACCAAGCAAAGATGTGCTCACGAGTTTGACGTCGCGCGCCACAGGAACATGGATAGGCAATGGGGTTACCATCGCCGTCATTTGGCCTAAACCGTTCGAAATACGAACCAATAGGCGAAGTTTAGGGCCCACCTTGCGGTGAGCCCTATTGGGATCTTCGGAGGACTTCGGCAGGGAGTCTTATACCCCGCCTACTAACCCCTATGTGCTCAAGGTGCCGGGCGGCCGCTTCTGCGACCTCCCTATTAGGTGTTGCGGCTTTCCGTTCCACGGTCTCTACTACTGACGGACAGTGGTCCAACCCACCGCGGCCAGATTCGAATTAACCAAGGTCCAGCAGGGTCGTCTTACTCGGCAGCTACGGCTTTGCACTGCCAGCTTAAACCCCTAGGGGTGCCGGACTCGGCCAGGGTCGATTTACCACCGCCTACCTATTAGGTTGGCATTTTTACCCACTCACAACTCAGGTTCAACCCAAATGTCCCAACACTCCGGCTTCAACTTAAGCTCCGAAAGCACTTATTAGGTGCCGCGAAACCGACAGTGGATATAGATCTCTCGGGCCAGGATAGAGGGACTACCTCGTCCTGCCACGGCCCAGCCGACACGGGGCGCGACCCCCGCCGTACCTTCCCGTCCCCCGGCAGCTGGTTCGCTGGTACCATATTTGGCCCCACGGATCCCCAATGCTGTTCGGAGTCACTGCCTTGCCACCTTGGTCCTAAGACCGGTCCACGGATGTGCACCCTATTAGGGGTTCCGGGAGTACCCAAGATGACTAACGACCAAGCAGAGCCTGGTGACTGGGTGCCCTGTCCTAGCCCACGGTGGACGAACCTTAACCAAGGGTGGGTATGCGGCACACGGTGGACGAACCTTAACCAAGCGCCTACCCAGGTCGGGGTGTTATCAGCCCAATTCCCAGTCTTACCGTGCCCTATCCTTTCGGTCCCTTCCGGGCAACCAACTCCTGCCAGAGTCAGCCTTAGGCTTGGGAGTGCTCACCTCGTGTTGAACGTTGTGGATCATAGCACCCCCCCCCTCTGGCGGCATCTAGCCCTTAAGTCCTACACGATAGTCGTGATCATGGGAACCCGAGTGGTCTTCCACGTGGTCCAGGGACCCCGCGGCACAGACTTATGGTATCTGCATTGTAGGGGAATTGAACCCCCAACCTCTTGGATAGTGCACAGCCACCCTCACCAGGTCTTCAGTGATCTAAACCACTAGGCTACTGGGGCCTTGCAGTTTGATATGATCAAACACGACCTTGTCCATCCTAACCAGATGGGTGGAGTGCGACAGCGCTCTACCGAAGATGCTGGTATATTCCTTACCCACCTCGTTCGTGCAGGTTGGGCTAGGGGGCTCAAGACTAGTGTGATTGCATTTGACATCGCACAGTTCTTTCCATCCTTGAACCACAACTTCCTGTTGGCGGTTCTTCGTAAACAAGGCTTCTCACCCATGTTGGTGAGGTTCTTTGCATCTTACTTAGTTGAACGGTTTACTCAGTACTCCTGGAATTCGTTCGTCTCAGATCCTTTCCAGGCAGATGTAGGAGTGGGGCAGGGTTCTGCACTCTCTCCAGTCCTCTCTGCCCTCTATATTGCTCCAGTGTTTAAGCTGTTCGAACTCCGCGCACGCGATCTCGTGTGTACGGTCATTTCTTATGTTGATGATGGTACTGCGATATGTCAGTCAAGGTCCCTCATTGACAATCTTCCCAGGTTGCGGAAGGCTTATGCCATCCTCCTCCTTCTCTTTACAGCCTGCGGGCTAATGCTAGAGCACGAAAAGACCGAGCTCTTTCACTTCTCTCGTGCCAACGACGAGTTTCTCCCGGCGATTGACCTTGGTTATGCGCCATATACTAAAGATCGCAAACTTACACCCAAGCTGTACTGGCGGTACCTTGGGTTTTACTTTGATCGTAAACTGCTCTTCAATGAGCATGTTCGATACTATTCTACCAAGTCTCTCACTAGTGTTAAAGCTATGGGGATGCTTGGTAATTCTACCCGCGGTCTGCTACCTATGCAGAAGCGCATCCTCTACCGTGCTTGTGTCTTACCCATAGCCACATACGGTTTCCGTCTATGGTATTATGAAGGCGCCAAAAACAAGGGCGTCATCTCCAATCTCACCAAGATGCAGCGTCGCGCTGCTCTTTGGATCACTGGTGCCTTCCGCACCAGTCCCACCGGTGGTGTTGAAGCCCTCGCCGGCCTCATCCCCATCCATCTCCACCTCAAGAAGCTGGCGGAACGCGCAAATTTTCGCGTGGCCACGCTCTCTGACACTCATCCTCTGCGCTCCCTCCTCGGGCGGAGTGACTACGTCAAAACTGCCGTACGGCATGCTATGGGACTCGAAGGTATCTACGACGTCTCCCATAAAGTCAAAGGCCCTCTAATCGACATTGAGAGGAGGCTGCCCCAACTAACAGAGGTATTCGAACCTACGTGTTCGGATAACCAACCTGGTATTCGGTTACTCGACCTGTTCGCAGATCGAGTCAAATTTAATGACGGCATTACCGAAGTGGAGCACACTCCAACCGAAGCTTCTTTGTCCTCGGATGAGGAGGCGGAGGAGAAGAGACCTACCCCTGACGAGTTGCGCCAATTCCTTGATACCATCCTCGCTGGATGCGAGGAGGATCCTTCCTGCGTTTATTGCGCTGTCGACGCTTCAGTCCCAGAGCAGAAACGCTATCAGGCCACTTCGGCGGCCATGGTATATCGCGAGGGTGCCTTGGTCTATCAGACCAGGTACGCCGCTGGCAGAGTCACCGCGCCCGATGCGGAACTTTATGCCATTCGCGTCGCAATTCAGGCTGCCCTCAGACAACCTGATTGCGAACGCATTGTCATCTTCACTGACCACTTCCCTTCCGCGAAGTTGTCGGTGAACCCATCCGTGCACTCTGGGCAAGGTCATTCCTTGGCAGTATGCCGTGCTCTCAAAGAATGGTTTGGCAAGTCTGCCACCCATTCCCTTGAATTTGTTCGTGTTTTATCCCGCCTCGAGTGGGATATCCACCAATCTGCTCACGAGTTTGTTCGTGATCTACCCCCAATCCCTGGGCGATCCCCAGCGACATCTCTGGATAGCTGCCGCAAGGCGGCGACCGACTCTGCTCGGGACGCTTGGGTTGTGAAATTCCAAGATCCCAACTATCGCGGCCATAATTTCTTTATGCTGCAGGAGCTCGACGGTGCTCCACTCGAACCGAGTTACGTCAATGGCGGAACTTGGCTCCCACTTGCAAAGCAATCAACTACATTGACTGCTAGGATGGTTAGGCTAATCACCAACCACGCACCAATTGGCGAATACTTTCGTCGATTCAATATCAATGAACCTCATACGTGCAGGCACTGCGGCTCCCTCAATGGGACTCGCGATCATCTTATGGAATGGTGTCCACATAGGGAGCGCCATCCACCACACTTCATTCGCTTCACGGCGCATTTGATGAGTTTCCTGAAGGAGAACCCACTGTTCTTCGCGCAGGCCGCCCCAGTTGTTCGGGAAGGGGTTGGATAATCGCGTGGGGGTGACCTCACCGCGGCATCGTAAATCCGTAGACCAAGGGACTTCGGTTCCGTGATCGGACGGGGTTGCAGTAGAAACTGTGTCTCCGGGGCGGCGCGAGCTGTTCTGGGCGGGTGTTCGTCACTCCGCATCTGGCGGGACTCTCGTAGTCCTGTCACTGGCTAAGCTGTAGGACCATCGCCTGAGATACGACGACGTAGAGTCAAGGGAGAAGATGGGAGGTCATCGGTGCCAACGTGGGGTTGCCCCACACGCATTCCGGGTTCCGTCATTGCTTCGGGCCCTTGCATCAGTTTCATCGTTAACGGCGAGCTGCGCGGTGGAACGTTTCTGTTTAATGCGCGTTATGTATTCGTCCCTTCCGTTTGGACGTTAAATTGAGAATGCTGCTTTGTAAAGTAGTTAGTACCACGCGGACTGCCATCACGCACCGCGTAATAAATTGTTGAGTTAAAAAAAAAAAAAAAAAAGGACGCGCCAGGGCCTGCAGCTGCTGTTGAGCCACTTCAACACCTCCCACCTCAGCTGCCTCCTGCTCCGCCGCAGTTGAGACGCTCTACGCGCGCTCCAAAGCCGCCTACAGAGTGGTGGAAAGTTACACAGCCAGTTGCTCCGCCACCTGCTGCAGAGGATGAAGTGGATCCACCATTAGATCCTGATTTCCAAGAAGTTCAGTTTGCTGGTGCTGCTTCAGTTGCTGATCCTCACAACTACAAGCAAGCTATGAAAAGCACTGACTCTGAGAACTGGAAAGATGGGGCCCCAGTAGCCCAGTGGTTTAGATCGCTAAAGACCTGGTGAGGGTGGCTGTGCACTATCCAAGAGGTCGGGGGTTCGATTCCCCTGCAATGCAGATACCATAAGTCTGTCCCGCGTGGCTGTACGGCTTACGTGGACAACCACTCTGGTTCCCATGATCACGACATTACGTGTAGGATTCACAGGCTAAATGCCGCCGGAGGGGGTGGGTGCCATGATCCGTAACGTTCAACACGAGGAGAGCACTCACAAGCCTAAGGCTGTTCTCGGCAGAGAGCGGTGGCCCGCAAGGGACCGAAAGGATAGGGCACGGTAAGAGCTGGGAACGGCGTGATAACAACCCGACCTGGATGGCCAGGATAGGGCACCCAGCCACCTGCCTTGGTAGGTCGTTAGTCGTCTCGGAAGATCCGGATCCCTGCTACGGCGGGGAGCACAATCCGGGCCGGTCTTAGGAGCCGGGGCGGCAAGACAGTGACTCTGGACAGCATTGGGGATCCGCGGGGCCAAATATGGTACCAGTGAACCAGCTGCCGGGGGATGGGAAGGTACGGCAGGGGTAGCGCCCTGTGGCGGCTGGGCCGTGGCAGACCAGGGTAGTCCCCTGAATCTGGCCCGAGAGATCTATATCCACTGTCGGTTCCGCGGCACATAATAAGTGCTTACGGGGCTTAAGTTGAAGCCGGAGTGTTGGGGCACTTAGGTTGAACCTGAGTTGTGAGTGGGTAAAAATGCCATACCTAATAGGAAGACTAACGGCGACTTGACTCGGCACCCTGCGGGGTTTAAACTGAGTTGGATTGCTGTGGCCGCTATAAGCCGACCCTGGCTGAAAGCGTCACTGCTGACTGGCCGCGCCGGGAAGGACCAGTGTCCGCCAGCTGTGGGGCGTGGACGGCAAAGCCGCATCACCTAATAGGGAGACTGCGACAGCAGCCGACCCGGCACCTTGTGCACATAGGGGTTAGTAAGTGGGGTTGTACTCCCTGCTGAAACCTCCCGAAGTTCCCCAATAGGGCTCACCGCAAGGTGGGCCCTAAACTTCGCGCTGGCAGAGTCACCGCGCCCGATGCGGAACTTTATGCCATTCGTGTCGCAATACAGGCTGCCCTGCGACAACCTGATTGCAAACGCATTGTCATTTTCACTGACCACTTCCCTTCTGCGAAGTTGTCGGTGAATCCATCCGTGCACTCTGGGCAAGGTCATTCCTTGGCAGTGTGCCGCGCTCTCAAAGAATGGTTTGGCAAGTCTGCCACCCATTCCCTTGAATTTGTTCGTGTTTTATCCCGCCTCGAGTGGGGTATCCACCAGTCTGCTCACGAATTTGTTCGTGATCTACCTCCGATCCCTGGGCGATCCCCAGCGACATCTCTGGATAGCTGCCGCAAGGCGGCAACCGACTCTGCTCGGGATGCTTGGGTTGTGAAATTCGAAGATCCCAGCTATCGCGGCCATAATTTCTTTATGCTGCAGGAGCTCGACGGTGCTCCACTCGAACCGAGTTACATCAATGGTGGAACTTGGCTCCCACTCGCAAAGCAATCAACTACATTGACTGCTAGGATGGTTAGGCTAATCACCAACCACGCACCGATCGGCGAATACTTTCGTCGATTCAACATCAATGAACCTCATACGTGTAGGCACTGCAGCTCCCTTAATGGGACTCGCGATCATCTTATGGAATGGTGTCCACATAGAGAGCGCCATCCACCACACTTCATTCGCTTCGCGGCGCATTTGATGAGTTTCCTGAAGGAGAACCCACTGTTCTTCGCGCAGGCCGCCCCAGTTGTTCGGGAAGGGGTTGGATAATCGCGTGGGGGTGACCTTACCGCGGCATCGTAAATCCGTAGACCAAGGAACTTCGGTTCCGTGATCGGACGGGGTTGCAGTAGAAACTGTGTCTCCGGGGCGGCGCGAGCTGCTCTGGGCGGGTGTTCGTCACTCCGCATCTAGCGGGACTCTCGTAGTCCCGTCACTGGCTAAGCTGTAGGACCATCGCCTAAGATACGACGACGTAGAGTCAAGGGAGAAGATGGGAGGTCATCGGTGCCTTTTTTTTTTTTTTTTTAACTCAACAATTTATTACGCGGTGCGTGCGAGATATAGCCCCCAGCCCCCGTAAGGGCCAGAGGCTACCACCTGTTCCCTTGCGGGGAGGTGCTATTCGATCCCGGAATCAACTTAGATTCTAACTCAGCGTGTTACTCTGAGAGAACCGACAGAGGATTTAGTACACTCGAGCCAGGGTAGTGGGACTGCCACATCCTGCTACGGCCCAGATTCAGGTTCGTCGAACCCTATCCTTCCCGTTGTCCAGCATCTGGTTCGATTATGCCAACCGGCTCGAGGTCATCGGTGCCAACGTGGGGTTGCCCCACACGCATTCCGGGTTCCGTCATCGTTTCGGGCCCTTGTATCAGTTTCATCGTTAACGGCGAGCTGCGCGGTGGAACGTTTCTGTTTAATGCGCGTTATGTATTCGTCCCTTCCGTTTGGACGTTAAATTGAGAAGGCTGCTTTGTAGTAGTTAGTACCACGCGGACTGCCATCACGCACCGCGAAATAAATTGTTGATTTAAAAAAAAAAAAAAAAAAAAAAAAAAAAAAAAAAAGAGAACTGGAAAGAAGCGATCAATGCAGAGTATAACACACTCTTGCAGAATGGACTTGGAGCTAGTTGAGCTTCCACCTGGTGCAAAGGCAATTGGTTCTGGTTGGGTGTTCAAAATCAAGACACTCAAAGACGTGCTATTGAGCGCTACAAGGCTCGTTTGGTCGCAAAAGGATACTCTCAACGTCCTGGAGTTGACTACCATGAGGTCTTTGCGCCTACATTCCGTCCTGCAACGTTGCGCTTGATTTTGGCTCTAGCTGCACTGGAGGGCATGTCTCTGCGCTCTGTTGATATTTCTGCTGCCTTCACTAATGGAGATCTTGATGAGTGGATCTATATGCGCCAACCTGAGGGTTTCCATCAAGGTGGACCCAATTAGTGTGCAGACTCCGCAAATCTCTCTATGGTTTGAAGCAGTCAGCTCGTCAATGGAATATCAAGTTGCACAAGGCATTTACTTCAATGGGCTTTAAGCGCATTGAGGCAGACCACTCTGTCTACATCTACTCCAATGGTGAAGTTAAAATCTTCGTCCCAGTGTACATTGATGACATTACATTTGCATCAACCAACACTGCTGCAGTAGACAAAGTGGTGAAGGAGCTTCAAACTCACTTCAAATGCCGTGACCTTGGTGCTACAGAGTACTTGCTAGGTGTTGCTATCACTGTTGATGCTGAAAAGCGCACCATCTCGCTCCACCAGCGCAGTTCATTCTGGATATGCTTGAGCGCTATGGTATGACAGATGCACATCCTGTGCAGACACCTATGTCGCCCAATATGACTCTTTCCAAGTCTATGTGTCCACAACTCCTGAAGAGATCGCTTTTATGCGCTCTGTTCCTTATCTCAGTGCTATTGGCTCACTCCAGTATCTTGCCACCATGACACGCTCTGACATTGCTCAAGTCGTCGCATATCTTGCACGCTTCAATGCCAATCCTGGTCCGCAACACTGGGCAGCTGTAAAGCACTTATTCCGCTACCTTAAAGGCACTTTGGAGTACAAGTTGACATACTCTGCTGATGGCCCAACTGACTTTGTCACTTACACTGATGCTGCACATGGTGATTGTGTTGATACTGGTCGCTCTACCAGTGGATATGTCACCTTGCTTGCTGGTGGTGCAGTTGGCTGGTCTAGTAAGCTGCAGAGCATTGTGACACTTTCTACTACTGAAGCGGAATATGTGGCTGCTGTTGAAGCTGGCAAAGAGATAGTGTGGATGCGCAACATTATGGGTGAATTTGGGTATACATTTGACCAGCCCTCTGTGCTACACATGGACAACCAGTCTGCTATCTCTGTTTCCAAGAATCCAGAGCACCATGGGCGCATGAAGCATTTGGATCTGCGCTTTCACTGGTTTAGAGATGTGGTCAATAACAAGATCATTTCTCCTTCTTACATTCCCACTGCAGAAATGGTTGCAGATATTTTAACCAAGCCTTTGCCTATTCCAAAGGTTCAATTTTGTAGAGATAGTATGGGTATCAGACCCTAGTTTCTATTTCGCTTTTTCCTTGCTTTCCTTTGCTTTTGGAGAGTGTTCAGATCACGGGGGGGTGTTAGAATTGCTTTTCCCACTCTCCAACACACTCTTCTTTCCAGACTCATCCAGACTCATCTGGATTGTTCTAGACTCAAGTCTAGACTTTTCCCAATGTTCTCCTTTTATCATTCTGAGCACATTGTAGTTCTAGTTCATTCCAGACCAGTCTAGACTTCTAGACCTTACCAGAATTCACTAGACACTTCTAGTTAGTTACCAGACAATTACCAGACTACACTGGAATTGTCAGTCCTAGATTACTCTGGACTCTGTCCTAGTAGTATATAAGGTTGTACTTAGTTTCCTGAAGTCCTCAGTTACTTACTCCGGACTTCAGGTTAGTAGTAGTCTCTCCTCTCACTCAATATACAAGTTACTTACTCCGGACTTCAGCTCTTCATAGCTCGTCTATATCTCGCTCCAAGTCCGTCTAACTTGGCAGCTAGCTGTCTGACGACCTCGCCTACCTGCTGCCTTTAACAGTTTGATCATATCAAACTGCAGCCTATTGGATAGCATCTTTTCAAAGAGTTTGCCGATAGTGTTCAGAAGGACAATGGGTCGATAGGCCTTTGGAACAGTATAAGAGGGCTTGTTCGGTTTAGGTATGATGACCGACAGCGACTCCTTGAAATGTCGAGGCCAATGCCCTACAGTAATGCAGGCATTGGCCAGGACGAGGAAGAGCTCGAGCACTGCGGGGGTGTCGATGACTCTTTTCAGGTAGTACCACTTCACGTGGTCGGGACCTGGGGATGAGCAGTTGGAACAGGCGCTAAGGGCGTCTGTTAGTTCAAGCGCGGAAAATGGCGCCCATGCCCGGGCCGGGAGGCTAGGCAATGGGTCTAGAACAGTGACATCACAAGCTCGGTCAGAAGCCGAGTTGTATGTGCCGTGCAAGGCGGACCAGAGGTCTGCCATATCGTTGCAAGGTTTACCCTGATATTGGATCGCCTCGCAAGGCGGGTTCTTCCGCGCTTTAACCCAGTCCATAAGGTCCCAGGGGCGCTGATTAGTCTCTGCGATCTCCTCAATCCTTGAATCGAAGAAAGCGCGTTTTGCGAGCCTAGTGGCTGCACGAAATGCCTTCCAGTCCTCCCGCGAACGAGAGTTCTAATAGCGACGAAAGGTTTTCTGACACTCGTCGTCCCACCACGGGTGCGACCGTCGGACAATCTGCTTGGACGATGAGAACATGTCCCAGCAGGCCTTGAAAACCGCGGCAATGGCTTGTGCCATGGCCTCGACCTCCTCGGCGGTAGTAGGATCCTCGCGGGCGCAGCTCGCGAGGCCAGATCTAAGAGCTTTGATATAATCTCGCTCCGCATCTGTATTCGGCTTGATAGATCGGAATTCACCGATCTCAACAGGATCCGAGAGTTTAATAGCAACCGAGATTGGAATGTGATCTGAGCTGCCCTGTAGATTGATCTCACGATGTGGCGGGTACGCGATGACATCGGAAGGACGGATAAAAACGAGATCGATCACCAATGGGCGGAGATCCTCGTTGTGGGAATAGAAAGTCGGGCCGTGGTTATCCGGCAGAGCCAGATCCAGACCTAGATCGCCTGCCGCTTCAAGCAGAGAAATAGGCACTGTGCGGTGCGAAGGTACCGAAGGGTCCCACACCGAAGAGTGGCAGTTGAAGTCCCCTCCCATGTAATGGAAGGTGGGGAATGAGTTAGAGCACTGGGCAATGTACCAGATCGCTGTGTGGTTAGCGTCAGAATAGACGTTCATGAGATTAAGCACTTGTCCATGGACGAAGAGCGAAAGGACAAGGATATTGGGGTGATCAATGATATCTCGTCTGAGGGATGGTCGCAGACGCGTAAGCCTATTATGACAATAAGCGATTACACGCGCTGTGGTATCTGGTTTGGGAGGTAGCGCAATTGTCAGCCACTCGGGGTGCTTAGGCGCTCCAATAACATCGTCTCCCTCTTTGTTAGAGGAGGAGACTGTCTTACGAATGACGCCCCACGGGGGCTCTTGGAGAAATAGAACATCGAATCGATTTCGACAAGTTTCTAGTAATACATCAACGAGCAGACGATTCTTAGCTACGTTGAACGAACAAATCCTAATTTCCTCCACGGTGTCTTGACGCATCAAGCTACGGGGGGTTTATTAGGGTGGGGGCGGGGCGATGAACGACGAACTCTCACCTCGGCATACTTGGCCTTGATCCAGTCACGGTCAAAGCGGTGGGACCAGAATTTGCACTTCCGATCCATAGCAGCGTGCTCGTCACCACAGTTGGGGCAGCGAGATTTGTGCGGGCAGGGCTCGCCCTCCTTGGTGGGAGGAACGGGCGGAGACTTCTTCAAATCCCCGGTTTTGCAGGGGTGACATTGTTCGCGGTGCTCCTCCTTGCGGTGAGGGCCCGAACAGTGGGGGCAGCGAGGCTGAGCAGCCTTGCAAGAGTTGGATGCATGGCCCCACCTCCAGCAGCGAGTGCAGAGAGCGGTGCCCGGGTTAGCAGCAGCGGCGCGAATTGGGCAGTTACGCGACGAGAAATAAAGCGTCTTCCCGATGAGAGTACGCGCGCAGGCTCCGGATTGGGAGTCCCAGATATTAAAGTACACGGTGGCTGTGGTACTTGCTCCAGAATTGCGAACGACGCGGGCAGGGCCAGCGGGGTTGATGTTCACCCAGAATGGACTCTGAGTGAGAGCGGTCATGACCTGCTCCCCGGTGACACGGTCTGAGCCACCAGGATGATAATAGGGGACATCGAGCACCTTGAGGTACGACGTCGACTGGGGAAGGCCCACCCACACGCGGGTATTGGGTCGAAGCTGGGCGCAGCAAACACCACGGATGAGATCGATCTCCTCCACGGTGGCGACGCCGGTGGTACCAAGAGAGTAGCCATCGTAGGCCCTCCCAACAGATTGGACGCGAACAGAGCAGTTCGCTTTCTTGAGTGCGATATTGACATCGCGGTAGATTTTGGAAAGGTCCCAAGACTGATTCTTCTCGACCGATCCGAACGAAACGAGGACCTGTCGACGAGACGGGCCTGCAGATGTGAAGCCAGGTTCCTTGCGCTTGGGGCGCCGGTCCTTGCCTTCAGCTTGCTTCTGGATCTCAACAATCCGGTGAGCGGGGAGTTCGGGCAACGCCTTCGCGAGCGCGACGGTGTTGGCGGGGTTGAGGCCAGAGATCGCTTTGGCCTGCTTCGCAACCTTGGCATAAGTTCTGCCTGGTTTCGTAGCTGAAGGTATGGGAGGCGGAGGCCCCCCTCGCTGATACTCCACCTGCGGCCGCTTGGGCTGAGGGCGGGGTTGAGCGGTTGTTGTAGTTTTGGCCTTCTTACGAGGAGGGCCGTGACTGGACGTCGCCTCCCGCATCTCCGCATCTTGCGACACAGGGACAGGGGGGACGGCAGGCGCTCGAGGCGTCTGCGCCGCAGGGGGTGGAGTGAACACCGGGGCCTGGGGTGGAGGTATAGAGGAGGCAGGCATGTGAGCCTGCGCGCCCTCGAGGATGGTCATCATTTGCGAGCGTTCGATAGACAGCCGAAGCTGTTTAAAGTCCTCCGCAAACTGAAGAGAGTACGTCCCTATCATCTCAGGGGCCATATATGTAGATGGATCCTCAATCCAACTACGAACTTCGCGGAAGGCGGAAGTGGCCACAACGATGTCGATCCCCGGGTTCAACCGGCCTAGGTGGAGTTCGACGGTGCCTTCCGATACGTCCATGTACCCTGAGCCAGTGACTGAGGGTGCAGGGGTGGGGCGCTGGGTACGATCTTCTTCGTCCATTGCAGAGACAGAGCGGAGGCTGCGCTCGTCTGAAGTGCGGGCACGCGAGGTACTCGATCGCACAGTCCAAATCGCTAGATGACAATAATTCTACGCTTAAGGAAGCGTATGAGATACTGTTTAAGCTTTTCACTTCATTTGGCCTCGTCTTGGAACACAACAAGATGGAGTTGTTCCATTTCTCGCGCGCGCGGGACAAGTATAACCCCTCACTAGATCTGGGGTATGCACCTTTCACGGGAGACTCCCGTTTAACACCCAAGACCATTTGGCGGTACCTTGGGTTTTATTTTGATCGTCAGCTCACATTCCATGAGCACGTTCAATACTACTCCACCAAAGCACTCACCACCGTCATGGCGATGAGAATGCTAGGTAATTCATCCAGGGGGCTTTCTGCTAAGCAGAAGCACCTTCTTTATCGGTCATGTGTGGTGCCTATTGCCACATATGGCTTTCGTCTATGGTATTTTACAGGAGCCCGCATTAAAGGGATCCTTAGAAGCCTTACATCGATGCAGCGTAAAGCGGCTTGTTGGATCACTGGTGCCTTCAGGACGTCGCCAACAATGGGAGTGCAGGCCATTGCTGGCTTGATCCCTATTCATCTCCATTTGCAAAAGATGGCCGACAGGTCAAACCTTTGCATTGCTACACTGTCGGACACTCATCCGACACGGTCTCTCATGGAGGCTGAGTTTCAAAAGGGCGCTGCTCCCCATCAGCACGCCCTCTCTCACCGTCACACAAAAAAGTCTTTCGCTGTGCGTGGTGGAGTCGTTGAGGCCAATGAGGCCCTTCACCAACTGTCGGAGACATTGGCGCCCACAGCGCCCTTGTCAAAGCCTGGATCTCGCCTACTGGATTTATTTCCAGACAGCGTCACTTATGACGTGTTCGTGCTGCCTCCATGTGAGGACACACCTGCACCTGGGAGTCTGCCCCGGGCCGCTTCACCTCTCGAAAGGGAGGAGTCGCCGCCTCGGTTGGATGCCTCAGCAGCTGTTCCGGGTCATGCCGACCCGGTTCTGGCCGAACTCCAGCGCCTGCATGACCCCCTTAGGGGAATTCGGGCAGTTTTTGGACAGTCAAGGACTGGCGGGGGGGCTGGCATTGATGTCGCCAACCTGCGGGCCCTTGATGAGGATCACCGAGCAGCCCGCCTTCGAGGGGGGGCGGGCGGTAATGAGGACGCGGTCCTTGCTGAACTTCAGCATTTGAATGATCCCTTGCAGGACATCCGCGCCGTGTTTGGACGAGGAGGACGCACTGGGGGCGGCATGGGGGTTGATGTCGCTGCCTTCAGAGAAGCATACAGTTCCAACTCAGATGATGGGAATGGAATCGCTAACTACGTTAGGCGCGCGGGGGCTGCCCCAGGCGCTAAGCGTAATAAATCCAATGACAATGATGCAGCCATCAAGGCGCATCTTGACGACGTCTTGGCTCAGTGCCAGGATGACCCCAAGTGTGTATATGCGGCCACAGATGCGTCTGTGCCTATTATATCACGCTACCAGGCAGCTTTGGCTTGCTTGGTATTTCGCGAGCACAAAACTGTTTATCAGAGCAGGTTTGTGGCTGGCAGAGTACTCAGTTCAGACGCTGAGTTATTCGCTATCCGCGCAGCTATCGAGAACGCCGTGAGGCTGCCTGACGCTACGCGCATAGTATTGTTTACAGATTCCATTGCTTCCGCCAAGCGGGCAGTGGATCCTTCCGTGCACTCTGGTCAAGGTCACTCCTTACGAGTGTGTGCTGTTCTCAAGCAGTGGTTTGAAGAGGACCCTTCTCGTACCCTCTCCTTCGTCTACGCGCCTTCGCGTCTTTGGTGGGGCATTCATTTTGACGCGCACTTGTTTGTGCGCAACCTCCCTCCTGTACTGGCTGCAAAGCCATATACTTCTTATGACAGCAGGCGCAAACACGCCGCTGATTCCAGTTTGGATGCATGGAAGTCCTCCTTCCTCCATTCCCAAGATCATGGGCATCAATTTTTGATGCTCAAAGGCCTCGGCAATGGCCAAATACTTCCATCTACCGTCTCAGGCGGCAAATGGCTTTCGTCTGCGAGTGAGTCTCTTAGTCTCACCGCACACTTGACTCGGTGCATACTGGGCCACGCCCCTATTGGGTCGTACTTCGAACGGTTTAGGCCAAATGACGGCGATGGTAACCCCATTGCCTATCCATGTTCCTGCGGCGCGCGACGTCAAACTCGCGAGCACATCTTTGCTTGGTGTCCCAAGTATAAGCGTACCCTGCCCCAGGGCAAGCAACCAACCTTGTTGGTGCATGTCCTCGACTTCCTGCGCAAAAACCCTTTGGCTTTTGCCTCGCCGGCTACTCCTCCGGGAGGGGCTGGATGACCGTAATGGACGGCCATAACCTGATGGCTGGTCCTTTGTCTCATCATAAATCTGTAGACCAAGGAACTTCGGTTCCGTGATCGGACGGGGTTGCAGTGGAAATTGGGTCTCCGGGCTCCGCGAGGGGCTAGATGGGAATCGTCGGGCGGGTGCTCGTCACACCCGCATCTGGTGGGACTCTCGTAGTCCTGTCACTGACCCAACTGTAGGACCATCACCTTAAACACGACGATGTAGAGTTACGGGAGAAGATGGGAGGTCATCGGTGCCACTTAGGGTCAGATGTTGGGGAGCCCAAATTCTCTTAACGGCTACTTTCGACATTTCGTCGCTGGTGCCGCTCTGTTCTGTTGATGTCTCCACCGCTTGCGGCTGCCATCGACATATTTGCTAGGCAAGGGTTTCCCTTCCCGAGGCACCTTCTTTTGGTTTGCTTGTCTCGTTAAAATCGTTAGTTACTTCATGTATTTGGGGTAGTTAGCCGCAGACTGCGATCGCGCACCACGTAATAAATTGCGACGCCCTTCGGGACGTCGCAGGATTCAAAAAAAAAAAAAAAAAAAAATACTCTGCATTGATTGCTTCTTTCCAGTTCTCAGAGTCAGTGCTTTTCATAGCTTGCTTGTAGTTGTGAGGATCAGCAACTGAAGCAGCACCAGCAAACTGAACTTCTTGGAAATCAGGATCTAATGGTGGATCCCCCTCATCCTCTGCAGCAGGTGGCGGAGCAACTGGCTGTGTAACTTTCCACCACTCTGTAGGCGGCTTTGGAGCGCGCGTAGAGCATCTCAACTGCGGCGGAGCAGGAGGCGGCTGAGGTGGGAGGTGTTAAAGTGGCTCAACAGCAGCTGCAGGCCCTGGCGCATCCGGAATAGGCGGCGCAGGCTGAGGAATCTGCGGTGGATTTGGAGCAAATGGCTCCTGAGGCGCAATTTGAGCAGGGAAAGGCTGAATATCATCATCCCCCCCGCTTTCCGGCACAAATGGCGCAGTCTCTGGCTCGGAGCCAGTGCGCACAGGCATAAGGTTCACTGGAGTAGTGACTGCAAGGCCTGGGAAGCTGCGCTCATCAAAGATGGCGTGTTCAGAGATTATAAACTTCTTTGTGGCTGGATTGTAAAACTGCCAACCCTTGTATCCTGGTGGATAGCCAAACAAAAGATAGCTTTCTCCATGCGGTTGAAGTGATTTGCGCTTGTCTCATTGAATATAGATGTAGGCAGTACACCCAAACACGCGCAGATTACTCACATCTGGTTTCTCTTAAACCCTCTGCATAAGGCGTACTTGTGCGGCAGAGAGGCTGTAGGAAGACGATTCCAGACATGTACATATGCAGTAACTGCATGCTTCCACATCCAAGCAGGTAGCTTTGCTTCTACTAACATGGCAGTGACATGGTCAGCCATAGTGCGGTTTGCTCGCTCTGCAACGCCATTCTGCTGTGGGCAATTGCGTGTGGTATGGCGAGAAAAGATGCCGCACTGTTCCAGGAATTTGCGAAATGCAGCTGACATGTATTCACCAGCTTTATCGTCTTGAAGCGCCTTGATCTTTGCATTCAGTTGGTTCTCTGCAAACAATACTTAGCCCTCCACCACCTCTAGTCACTGATCATCACTGATCATCGGTGATTGATCAGTAATTTCCAGTGACTGGTCGGTGACTGGTCAGTGAATTCACTTAATCAGTGATTGTTCAGTGATTGTTCAGTGACTGGTCAGTGAATTCACTTAATCAGTGATTGATCAGTGATTTCCAGTGACTGGTCAGTGACTGGTCAGTGAATTCACTTAATCAGTGATTGTTCAGTGATTGTTCGGTGACTGGGCAGTGAATTCACTTAATCAGTGATTGTTCAGTGATAACAATCAGTGATTGTTCAGTGACTGGTCAGTGAATTCACTTAATCAGTGATTGATCAGTAATTTCCAGTGACTGGTCAGTGACTGGTCAGTGAACTCACTTAATCAGTGATTGGTCGGTGATTGTTCAGTGACTGGTCAGTGACTGGTCAGTAAACTCACTTAATCAGTAATTGTTCAGTGAACTCCACTATTTGGTAACTTGTTTAGTAATATTTACTAACTATTTAGTATTTGGTCAGTGAACAACTTAATAATGATTTTATAGGTCTTTACACCTTATATATACAATCAGATATTGAAAAAACACTTGTTTAGCTTGAATCAGTATCCATTTCTTCTTCCTCTTCTCCTTCACTGCTTTCTTCTCCTTCTTCACTGCTGCTTTCTTCTTTCTCTTCTTCTTCTTCTTCTTCTTCTTCTACATTGATATTGTCATCTTCATCTTCACTATCAGTAGATGCACCACTTGAATCTTCACTTGATGAATTGCTGTCTGACTGAGTTTGTGCTTCAACCTTGGCCAAAACATGTTTGACATAATAGACCAGCATTGAATGCAAAAACCATTTGAAGTTTTTGGACACCATACGCTTGAGAATAGAGTCAAAGCTGGTCATCCAAGCATTTAGCTGTTTGCTTGCTTCAGTATTGAACTCCCGGACCTAAATAAAAAAATCTTAAGTCAATACAAATATATTCAAAGAGTAAGAAATATACTTTATGAATATTTCCATTTGCACTACCCATTCTCCAACAAGATCTCCACTATTAGGTGTAGGATTGCAATAGGTTCTGCATAGTTGATCTGTTGCTTTGTGATTGGTGTAGTGATAAATGTCCACAATAAAGTGAGTAGTGTCAATCCATTCCCGCCAACGTGCAGATACAGCAGCACTGCGCAAAACCTAATATTATAATTAGTCAAGTAGTGAAAGTCTGAAATCCTGTCCCATGTAATGGTGGATAACTGTAGTTGACATATTATTTAGTTTAGAATACTTTCTGAGAGTTTATACTCTATTTTGAAGCAACAGAACCTAGGCATAAAGCAAAATATCACCTGTACTGCCATTTTTGGACAGTGCATCAGTTGCACAGCTTGTCCATGCCACTTGTGTGTGCAGCAAATTCTTCTCCACCTCCATGGTGATGGATGAGGAAATGGCTCTACTAATCAGCAGGCTAGCAATTTACTTTTGCACTTATCTCTACTTTTGAGCTTTTAGTGTGGGAATAAAAAGCTAAAAGCATGATAATCAGATGAAATCAATGTTTTGACAGCACCAATTAGCGCTAAATATGTGGTTTCCATGCCAGCTTTTTGCTAAGAGGGACTTGCCATTTTTTACTTGTTACTTTCACACTTTTTGCTGCAGTTGGCAGTTGCACAACTGTCAAAAAGCAAATTGTTAACTTTCTGATGTAAGATGCTCAGTTCTGCTCCAATCTCATTCAAATTTTGCACAGGCATAGAATAAATATGTATGCATGTGAAACTCAAGTTTTAAGATTACTTGCCTGGTCCCTCTAGGTATAAACTTCCTATAAATAGAAAATAAGAACATCTAACATATAGAGAGCCTCAACGAGAGTGATTTGCATATACTGCTACTCTACATATACTCAAACCACCCTCAATAAATATATTGTAAAAGCTACAAATGCAATGTCTCAAGAAAAGAATGTTGTCACAGTGTGATACTATGTGTGATCCTATATTATGCATACTGAGGATTGTTCAACCCACAAAAATTCACTAAATAGTTACTCAATACCCACTAAACAAGTTACTAAATATCAGTGACTGATTAGTGAATAGTCCCCGAACAAGTTACTGAACATCAGTAATTAATTACTAAACAAGTTAGTTCACTTAATAGTCAGTGAACAATTACTGATTAGTCACTCAACAATGACTGAATAATGATTAAATAAGTTCCTTCAAGTTACTTCAGTAAATAATCACAAACCATCAGTGAGTAATTACTGAACAATCACTATTTAATCACTAATTAAGTGTGTTCACTGACCAATCACTGAACAATCACTAATTAAGTGAATTCACTGACCAGTCACTGAACAATCACTGAACAATCACTGATTAAGTGAATTCACTGACCAGTCACCGAACAATCACTGAACAATCACTGATTAAGTGAATTCACTGACCAGTCACCAACAGTCACTGAATCACTGATCAATCACTGATTAAGTGAATTCACTGACCAGTCACCGAACAATCACTGAACAATCACTGATTAAGTAAGTTCACTGACCAGTCACTGAACAATCACTGAACAATCACTGATTAAGTAAGTTCACTGACCAGTCACTGAACAATCACTGAACAATCACTGATTAAGTGAATTCACTGACCAGTCACCAACCAGTCACTGGAAATCACTGATCAATCACTGATTAAGTGAATTCACTGACCAGTCACCGAACAATCACTGAACAATCACTGATTAAGTGAATTCACTGACCAGTCACTGAACAATCACTGAACAATCACTAATTAAGTGAATTCACTGACCAGTCACTGAACAATCACTGAACAATCACTGATTAAGTGAATTCACTGACCAGTCACCAACCAGTCACTGGAAATCACTGATCAATCACTGATTAAGTGAATTCACTGACCAGTCACCGAACAATCACTGAACAATCACTGATTAAGTGAATTCACTGACCAGTCACTGAACAATCACTGAACAATCACTAATTAAGTGAATTCACTGACCAGTCACTGAACAATCACTGAACAATCACTGATTAAGTGAATTCACTGACCAGTCACCAACCAGTCACTGGAAATCACTGATCAATCACTGATTAAGTAAATTCAGTGACTAGTCACTGACTAGTCACTGGAAATCACTGATTAAGTGAGTTCACTGAACAGTCACTGGAAATCACTGGAAATCACTGATTAAGTGAGTTCACTGACCAGTCACTGGAAATCACTGAACAATCACTGATTAAGTGAGTTCACTGACCAATTACTGGAAATCACTAATTAATCACTAATTAAACACTGAACAAGTCAGGTCAACAATCACTGACCAGTCACTGGAAATCACTGGAAATCACTGATGTTCAGTGATGTTCAGTGGTTAACCATGGTGGAGAGGAAAGACCTCTCTGCAAATGCTTTGAACGTCCTAAATGCATCAAATGTGTCGCTCTTCCGCTTTAAGTACATTACTCCTCTGAGACTGGTACAGTCATCAATGAAGGTCATCCAATAACGATAACCCTCAGGAGTAGCAACAGGAAGAGGACCATGAAGATCAGAATGAATCAGCTCCAGTGGTTTGGTAGAGCGACTAGGCGAAGAGGGAAAAGGTGAAGACACCATTTTGCCTGCAAGACAAGGTTCACAAATTGGATCTGCATCCAGTTCGAAATGATCGAGCTGGATATTGTCCATCCAAACCAGTTTGGCGGCGTTCGACAGCGCTTGACCGAAGATGCTGGGTTGTACCTTACCCACCTTGTGCGTGCGGGGTGGGCGAGGAACCTCAAGACGAGTGTTATCGCTTTTGATATTGCTCAGTTCTTTCCATCTCTGAACCACGATTTTCTGCTCGCGGTTCTCAAAAAGCAAGGATTTCCTGCCCCGGTTGTGAAATTCTTTGCGTCCTACCTTGTTGGGAGATCCACTTCTTATAAGTGGAACTCTTTCACGTCAGATCCCCGGCAGGCGGATGTGGGAGTAGGGCAGGGCTCCGCGCTCTCGCCCGTACTCTCCGCTCTATACATCGCTCCAATTATGAAGCTGTACGAGATGAGGGCTGTCAATATTGACACCACCCTTCTTTCTTATGTGGATGACGGAACTGTGATCGCACAGTCCAAATCGCTAGACGACAATAATTCTATGCTTAAGGAAGCGTATGAGATACTGTTTAAGCTTTTCACTTCATTCGGCCTCGTCTTGGAGCACAACAAGATGGAGTTGTTCCATTTCTCGCGCGCGCGGGACAAGTATAACCCCTCACTAGATCTGGGGTATGCACCTTTCACGGGAGACTCCCGTTTAACACCCAAGACCATTTGGCGGTACCTTGGGTTTTATTTTGATCGTCAGCTCACATTCCATGAGCACGTTCGATATTACTCCACCAAAGCACTCACCACCGTCATGGCGATGAGAATGCTAGGTAATTCATCCAGGGGGCTGTCTGCTAAGCAGAAGCGCCTTCTTTATCGGTCGTGTGTGGTGCCTATTGCCACATATGGCTTTCGTCTATGGTATTTTACAGGAGCCCGCATTAAAGGGATCCTTAAAAGCCTTACATCGATGCAGCGTAAAGCGGCTTGTTGGATCACTGGCGCCTTCAGGACGTCGCCAACAATGGGAGTGCAGGCCATTGCAGGCTTGATCCCTATTCATCTCCATTTGCGAAAGATGGCCGACAGGTCAAACCTTCGCATTGCTACACTGTCGGACACTCATCCGACACGGTCTCTCATGGAGGCTGAGTTTCAAAAGGGCGCTGCTCCCCATCAGCACGCCCTCTCTCACCGTCGCACAAAAAAGTCTTTCGCTGTGCGTGGTGGAGTCGTTGAGGCCAATGAGGCCCTTCACCAACTGTCGGAGACATTGGCGCCCACAGCGCCCTTGTCAAAGCCTGGATCTCGCCTACTGGATTTATTTCCAGACAGCGTCACTTATGACGTGTTCGTGCCGCCTCCACGTGAGGACACACCTGCACCTGGGAGTCTGCCCCGGGCTGCTTCACCTCTCGAAAGGGAGGAGTCGCCGCCTCGGTTGGATGCTCCAGCGGCTGCTCCGGGTCATGCCGACCCAGTTCTGGCTGAACTCCAGTGCCTGCATGATCCCCTTAGGGGAATTCGGGCAGTGTTTGGACAGTCAAGGACTGGCGGGGGGGCTGGCATTGATGTCGCCGACCTGCAGGCCCTTGATGAGGATCACCGAGCAGCCCGCCTTCGAGGGGGGGCAGGCGGTAATGAGGACGCGGGAGTGGTGCCTACCACTTTTTTTCATAAAATTACTGCAACTCTCAGCACGACTTTTCAGTATTTGCCGTCCGAATTAATGAAACGATCCTGCCGCAAAATTTAATGATCGCGCACACGGCAATTTTTTCATATTTTGCCGTGTTGCGGGATCATTCCACTTGTGCTGGCAATTTCATATTTTGCCGTGTATTTTTTCATATTCATTTTCATATTCTGCCGTGACATTTTCATTAGTTCTCATAGGTGCGCGCTCATTTTTTTTTGTGAGTGCGCTCAAATTCTCTCGTGTAGGCGATCATTATTTGCTGTATGCGTGATCATTAAATGCCGCGTGCAGGATCATTAAATGCCGTGTGCAGGATCATTAAATGCCGCGTGCGGGATCATTAAATGCCGCGTGCAGGCTCATTAAACGCCGTGTGCGCGCTCATAAAATGCAGTGTGCGGGATCATTAAGCGCCGTGTGCGTGATCAATTACTGCCGTGTGCGTGATCATTTATTACTGTGTGCGGGATCATAAAATGCAGTGTGCATGATCAATTACCACCATGTGCATGATCATTAAGTGCCGTGTGCGCGCTCATAAAATGCTGTGTGCATCATCATTAAGCGCCATGTGCAGGATCATTAAATGCCGTGTGCGCACTCATTAAATGCCACGTGCACGCTCATAAAATGCTGTGTGCGTGATCATTAAGCGCCACATGCGGGATCATTAAATGCTGCGTGCAGGATCATTAAGCGCCATGTGCGGGATCATTAAATGCTGTGTGCGGGATCATTAAGCGCCATGTGCGGGATCATTAAATGCCATGTGCGCGTTCATTAAATGCCATGTGCGGGATCATTTATTGCTGCATGCAGGATCATTAAGCGCCACATGCGGGATCATTAAATGCTGCATGTGGGATCATTAAGCGCCATGTGCGGGATCATTTATTGCTGCATGCAGGATCATTAAGCGCCGTGTGCGGGATCATTAAATGCTGTGTGCGGGATCATTAAGCGCCATGTGCGGGATCATTAAATGCCATGTGCGCGTTCATTAAATGCCATGTGCGGGATCATTTATTGCTGCATGCAGGATCATTAAGCGCCACATGCGGGATCATTAAATGCTGCATGTGGGATCATTAAGCGCCATGTGCGGGATCATTTATTGCTGCATGCAGGATCATTAAGCGCCGTGTGCGGGATCATTAAATGCTGTGTGCGGGATCATTAAGCGCCATGTACGGGATCATTAAATGCCATGTGCGCGTTCATTAAATGCCATGTGTGGGATCATTAAATGCCACGTGCGGGATCATTAAGCGCCATGTGCGCACTCATTAAATGCCACGTGCGGGATCAATTATTGATGTGCGCAATATCATTTCTGTCCCAGGTATATCACATGAGCATAGACCACATGACTAGGGGTGGGAACTGCTAAAAATAGCTAATATCTATTATTGGTGTGGGGTGCACATGGGTGGCTGTCCTGCATCCCTTGGGTAACTATAGGACTATTATATATCAGCAGAACCGGAATTTTAATCAGAATCCACCTGTAAAACATTCATGGTCTAGCTACACTGGTTGCTGAGATAATAGCATAATACTTGTTCTTTAAATAGAAATAGCGCAAATCATCAATTTCTCAGCGCCCAGGCAATATTTTCCCACGATCTAAATTGAAACCTGTACTTCAAATGCATATCTATAGATCAAATTGAATTATGCTTATCGGATTACTAATGCTATGCAATACCCTTATCAAAATATAAATTGATTAGGCTCTAGTGCCTGCAATAATTGGAATATTGAAATAATTAAATTGGCTTTTTTTAAAGCTCATGTTACCTTTTAGATCCCTAAGTAACTAAGTGAAAGCAGAACTTTACCTAATCTCATCTACAAGAAATGTCGCAATATCTACGCTGCTCTACCGATTGATGTACATGAAATTTTGATGTGCTGTCAATGTAGGTATCCATAAAAGGTTATTTAGAATCCATATTTTTAGTTTGCGGGATATTACCATACCTCCAATATAGCTAACTCAGAATCACCTCTCTGAGCAGGTGTTCGAAGTACCTATATGCATACCTAACCACTTTGCTCAATTCTGTAAGGTGCCAACTTAGAAAACTTGAGGATACTGTAATATGGCATTACTTTATTGATATTTTATTCCTGGGCTCTCTGATTCATACACCTATCTCCATAACAGAGAAGTGGGTAAGTATGCATATAGGTACTTCGAACACCTGCTCAGAGAGGTGATTCTGAGTTAGCTATATTGGAGGTATGGTAATATCCCGCAAACTAAAATATGGATTCTAAATAACCTTTTATGGATACCTACATTGACAGCACATCAAAATTTCATGTACATCAATCGGTAGAGCAGCGTAGATATTGCGACATTTCTTGTAGATGAGATTAGGTAAAGTTCTGCTTCACTTAGTTACTTGGGATCTAAAAGGTAACATGAGCTTAAAAGAGCCAATTTAAATTATTTCAATATTCCAATTATTGCAGGCACTAGAGCCTAATCAATTTATATTTTGATAAGGGTATTGCATACGCATTAGTAATCCGATAAGCATAATTCCAATTTGATCTAATAGATATGCATTTGAAGTACAGGTTTCAATTTAGATCGTGGGAAAATATTGCCTGGGCGCTGAGAAATTGATAATTTGCGCTATTTCTATTTAAAGAACAAAGTATTATGCTATTATCTCAGCAACCAGTGTAGCTAGAACCATGAATGTTTTACAGGTGGATTCTGATTAAAATTCCGGTTCTGCTGATATATAATAGTCCTATAGTTACCCAAGGGATGCAGGACAGCCACCCATGTGCACCCCACACCAATAATAGATATTAGCTATTTTTAGCAGTTCCCACCCCTAGTCATGTGGTCTATGCTCATGTGATATACCTGGGACAGAAATGATATTGCGCACATCAATAATTGATCCCGCACGTGGCATTTAATGAGTGCGCACATGGCGCTTAATGATCCCGCACGTGGCATTTAATGATCCCACACATGGCATTTAATGAACGCGCACATGGCATTTAATGATCCCGTACATGGCGCTTAATGATCCCGCACACAGCATTTAATGATCCCGCACACGGCGCTTAATGATCCTGCATGCAGCAATAAATGATCCCGCACATGGCGCTTAATGATCCCATGCAGCATTTAATGATCCCGCATGGGCGCTTAATGATCCTGCACGCAGCAATAAATGATCCCGCACATGGCATTTAATGAACGCGCACATGGCATTTAATGATCCCGCACATGGCGCTTAATGATCCCGCACACAGCATTTAATGATCCCGCACACGGCGCTTAATGATCCTGCATGCAGCAATAAATGATCCGCACATGGCGCTTAATGATCCACATGCAGCATTTAATGATCCCGCATGTGGCGCTTAATGATCCTGCATGCAGCAATAAATGATCCCGCACATGGCATTTAATGACCGCACATGGCATTTAATGATCCCGCACATGGCGCTTAATGATCCCGCACACAGCATTTAATGATCCGCACATGGCGCTTAATGATCCTGCACGCAGCATTTAATGATCCCGCATGTGGCGCTTAATGATCACGCACCAGCATTTTATGAGCGTGCACGTGGCATTTAATGAGTGCGCCACACGGCATTTAATGATCCTGCACATGGCGCTTAATGATGATGCACACAGCATTTTATGAGCGCGCACACGGCACTTAATGATCATGCACATGGTGGTAATTGATCATGCACACTGCATTTTATGATCCCGCACACAGTAATAAATGATCACGCACACACGGCAGTAATTGATCACGCACACGCACGGCGCTTAATGATCCCACACACTGCATTTTATGAGCGCGCACACGGCGTTTTAATGAGCCTGCACGCGGCATTTAATGATCCCGCAAGCGCATTTAATGATCCTGCACACGGCATTTAATGATCCTGCACGCGGCATTTAATGATCACGCATACAGCAAATAATGATCGCCTACACCGAGAGAATTTGAGCGCACTCACAAAAAAAAATGAGCGCGCACCTATGAGAACTAATGAAAATGTCACGGCAGAATATGAAATGAATATGAAAAAATACACGGCAAAATATGAAATTGCCAGCACAAGTGGAATGATCCCGCAACACGGCAAAATATGAAAAATTGCCGTGTGCGCGATCATTAAATTTTGCGGCAGGATCGTTTCATTAATTCGGACGGCAAATACTGAAAAGTCGTGCTGAGAGTTGCAGTAATTTTATGAAAAAAAGTGGTAGGCACTAGTGGATGCGGTCCTTGCTGAACTTCAGCGTTTGAATGATCCCTTGCAGGACATCCGCGCCGTGTTTGGACGAGGAGGACACACTGGGGGCGGCATGGGGGTTGATGTCGCTGCCTTCAGAGAAGCATACGGTTCCAACTCAGATGATGGGAATGGAATCGCCAACTACGTTAGGCGCGCGGGGGCTGCTCCGGGCGCTAAGCGTAATAAATCTAACGACAATGATGCAGCCATCAAGACGCATCTTGACGAAGTCTTGGCTCAGTGCCAGGACGACCCCAAGTGTGTATATGCGGCCACAGATGCGTCTGTGCCCACTATATCACGCTACCAAGGCAGCTTCGGCTTGCTTGGTATTTCGCGGCACAAAACTGTTTATCAGAGCAGGTTTGTGGCTGGCAGAGTACTCAGTTCAGACGCTGAGTTATTCGCTATCCGCGCAGCTATCGAGACGCCGTGAGGCTGCCTGATGCTACACGCATAGTATTGTTTACAGATTCCATTTGCTTCTGCCAAGCGGGCAGTGGATCCTTCCGTGCACTCTGGTCAAGGTCACTCCTTACGAGTGTGTGCTGTTCAAGCAGTGGTTTGAAGAGGACCCTTCTCGTACCTCTCCTTCGTCTACGCGCCTTCGCGTCTTTGGTGGGGCATTCATTTTGACGCGCACTTGTTTGTGCGCAACCTCCCTCCTGTACTGGCTGCAAAGCCATATACTTCTTATGACAGCAGGCGCAAACAGCCGCTGATTCCAGTTTGGATGCATGGAAGTCTCCCTTCCTCCATTCCCAAGATCATGGGCATCAATTTTTGATGCTCAAAGGCTCGGCAATGGCCAAATACTTCCATCTACCGTCTCAGGCGGCAAATGGCTTTCGTCTGCGAGTGAGTCTCTTAGTCTCACCGCACTTGACTCGGTGCATACTGGGCCACGCCCTATTGGGTCGTACTTCGACGGTTTAGGCCAAATGATGGCGATGGTAACCCATTTGCCTATCCATGTTCCTGCGGGCGCGCGACGTCAAACTCGCGAGCACATCTTTGCTTGGTGTCCAAGTATAAGCGTACCTGCCCCAGGGCAAGCAACAACCTTGTTGGTGCATGTCCTCGACTTCCTGCGCAAAAACCCTTTGGCTTTTGCCTCGCCGGCTACTCCTCCGGGAGGGCTGGATGACCGTAATGGACGGCCATAACCTGCTGGTCTTTGTCTCATCGTAAATCTGTAGACCAAGGAACTTCGGTTCCGTGATCGGACGGGGTTGCAGTGGAAATTGGGTCTCTGGGCTCCGCGAGGGGCTAGATGGGAATCGTCGGGCAGGTGCTCGTCACACCCGCCATCTGGTGGGACTCTCGCAGTCCTGTCACTGACCCAACTGTAGGACCATCGCGCTTAAACGATGACGTAGAGTTACGGGAGAAGATGGGAGGTCATCGGTGCCACGAGGGTCAGACGTTGGGGGGCCCAAATTTTTTGACGGAAACCTTCGACATCTCGTCGCTGGTGCCGCTTTGTTCTGTTGATGTCTCCACCGCTTGCGGCTGCCATCGACATATTTGCTAGGCAAGGGTTTCCTTCCCGAGGCACCTTCTTTTTGGTTTGCTTGTCTCGTTAAACTCGTTAGTTACTTCATGTATTTGTCGTAGTTAGCCGCGGACTGCGATCCGCGCACGCGTAATAAATTGCGACGCTGCGCCCTTCGGGACGTCGCAGGATTCAAAAAAAAAAAAAAAAAAAACAAATTGGATCTGGCTGCTCTTTGGAATTGAGCACAAAGACAATAACCATATCTTCCCTGATCAGTTTCTTGACATCTGCATAGCTGTGATGGCCAAAGCAACGATGCCAGAGATTTAGATCGAAAGGAAGCGTAGAAGCGGCGTGTGATGCTCAGAAATGACCTTAGTGACTCCATTAAGGATGCCAGTATTCTCATTAGTAACTTTGGCAGTAAGAGCGTCTTTCCATCACGTTTAAAGTGCATAGTGGTGTCATCACAAGCATTTTGAAACTTTTATGTTTAGTGAGGTGAGACATGCCAATAAGTTATTTCTGAGCTGGGGTACATGTAAAACACGAGTAAACTCTACAGGACGCATATCCTTGCTACTACTATGTGGAGTAAACACCACAGAACCAACACCTTCAGAGTAGATGATATTATGACTTGCTAGACGGATTGGGACGCGCAGAGGACAATAATGGCGCATCCACTGACGATGAGGGGTCATATGACTAGTGGCCCTTGTATCTGCAAGCAAAAGAAGTCAGCATCGCTCTGAAGAGTGGTAGGATCCAGTAGTAGAAGAGTGCACTTGCATTAACCGGCATATTCCTCAACATCCTTATCCTTTTTTTTTTTTTTTTTTTTTGAATCCTGCGACGTCCCGAAGGGCGTCGCAATTTATTACGCGGTGCGCGATCGCAGTCCGCGGCTAACTACGACAAATACATGAAGTAACTAACGATTTAACGAGACAAGCAAACCAAAAGAAGGTGCCTCGGGAAGGGAAACCCTTGCCTAGCAAATAGTCGATGGCAGCCGCAAGCGGTGGAGACATCAACAGAACAAAGCGGCACCAGCGACGAAATGTCGAAAGTGCCGTCAAAAGAATTTGGGCCCCCAACGTCTGACCCTAAGTGGCACCGATGACCTCCCATCTTCTCCCGTAACTCTACGTCATCGTGTTTAAGGCGATGGTCCTACAGTTGGGTCAGTGACAGGACTGCGAGAGTCCCACCAGATGCGGGTGTGACGAGCACCTGCCCGACGATTCCCATCTAGCCCCTCGCGGAGCCCAGAGACCCAATTTCCACTGCAACCCCGTCCGATCACGGAACCGAAGTTCCTTGGTCTACAGATTTACGATGAGACAAAGGACCAGCCATCAGGTTATGGCCTTCCATTACTGTTATCCAGCCCCTCCCGGAGGAGTAGCCGGCGAGGCAAAAGCCAAAGGGTTTTTGCGCAGGAAGTCGAGGACATGCACCAACAAGGTTGGTTGCTTGCCCTGGGGCAGGGTACGCTTATACTTGGGACACCAAGCAAAGATGTGCTCGCGAGTTTGACGTCGCGCGCCGCAGGAACATGGATAGGCAATGGGGTTACCATCGCCGTCATTTGGCCTAAACCGTTCGAAGTACGAACCAATAGGGGCGTGGCCCAGTATGCACCGAGTCAAGCGTGCGGTGAGACTAAGAGACTCACTCGCAGACGAAAGCCATTTGCCGCCTGAGACGGTAGATGGAAGTATTTGGCCCTTGCCGAGGCCTTTGAGCATCAGAAATTGACGCCCACGATCTTGGGAATGGAGGAAGGAGGACTTCCATGCATCCGAACTGGAATCAGCGGCGTGTTTGCGCCTGCTGTCATAAGAAGTATATGGCTTAGCAGCCGGTACAGGAGGGAGGTCGCGCACAAACAAGTGCGCATCAAAGTGAACACCCCACCGAAGACGCGAAGGCGCGTAGACGAAGGAGAGGGTACGAGAAGGGTCCTCTTCGAACCACTGCTTGAGAACAGCACACACCCGTAAGGAATGACCTTGACCGGAGTGCACGGAAGGATCCACTGCCCGCTTAGCGGAAGCAATGGAATCTGTAAACAATACTATGCGCGTAGCATCAGGCAGCCTCACGGCGTTCTCGATAGCTGCGCGGATAGCGAATAACTCAGCGTCTGAACTGAGTACTCTGCCAGCCACAAACCTGCTCTGATAAACAGTTTTGTGCTCGCGAAATACCAAGCAAGCCGAAGCTGCCTGGTAGCGTGATATAGTGGGCACAGACGCATCCGTGGCCACATATACACACTTGGGGTCGTCCTGGCACTGAGCCAAAACGTCGTCAAGATGCGCCTTGATGGCCGCATCATTGTCGTTAGATTTATTACGCTTAACGCCCGGGGCAGCCCCCGCGCGCCTAACGTAGTTAGCGATTCCATTCTCATCATCTGAGTTAGAACCGTATGCTTCTCTGAAGGCAGCGACATCAACCCCCATGCCGCCCCCAGTGCGTCCTCCTCGTCCAAACACGGCGCGGATGTCCCGCAAGGGATCATTCAAACGCTGAAGTTCAGCGAGGACCGCGTCCTCATTACCGCCCGCCCCCCCTCGAAGGCGGGCTGCTCGGTGATCCTCATCAAGGGCCCGCAGGTCAGCGACATCAATGCCAGCCCCCCCGCCAGTCCTTGACTGTCCAAACACTGCCCGAATTCCCCTAAGGGGATCATGCAGGCGCTGGAGTTCGGCCAGAACCGGGTCAGCATGACCCGGAGCAGCCGCTGGAGCATCCAACCGAGGCGGCGACTCCTCCCTTTCGAGAGGTGAAGCGGCCCGGGGCAGACTCCCAGGTGCAGGTGTGTCCTCACGTGGAGGCGGCACGAACACGTCATAAGTGACGCTGTCTGGAAATAAATCCAGTAGGCGAGATCCAGGCTTTGACAAGGGCGCTGTGGGCGCTAATGTCTCTGACAGTTGGTGAAGGGCCTCATTGGCCTCAACGACTCCGCCATGCACAGCGAAAGACTTCTTTGTGCGATGGTGAGAGAGGGCGTGCTGATGGGGAGCAGCGCCCTTTTGAAACTCAGCCTCCATAAGAGACCGTGTCGGATGAGTGTCCGACAGTGTAGCAATGCGAAGGTTTGACCTGTCGGCCATCTTTCGCAAATGGAGATGAATAGGGATCAAGCCAGCAATGGCCTGCACTCCCATTGTTGGCGACATCCTGAAGGCGCCAGTGATCCAACAAGCCGCTTTACGCGGCCATCCGCTTCTTGTCTAGCAACCGCTACCATCGCAGCACATGACCACCTTGCTCGTCGTCTTGAACGTCCTCCACAGCACGATTTATAGCGCCGATCTTCGATCGGATTACAACAGGGCCTAGCTATGGGTCCGAAACCCCTCCAACCAAGTCAGGGGACTTCTCGCTCTGGCGGATCTTCCGCTGGGGCCGGAACTCCCCGCCCACCCCCACCTGCGAGCATCGCTTCTGCCCCCGCTGCCTCTGGCGGTCCTGGGGCCACCTACAACCCTGGAAGGTCCCAGTCTAGGGCCTCCAACACCCGCAGTGACATCGCCCGCGAACGTTAACCACACACACAGAAAACCCCTGGCATCCGAGAGAGGAGTACCTCGCGTGCCCGCACTTCAGACGAGCGCAGCCTCCGCTCTGTCTCTGCGATGGATGAAGAAGATCGAACCCAGCGCCCCACCCCCGCACCCTCAGTCACTGGCTCAGGGTACATGGACGTATCGGAAGGCACCGTCGAACTCCACTTAGGCCGGTTGAACCCGGGGATCGACATCGTTGTGGCCACTTCCGCCTTCCGCGAAGTTCGTAGTTGGATCGAGGATCCAGCTACATATATGGCCCCTGAGATGATAGGGACCTACTCTCTTCAGTTTGCGGAGGACTTTAAGCAGCTTCGGCTGTCTATCTAGAACGTTCGCAAATGATGACTATCCTCGAGGGTGCGCAGGCTCGCATGCCTGCCTCCTCTATACCTCCACCCCAGGCCCCGGTGTTCACTCCACCCCCTGCGGCGCAGACGCCTCGAGCGCCTGCCGTCCCCCTGTCCTGTGTCGCAAGATGCGGAGATGCGGGAGGCGACGTCCAGTCACGGCCCTCCTCGCAAGAAGGCCAAAACTACAACAACGCTCAACCCCGCCCTCAGCCCGGCCGCAGGTGGAGTATCAGCGGGGGCCGCCTCCCATACTACAGCTACAAACCAGGCAGAACTTATGCCAAGGTTGCGAAGCAGGCCAAAGCGATTTCTGGCCTCAACCCCGCCAACACCGTCGCGCTGCGAAGGCGTTGCCCGAACTCCCCGCTCACATCGTTGAGATCCAGAAGCAAGCCGAAGGCAAGGACTCCAGGCGCCCCAAGCGCAAGGAACCTGGCTTCACATCTGCAGGCCCGTCTCGTCGACAGGTCCTCGTTTCTTTCGGATCGGTCGAAAAGATTCAATCTTGGGACCTTTCCAAAATCTACCGCGATGTCAATATCGCACTCAAGAAAGCGAACTTCTCTGTTCGCGTCCAATCTGTTGGGAGAGCCTACGATGGCTACTCTCTTGGTACCACCGGCGTCGCCACCGTGGAGGAGAATCTCATCCGTGGTGTTTGCTGCGCCCAGCTTCAAGCCAATACCCGCGTTTGGGTGGGCCTTCCCCAGTCGACGTCGTACCTCAAGTACTCGACCCCTATTATCATCCTGGTGGCTCGGATCGTGTCACCGGGGAGCAAGTCATGACCGCCCTCACTCAGAGTCCATTCTGGGTGAATATCAACCCCGCTGGCCCCGCCCGCGTCGTTCGCAATTCTGGAGCAAGTACCACGGCCACCGTGTACTTTAATATCTGGGACTCCCAATCAGGGGCCTGCGCGCATACTCTCATTGGGAAGACGCTTTATTTCTCGTCGCGTAACTGTCCAATTCGCGCCGCTGCTGTTAACCCGGGCACTGCCCTCTGCACTCGCTGCTGGAGGTGGGGCCATGCATCCAACTCGTGCAAGGCTGCCCAGCCTCGCTGCCCCCACTGTTCAGGCCCTCACTGCAAGGAGGAGCACCATCGCTTCTTAATCCGGTACTACCACCAGTGCCCGTGGGAACAACTCGCACATTGTCAACATTGTCCCCCACCACTATGCCACTGCGCCCGATCTCTGATCAGGCATTACCAACACCTACCAACACATCCTATGACCACACCTCGAGGAGGAGGTGCTCCCAATCGCGGCCGATCGACCGCGAGGGGGGGGCGCTCCCTCTAGCCGCGCGGAGTCTTCTCCACCTGCTCTCCCCGGTGCTCTTTTGCCCGCTGCACCTATCCGTTCGACCTCCAGATTGACCCATTCACGTTCGTCGTCTCACTCGTCCGCGAGGGAGCGGTACGCCACCCCCGTCCCTGCCCAAGTCCGAGGCCTGGGGCGCTCATCTATTGCGGGAACCCCCGCTCCTTCGCCTGGTCCCATGTCCGTCGATGACGACGAGGGGGACCAAGTTAATGCTAAAGTGCTACCCCTGTTGTTCGACGATGACTTCACGGCAGTGGACGCCCTCGCGGCGGTGCACACATCCTTGGAATGCGCGGCGGAGTGGGCGGCGGCTGCGCAGTCTGTCAATGGGGCCGAGCTTTTGGAAGAGCTCCCCAACTTTGCCCTCTTAACCGTCCCGCTCAAGCGGCTTTTCGAAGTCACTCAGGACGCGGACTGGTATAGAGAAATCGTCCGGCGAGAGAAGAGGCCTGCTGCTGATGCAGACCCTCAAACGCCCAAACCCCCCCCCAAGAAAGCGAAGCCTAACCCCCCGGGTGCAGCCTCGTCGTCTATGGTTGTCGACCCTCCCCTGCTCTCAGACAGGTTGAAGGGAAAGGCATCTACGCCTAAACCCGAGTGGTACCTACCACTTTTTTTCATAAAAACACGGCAAGTCACAGCACGTCTTCAGATTATTTGCCGTCCGAATTAATGAAACGATCCTGCCGTGAAATTAATGATCACGCACACGGCGACTTTTTCATATTTTGCCATGTTGCGGGATCAATTCTACTCATGCTGGCAATTTCATATTCTGCCGTGTGTATTTTCATTTATTCTTGTAGGTGCGGGCTCAAATTCTGCCGTGAGCGCGATCATTATTTTTTGCAGGTGCGCTCATTTGTTGCTATGAGCGCGCTCATTATTTCTCGTGGGTGCATTCTTTCTCAATTCTATGTGCGATCAATAAGTGCCGTGTGCGTGATCATTTATTTCTGTGTGTGGGATCATTAGGTGCTGTATGCGCGATCATTTATTTCTATGTGCGTGATCATTAAGTGCTGTATGCGTGATCATTAAGCGCCATGTGCGGGATCATATGCGGGATCATTAGGTGCTGTATGCGGGATCATTTATTTCTATGTGCGTGATCATTAAGCGCTATGTGCAGGATCATATGTGCACTCATTAATTGCCACATGCGGGATCATATGCGCGCTCATTAATTGCCACATGCAGGATCATATGTGCGATCATTACTTGTTGTATGCGGGATCATTAAGCGCCTTATGCGGGATCATATGTGGGATCATTACTTGTTGTATGCGGGATCATTAAGCGCCATGTACAGGATCATTATTTTCTGTATGCGGGATCATTAAGCGCCTTATGCGGGATCATATGTGGGATCATTACTTGTTGTATGCAGGATCATTAAGCGCCCTATGCGGGATTATATGCGGGATCATTACTTGTTGTATGCGGGATCATTAAGCGCCATGTACAGGATCATTATTTTCTGTATGCGGGATCATTAAGCGCCATGTGCGGGATCATTATTTTCTGTATGCGGGATCATTAAGCGCCATGTACAGGGATCATTATTTTCTGTATGCGGGATCATTAAGCGCCATGTACAGGATCATTATTTTCTGTATGCGGATCATTAAGCGCCATGTGCGGGATCATTAAGCGCCGTGTGCGGGATCATTTATTTCTGTGTGCGGGATCATTATTTGCTGTATGTGTGATCATTAAATGCCGTGTGCGATATCATTTCTGTCCTGGATATATCACATGAGATTATATCACATGACTAGGGGGTGGGAACTGCTAAAATAGCTAATATCTATTATTGGTATGGGGTGCATATGGGTGGCTGTCCTGCATCCCTTGGGTAGATATAGGACTATTATATATCATTTGAAGCGTATTTTGAGCTGAATCCATCTGTAAAGGTTTCATGGTTCCAGCATCACTGGCTGCTGAGATAATAGCAAAATACTGTATTCTTTAAATAGAAATAGCGTAAATCATGAATTTCTCAGCGCCCAGGCAGTATTTCCCACGATCTAAATTGAAACCTGTACTTCAAATGCATATCTATAGATCAAATTGGAATTATGCTTATCGGATTGCTAATGCTTATGCAATACCCTTATCAAAATATAAATTGATTAGGCTCTAGCACCTGCAATAATTGGAATATTAAAATAATCTAAATTGGCCCTTTTTAAGCTCATGCTACTCTTTTAGATCCCCAAGTAACTAATTGAACTCAGAACTTTACCTAATCTCATCCCTCAAGAAATGTCGCAATATCTACGCTGCTCTACGATTGATGTACATGAAATTTTGATGTGCTGTCAATGTAGGTATCCATAAAAGGTTATTTAGAATCCATATTTTTAGTTTGCAGGATATTACCATACCTCCAATATAGCTAACTCAGAATCACCTATCTGAGCAGCTTTGAAGTACCTATATGCATACCTAACCACTTTGCTCAATTCTGTAAGGTGCCAACCTTAGACAACTTGAGGATATTGTAATCTGAGCTTTACTTTAATGATTATATTCCTGGGCTCTTTGATTCATACACCTATCTCACATAACAGAGAAAGTGGGTAAGTATGCATATAGGTACTTCAAACAGCTGCTCAGATAGGTGATTCTGAGTTAGCTATATTGGAGGTATGGTAATATCCGCAAACTAAAAATATGGATTCTAAATAACCTTTTATGGATACCTACATTGACAGCACATCAAAATTTCATGTACATCAATCGGTAGAGCAGCGTAGATATTGCGACATTTCTTGGGATGAGATTAGGTAAAGTTCTGAGTTCAATTAGTTACTTGGGGATCTAAAAGAGTAGCATGAGCTTAAAAAGGGCCAATTTAGATTATTTCAATATTCCAATTATTGCAGGTGCTAGAGCCTAATCAATTTATATTTTGATAAGGGTATTGCATAAGCATTAGCAATCCGATAAGCATAATTCCAATTTGATCTTATAGATATGCATTTGAAGTACAGGTTTCAATTTAGATCGTGGGAAAATACTGCCTGGGCGCTGAGAAATTCATGATTTACGCTATTTCTATTTAAAGAATACAGTATTTTGCTATTATCTCAGCAGCCAGTGATGCTGGAACCATGAAACCTTTACAGATGGATTCAGCTCAAAAATACGCTTCAAATGATATATAATAGTCCTATATCTACCCAAGGGATGCAGGACAGCCACCCATATGCACCCCATACCAATAATAGATATTAGCTATTTTTAGCAGTTCCCACCCCCCTAGTCATGTGATATAATCTCATGTGATATATCCAGGACAGAAATGATATCGCACACGGCATTTAATGATCACACATACAGCAAATAATGATCCCGCACACAGAAATAAATGATCCCGCACACGGCGCTTAATGATCCCGCACATGGCGCTTAATGATCCCGCATACAGAAAATAATGATCCTGTACATGGCGCTTAATGATCCCGCATACAGAAAATAATGATCCTGTACATGGCGCTTAATGATCCCGCATACAGAAAATAATGATCCCGCACATGGCGCTTAATGATCCCGCATACAGAAAATAATGATCCTGTACATGGCGCTTAATGATCCCGCATACAACAAGTAATGATCCCGCATATAATCCCGCATAGGGCGCTTAATGATCCTGCATACAACAAGTAATGATCCACATATGATCCGCATAAGGCGCTTAATGATCCCGCATACAGAAAATAATGATCCTGTACATGGCGCTTAATGATCCCGCATACAACAAGTAATGATCCCACATATGATCCCGCATAAGGCGCTTAATGATCCCGCATACAACAAGTAATGATCGCACATATGATCCTGCATGTGGCAATTAATGAGCGCGCATATGATCCCGCATGTGGCAATTAATGAGTGCGCATATGATCCTGCACATGGCGCTTAATGATCACACACATAGAAATAAATGATCCCGCATACAGCACCTAATGATCCCGCATATGATCCCGCACATGGCACTTAATGATCACGCATACAGCACTTAATGATCACGCACATAGAAATAAATGATCGCGCATACAGCACCTAATGATCCCACACACAGAAATAAATGATCACGCACACGGCACTTATTGATCGCACATAGAATTGAGAAAGAATGCACCCACGAGAAATAATGAGCGCGCTCATGGCAACAAATGAGCGCACCTGCAAAAAATAATAATCGCGCTCACGGCAGAATTTGAGCCCGCACCTACAAGAATAAATGAAAATACACACGGCAGAATATGAAATTGCCAGCATGAGTAGAATTGATCCCGCAACATGGCAAAATATGAAAAAGTCGCTGTGTGCGTGATCATTAATTTCACGGCAGGATCGTTTCATTAATTTGGACGGCAAATAATCTGAAGACGTGCTGTGACTTGCAGTGTTTTTATGAAAAAAAGTGGTAGGCACTAGTGTAAACCCGCTCCTCGGCAAGCGCCTAAGCGCAATGTCGTCGAGTATCAGCGTCAGGGGCCTCCGCTGCCTGTGCCGATGTCTACCAAGCTGCGCCGCTCCTATGCAGGGGTGGCTGCAGCTCCCAAACCGGTTGCTAAAGTTGAGGGCCTCGTTGCCCTCGCTAAGGCTTTCCCGCAACTCCCTGCAGAGAAGCTCGTCGAGCTTCAGCAGAAAGCTGGTGGCGCTGCGCCCAACAAGCGCAGAGCCACCCCTAGCTTCACCTCTGCTGGCCCTACTCGCCGGCAAGTGCTGTTTGGTTTCCAGCTCGACGAAGGGGAGAAGATCCCCGCCATCGACTTCAAAGAGCTACGCAAGCTCTGCAACACTCGTCTTCCCAAGATCGAGATACTATCTGGCAACTTCGCGTACGATGGGTACACGTTGCACACCACCGGCGTAGCCAATGTTTATGACATCGAAGTCATACGAGGCTGCATCGCATCCATGGTACCCACCTTCGCCAAGAGGATGTGGGTGTCTCTCCCTTCGTCGACGTCTTATCTCAAGATTATCGATGTTCCCTTCTGGAAGCACCCCAAACAGGGGATCAGAACAGACATGTCAGAGGTGCGGGACGCTATGGATGCACACCCCCTCTCTGGATATTTCGCATTGACGGGCCCTCTCCGCCCCGTCCGTGTATCGAAGAATAGTTCCACCATGACTATTTACTTCAATATCTGGGACTCTCAGACGGGTACCCGCGCCAAAACGCTTAACAACAAGCCGTTTCTCATCCACGGTCGCAGCTGTATGATACAGACTGCTGCTGCAAACCCCGGCTCGGCCTTGTGCACTAGGTGCTACAGGTGGGGCCACGCCTCTACGTCGTGCAAAGCGCGCGCAATCCGCTGCCCTCGATGCAGCGGTCCGCACGAGAGCGATCTCCATCGCAATCAGTGTGGTTTATGCCGAGGTAATCCCAAGGCCACTCCACCGCTCGCCCCCACCAAGGAGGGTGCGCCGTGTCCTCATGCTCATCGGTGCCCCAACTGCAAGGGCCCGCACAGCGCGACTGACCGGAAGTGTCCCTTCTGGAAGCATCGCTTCGATCGCACGTGGATCGAGGCAAAATACGCTGAAGTACGTGCAGTTTCTGCTCGCAACCGCGTTCCATCTAACTCCTCACCCGTAGCTTAATGCTGGACAAGGGACGGATTAGTGTTTTTTCTTTTAACGTTGCGAAAAATTACGCATACGTTGATGTACTATTAGAAAATTGTAAAGATGTTTACGATGTTCTGTTTATCCAAGAACCGCCTAGGCAGGTTATAAGAATGGCGCCGTCGACCACCTCGGTCGCTGGTGATGTTGTAGTTGGTGCCCCAAAGCATCCTGCTTGGACCACCATGGTGCGCCCCTCGGTAGGGGATAGCCACCCACGCGTACTGGCCTATATTTCCAATAGGCTTGCCCCGCTTCGTCCGTCGATGCGTCGAGATATCCTTGACCATCGTGACATCTTTGTCCTGTCACTCACCTATGGGCCCAAGACAATGCTCTTGATGAACGTCTATAATGACGATCTGAACACTGCGCTACGGTTTATTGCCGATCGCGATGTCTCCCTTCCCCCCTTTGTCTATATGGGGGGGGATTTCAACTGTCATTCGTTGATGTGGGATCCTAGGATTTCACATCACAGATCGCAAGCAATCCAACTGCTGAATATGGCAGCCCGATTGGGTCTGGATCTAGCTCCATTTGCTAATCCAGGTCCCACATTTATATCTCACAACTCAGAACTGGAACCATCGGTGATAGATCTGGTGTTTATTAAATCTCAAGATGCGCTGCGCTTACCACCGCGGCGGGTCACGGACATGCAGGGGACATCAGATCATATCCCGATCTCCACCGTCATCGAACTCGGCTTCCAGTTACCGGAAGAATCGAGGTTCTTTATCAAGCCAGGAAGCCCGGCCAAGGCCGACTTCTTGTCTCAAATTATTCGCACCTTCAAGGAATGGCCCTTGGATGCGATAAACTCGGCCGCAGACGTGGATCGGATTGCCGAAGGCATCTGTGACACGTTCTCTGCTGCGTGGGATGACCACGCTGGAGGCGCGCATCACATCACACTCGAAGCCATGGTGGAATGGCCAGTGTGCTTATGCATTTCGACGGTACCAGTCCTCCCGTTCTAAGGAGGACTGGGCCTGGTTTCGCCGCACCATCAGGGCGGCCAAGCGCGAATTCTTTGATGCTCGCATCGAGGAAGTTGCTACCACCAATAAGCGCCCATGGGACCTCATGAATTGGGTCCAGCAGCGTAAAAACCCCCCTTGCAAGGCTATCCAGTATAAGGATAAGCCTTGTAACGACATGGCAGACCTTGGGATGCCCTTCATGGTACATACAACTCGGCCTCTGGTCGAGAGTGCGACCAGTCAGTCCTGGATGACCTGCCCGACATGCCCGAGAGGGATTGGGTCCCATTTTCAGAGCTCGAACTTAAGGAGGCCTTGGCCGCCTGTGCGAGTGGCTCATCTCCAGGTCCGGACCACGTTACGTGGCCCCACCTTAAAAAGATAGTAGAGGACCCAGTGTGCCTCGAAATCTTTACCGTGTTGGCGAATGGCTGTATTTGGTTCGGTCATTGGCCCACACACTTCAAGGAATCTGTCTCGGTTATCATCCCAAAACCAGGCAAACCTTCATATGCTACTCCTAAGTCGTTCAGGCCCATTGTACTCCTGAACACGTTGGGTAAACTCTTCGAGAAAATGCTCTCGAATCGCATCCAGTTCGAAATGATCGAGCTGGATATTGTCCATCCAAACCAGTTTGGCGGCGTTCGACAGCGCTCGACCGAAGATGCTGGGTTGTACCTTACCCACCTTGTGCGTGCGGGGTGGGCGAGGAACCTCAAGACGAGTGTTATCGCTTTTGATATGCTCAGTTCTTTCCATCTTTGAACCACGACTTTTTGCTCGCAGTTCTAAAAAGCAAGGATTTCCTGCCCCGGTGGTGAAATTCTTTGCGTCCTACCTTGTTGGGAGATCACTTCTTATAAGTGGAACTCTTTCATGTCGGATCCCCGGCAGGCTGATGTGGGGGTAGGGCAGGGCTCCGCGCTCTCGCCTGTACTCTCCGCTCTATACATTGCTCCAATTATGAAGCTATACGAGATGAGGGCTGTCAATATTGACACCACCCTTCTTTCTTATGTGGATGATGGAACTGTGATCGCGCAGTCCAAATCGCTAGACGACAATAATTCTACGCTTAAAGAGGCGTATGAGATATTGTTTAAGCTTTTCACTTCATTCGGCCTCGTCTTGGAACACAACAAGACGGAGTTGTTCCATTTCTCGCGCGCGCGGACAAGTATAACCCCTCACTCGATCTGGGGTATGCACCTTTCACGGGAGACTCCCGTTTAACACCCAAGACCATTTGGCGGTACCTTGGGTTTTATTTTGATCGTCAGCTCACATTCCATGAGCACGTTCGATACTACTCCACCAAAGCACTCACCACCGTCATGGCGATGAGGATGCTAGGTAATTCATCCAGGGGGCTTCTGCTAAGCAGAAGCGCCTTCTTTATCGGTCGTGTGTGGTGCCTATTGCCACATATGGCTTTCGTCTATGGTATTTTACAGGAGCCCGCATTAAAGGGATCCTTAAAAGCCTTACATCGATGCAGCGTAAAGCGGCTTGTTGGATCACTGGCGCCTTCAGGACGTCGCCAACAATGGGAGTGCAGGCCATTGCTGGCTTGATCCCTATTCATCTCCATTTGCGAAAGATGGCCGACAGGTCAAAACCTTCGCATTGCTACACTGTCGACACTCATCCGACACGGTCTCTTATGGAGGCTGAGTTTCAAAAGGGCGCTGCTCCCCATCAGCACGCCCTCTCTCACCGTCGCACAAAGAAGTCTTTCGCTGTGCGTGGCGGAGTCGTTGAGGCCAATGAGGCCCTTCACCAACTGTCGGAGACATTGGCGCCCACAGCGCCTTTGTCAAAGCCTGGATCTCGCCTACTGGACTTATTTCCAGACAGCGTCACTTATGACGTGTTCGTGCCGCCTCCACGTGAGGACACACCTGCACCTGGGAGTCTGCCCCGGGCCGCTTCACCTCTCGAAAGGGAGGAGTCGCCGCCTCGGTGGATGCTCCAGCGGCTGCTCCGGGTCATGCCGACCCGGTTCTGGCCGAACTCCAGCGCCTGCATGACCCCCTTAGGGGAATTCGGGCAGTGTTTGGACAGTCAAGGACTGGCGGGGGGCTGGCATTGATGTCGCCGACCTGCGGGCCCTTGATGAGGATCACCGAGCAGCCCGCCTTCGAGGGGGGGGGCGGTAATGAGGACGCGGTCCTCGCTGAACTACAGCGTTTGAATGATCCCTTGCGGGACATCCGCGCCGTGTTTGGACGAGGAGGACGCACTGGGGCGGCATGGGGGTTGATGTTGCTGCCTTCAGAGAAGCATATGGTTCCAACTCAGATGATGGGAATGGAATTGCCAACTACGTTAGGCGCGCGGGGGCTGCCCCAGGCGCTAAGCGTAATAAATCTAATGACAATGATGCGGCCATCAAGGCGCATCTTGACGACGTCTTGGCTAAGTGCCAGGATGACCCCAAGTGTGTGTATGCGGCCACGGATGCGTCTGTGCCCACTATATCACGCTACCAGGCAGCTTTGGCGTGCTTGGTATTTCGCGAGCACAAAACTGTTTATCAGAGCAGGTTTGTGGCTGGCAGAGTACTCAGTTCAGACGCTGAGTTATTCGCTATCCGCGCACCTATCGAGAACGCCATGAGGCTGCCTGATGCTACGCGCATAGTATTGTTTACAGATTCCATTGTTCCGCTAAGCGGGCAGTGGATCCTTCCGTGCACTCCGGTCAAGGTCACTCCTTGAGGGTGTGTGCTGTTCTCAAGCAGTGGTTCGAAGAGGACCCTCTCGTACCCTCTCCTTCGTCTACGCGCCTTCGCGTCTTCGGTGGGTGTTCACTTTGACGCGCACTTGTTTGTGCGCGACCTCCCTCCAGTACCGGCTGCAAAGCCATATACTTCTTATGACAGCAGGCGCAAACACGCTGCTGATTCCAGTTCGGATGCATGGAAGTCCTCCTTCCTCCATTCCCAAGATGTGGGCGTCAATTTTTGATGCTCAAAGGCCTCGGCAAGGGCCAAATACTTCCATCTACCGTCTCAGGCGGCAAATGGCTTTCGTCTGCGAGTGAGTCTCTTAGTCTCACCGCACGCTTGACTCGGTGCATACTGGGCCACGCCCCTATTGGTTCGTACTTCGAACGGTTTAGGCCAAATGACGGCGATGGTAACCCCATTGCCTATCCATGTTCCTGCGGCGCGCGACGTCAAACTCGCGAGCACATCTTTGCTTGGTGTCCCAAGTATAAGCGTACCCTGCCCCAGGGCAAGCAACCAACCTTGTTGGTGCATGTCCTTGACTTCCTGCGCAAAAACCCTTTGGCTTTTGCCTCGCCGACTACTCCTCCGGGAGGGGCTGGATAACAGTAGTGGACAGCCATAACCTGATGGCTGGTCCTTCGTGGCATCGTAAATCTGTAGACCAAGGAACTTCGGTTCCGTGATCGGACGGGGTTGCAGTGGAAATTGGGTCTCCGGGCTCCGCGAGGGGCTAGATGGGAATCGTCGGGCGGGTGCTCGTCACACCCGCATCTGGTGGGACTCTCGTAGTCCTGTCACTGACCCAACTGTAGGACCATCGCCTTAAACACGACGACGTAGAGTTACGGGAGAAGATGGGAGGTCATCGGTGCCATGTAGGGTCAGACGTTGGGGGGCCCAAATTCTTTTGACGGACACTTTCGACATTTCGTCGCTGGTGCCGCTCTGTTCTGTTGATGTCTCCACCGCTTGCGGCTGCCATCGACATATTTGCTAGGCAAGGGTTTCCCTTCCCGAGGCACCTTTTTCTGGTTTGCTTGTCTCGTTAAACTCGTTAGTTACTTCATGTATTTGTCGTAGTTAGCCGCGGACTGCGATCGCGCACCGCGTAATAAATTGCGACGCCCTTCGGGACGCCGCAGGATTCAAAAAAAAAAAAAAAAAAGGCATGACCCGGAGCAGCCGCTGGAGCATCCACTCGAGGCGGCGACTCCTCCCTTTTGAGAGGTGAAGCGGCCCGGGGCAGACTCCCAGGTGCAGGTGTGTCCTCACGTGGAGGCAGCACGAACACGTCATAAGTGACGCTGTCTGGAAATAAGTCCAGTAGGCGAGATCCAGGCTTTGACAAAGGCGCTGTGGGCGCCAATGTCTCCGACAGTTGGTGAAGGGCCTCATTGGCCTCGACGACTCCGCCATGCACAGCAAAAGACTTCTTTGTGCGACGGTGAGACAGGGCGTGCTGATGGAGAGCAGCGCCCTTTTGAAACTCAGCCTCCATAAGAGACCGTGTCAGATGAGTGTCCGACAATGTAGCAATGCGAAGGTTTGACCTGTTGGCCATACGCAATCGCTTCTTAATCCGGTACTACCACCAGTGCCCGTGGGAACAACTCGCACATCATCAACATCGTCCCCCACCACTACGCCACTGCGCCCGATCTCTGATCAGGCATTACCAACACCTACCAACACATCCTATGACCACACCTCGAGGAGGAGGTGCTCCCAATCATGGCCAATTGACCGCGAGGGGGGGCGCTCCCTCTAGCCGCGCGGAGTCTTCTCCACCTGCTCTCCCCGGTGCTCTTTTGCCCGCTGCACCTATCCGTTCGACCTCCAGATCGACCCATTCACGTTCGTCGTCTCACTCATCTGCGAGGGAGCAGTACGCCACCCCCGTCCCTGCCCAAGTCCGAGGCCTGGGGCACTCATCTATTGCGGGAACCCCCGCTCCTTCGCCTGGTCCCATGTCCGTCAACGACAATGAGGGAGACCAAGTTAATGCTAAAGTGCTACCCCTGTCGTTCGACAATGACTTCACGGCAGCAGACGCCCTCGCGGCGGTGCACACATCCTTGGAACGCGCGGCGGAGTGGGCGGCGGCTGCGCAGTCTGTCAATGGGGCCGAGCTTTTGGAAGAGCTCCCCAACTTTGCTCTCTTAACCGTCCCGCTCAAGCGGCTTTTCGAAGTCACTCAGGACGCGGACTGGTATAGAGAAATTGTCCGGCGCGAGAAGAGGCCTGCTGCTGCTGCAGACCCTCAAACGCCCAAACCCCCCCCCAAGAAAGCGAAGCCTAACCCCCCGGGTGCGGCCTCGTCGTCTATGGTTGTCGACCCTCCCCTGCTCTCAGACAGGTTGAAGGGAAAGGCATCTACGCCTAAACCCGCTCCTCGACAAGCGCCTAAGCGCAATGTCATCGAGTATCAGCGTCAGGGGCCTCCGCCGCCTGTGCCGACGTCTACTAAGCCGCGCCGCTCCTATGCAGGGGTAGCTGCAGCTCCCAAACCGGTTGCTAAAGTTGAGGGCCTCGTTGCCCTCGCGAAGGCTTTCCCTCAACTCCCTGCAGAGAAGCTCGTTGAGCTTCAGCAGAAAGCTGGTGGTGCTGCACCCAACAAGCGCAGAGCCACCCCTAGCTTCACCTCTGCTGGCCCTACTCGCCGGCAAGTGCTGTTTGGTTTCCAGCTCGACAAAGGGGAGAAGATCCCCGCCATCGACTTCAAAGAGCTACGCAAGCTCTGTAACACTCGTCTTCCCAAGATCGAGATACTATCTGGCAACTTTGCGTACGATGGGTACACGTTGCACACCACCGGCGTAGCCAATGTGTATGACATCGAAGTCATACGAGGCTGCATCGCATCCATGGTACCCACCTTCGCCAAGAGGATGTGGGTGTCTCTCCCTTCATCGACGTCTTACCTCAAGATTATCGATGTTCCTTTCTGGAAGCACCCCAAACAGGGGATCAGAACAGACATGTCAGAGGTGCGGGACACTATGGATGCACACCCCCTCTCTGGATATTTCGCGTTGATGGGCCCTCTTCGCCCCGTCCGCGTGTCAAAGAATAGCTCCACCATGACTATTTACTTCAATATTTGGGACTCTCAGACGGGTACCCGCGCCAAAATGCTTAACAACAAGCCGTTTCTCATCCACGGTCGCAGCTGTATGATACAGACTGCTGCTGCAAACCCCGGCTCGGCCTTGTGCACTAGGTGCTACAGGTAGGGAAAAGCAGGGGTATGGCATACCCAGTTGGGTACTGGGTATGGGTCTGGGTAGCTCCTCCCATACCCCATACCCGGATGTACCCAGACAGTAAATATTTGGTATATCTTAGGTAATAAATTCAACTATATAGTACCAAGCCACCAAACAGCCACCGCAAAAATCAAATACGGCACAAGGCATCCAAAATAAGCTAGTCTAAAATACCTCCGCTTACACATTACAGATTTGTCTTATTCGGCATTACATATCATGAATAACAACACGACCCATTCTGGGCGTGTTACATCAATAATGGAAAAGGCTATCGAAGCCCGCAAAGCACTTGCACCAAAGAAGAAACAACCCCGAAAGCGCGCTGTTGTATCAGAAGATGATGATAGCGAAGAAGATATTGCAGTCAGTAATTGTTTCAAGCCCATAATCTATCAGGACACTGACCACAACCTATTAAGAATATACCAGCGCCCACCGCCAAGAAGAGAAAGACAGCCGCTGTATCCGAGCCTAAAGAACCTGAAGTACTGACTTCAACCGTGAGCCTGCTTTAGCCTTTATATTAACCACCACATGTACGAGAAACTTACGTTGATAATAGGCTCCAGCCGCTCCGAAGCCAAGCCAGCGTGCCACGGTCATCGAAGTTGATGATGAGACTGATGAAGAAGTTGTCGAGGTCGAAAAAGAAGAGGAGAGCTCTGATGCAGAGCTAGGTGTGTTGATCCATCATTATTTTTCTGATTAGAACTAACTTAAGTGTAGAGCGGCTGAAAGCAAAATGGAACAAACCTATTTATGCTTTCTACTGTCCTGAGCCCACGATTGGGTATGAGAATAAGCGCCGCTACCACGAGTTTCACTGCTTCAAAAAATCCTGTAAACGGACTGTGCGTCGTTATCTAGACACGCACGACGCTGGATCAACGGAAAACTTACATAAACACGCCAAGAAGTGCTGGGGCGAAGATATTGTCAAGGCTGCGATGAACGCAGCAACAACTGCCGATGGTGCTCGCGAAATCCTGTCGAAGTCCAAGGACGGCTCAATTAGTGAGGCCTTCCAGGTCCTGGGCAAGAACAAGGTCACATACTCACACAGGCAGCATACGAAGGCCGAGACGCGGTAAGTAAACTTGATGTTCTGTGTCGTAATTTGTCTAAGTTCGCAATAGAGCCGAAATCGTACGCTGGGTCGCTGAAAATATAAGGCCTTTCAAAATAGTCAGCGACCGTGGCTTCAAGCAGCTAATGTTGACAGGACGACCAGAGTATTACTTACCGTCACCATCCACAGTCGCGCCACTAGTCCCTACCACTTCTATTGAAATTAGCATGGCAACACTCAGCACACTCGACGTGATAGTTGCCGCAGCTTTTATGAAATGAAATTCTAGCGGCAACTCTGAGTTCATTGACAGCGAACAAATATATGTCAATTTCATTAGTTGCCAATTGAATTTCATTTAATTCAGTGTGCTTTCATATTGTTCACTATGATTTCAATAGGTGCCTTGTGCACTTTCAATAATATCCATACACAATTTCAATAGTTCCCACGCACAATTTCAATACAGTCCATGTGCGCTTTCAATAATTGCTGTACACGCTATCATTAATTGCCGCGTACGCTATCATTAACTGCTGCGTACGCTATCATTAATTGCTGCGTATGCTATCATTAAGTACCACATGTAGTTTCATTAATATCCATGTGTGATTTCATTAAGCGCCGTGTGCGCTTTCAATAATATCTGTGCGCGCTTTCATTAAGCACTGTGCATGCTTTCATTAATATCTGTGTGCGATTTCAATAGTTCCCACATGCGCTTTCATTAAGTGCTGTGTGCGCTTTCAATAATATCCGTGCACACTTTCATTAATATCTGTGCACTTTCATTAAGCACCGTGCACACTTTCAATAATATCCGTGTGCGCTTTCATTAAGCACTGTGCACGCTTTCAATAATATCCGTGTGCAATTTCATTAAGCGCTGTGTGCGCTTTCAATAATATCTGTGTGCGCTTTCATTAAGCATCATGCACGCTTTCAATAGTTCCCACATGCGCTTTCAATAGTTCCCACATGCGCTTTCATTAAGCACTATGCATGCTTTCAATTATATCCTTGCGCGCTTTCAATACTATCTGTGCGCGCTTTCATTAAGCGCCGTGTGCGCTTTCAATAATATCTGTGTGCAATTTCATTAAGCGCCGTGCGCGCTTTCAATACTATCTGTGCGCGCTTTCATTAAGCGCCATGCACGCTTTCAATAATATCCATGTGCGCTTTCAATAGTTCCCACATGCGCTTTCAATACTATCTGTGCGCGCTTTCATTAAGCACCGTGTGCGCTTTCATTTCTTGCCATGTGAAATATCATATTTGTCACTTCTATATCACATGAGCTTATACCACATGACTAGGGGGTGGGAACTGCTAAAAATAGCAAATATCTATTATTGGTGTGGGGTGCATATGGGCAGCTGTCCTGCATTCCTTAGGGCAATATAGGACTATGCTATATCAACAGAAGCGTATTTTTAAGCAGAATTTACCTGTAAAAGTTTCGTGGTTCTAGCTTCACTGGTGGCAGAGATAATAGCAATATACTCTGTTCTTTAAATAGAAACAGTGCAAATTATCAATTTCTCCACAGCCAGCGCATATTTTCCCACGATCTAAATTGAAACCTGTACTTTTGATACATATCTATAAGATCAAATTGGAATCGTGCTTATCGGATTATAATTACCTATGCAATACCCTTATCAAAATATAAATTGATTAGGCTCTAGCGCCTGCAATAATTGGAATATTGAAATAATTTAAATTGGTCCTTTTAAATATCATGTTACCCTTTTAGAGCCCAAAGTAACTAACTGAACTCAGAACTTTACCTTATCTCATCCTACGAGAAATGTCGCAATATCTACGCTGCTTTACCAATTGACCTACCTGAAATATTGACTTGCTCTCAATGTAGGTATCAATAAAAAGTTATTTAGAATCCAAAACTTAAATTTTCAGGGTACCCACCTTACTCCAATATAGCTAACTCAGAATTGCCACCTTGAGCAGTTGTTTAGAGTACTTATATGCATACTTACTCACTTTTGCTGTTATGTGAGATAGGTGTATGAACAAACACCCCAGGAATAACATATCAATAAAGCAAACATCAGATTATAATATCCTCCAGGTTTCTAAGGTTGGCACCATACGGAATTGAGAAAAGTGGGTAGATATGCATATAGGTGTATCAAAGTAAGTGCTCAGCAAGGCGATTCTGAGTTAACTATATTGGAGTAAGGTGGGTACCCTGAAAATTTAAGTTTTGGATTCTAAATAACTTTTTATTGATACCTACATTGAGAGCAAGTCAATATTTCAGGTAGGTCAATTGGTAAAGCAGCGTAGATATTGCGACATTTCTCGTAGGATGAGATAAGGTAAAGTTCTGAGTTCAGTTAGTTACTTTGGGCTCTAAAAGGGTAACATGATATTTAAAAGGACCAATTTAAATTATTTCAATATTCCAATTATTGCAGGCGCTAGAGCCTAATCAATTTATATTTTGATAAGGGTATTGCATAGGTAATTATAATCCGATAAGCATGATTCCAATTTGATCTTATAGATATGTATCAAAAGTACAGGTTTCAATTTAGATCGTGGGAAAATATGCGCTGGCTGTGGAGAAATTGATAATTTGCACTGTTTCTATTTAAAGAACAGAGTATATTGCTATTATCTCTGCCACCAGTGAAGCTAGAACCACGAAACTTTTACAGGTAAATTCTGCTTAAAAATACGCTTCTGTTGATATAGCATAGTCCTATATTGCCCTAAGGAATGCAGGACAGCTGCCCATATGCACCCCACACCAATAATAGATATTTGCTATTTTTAGCAGTTCCCACCCCCTAGTCATGTGGTATAAGCTCATGTGATATAGAAGTGACAAATATGATATTTCACATGGCAAGAAATGAAAGTGCACACGGTGCTTAATGAAAGCGTGCACAGATAGTATTGAAAGCGCATGTGGGAACTATTGAAAGCGCACATGGATATTATTGAAAGCGTGCATGGCGCTTAATGAAAGCGCGCACAGATAGTATTGAAAGCGCGCACGGCGCTTAATGAAATTGCACACAGATATTATTGAAAGCGCACACGGCGCTTAATGAAAGCGCGCACAGATAGTATTGAAAGCGCGCAAGGATATAATTGAAAGCATGCACAGTGCTTAATGAAAGCGCATGTGGGAACTATTGAAAGCGTGCATGGCGCTTAATGAAAGCGCGCACGGTGCTTAATGAAATTGCACACGGATATTATTGAAAGCGCACACGGCACTTAATGAAATTGCACACGGAATATTATTGAAAGTGTGCACGGTGCTTAATGAAAGCGCATGTGGGAACTATTGAAAGTGTGCATGGTGCTTAATGAAAGCGCACACAGATATTATTGAAAGCGCACACAGTGCTTAATGAAATTGCGCACGGATATTATTGAAAGTGTGCATGGTGCTTAATGAAAGCGAACACGGATATTATTGAAAGTGTGCACAGCGCTTAATGAAAGCATGCACAGTGCTTAATGAAAGCGCACACGGATATTATTGAAAGCGTGCACGGTGCTTAATGAAAGCGCATGTGGGAACTATTGAAATCGCACACAGATATTAATGAAATCACACACAGATATTAATGAAATTGCACACAGATATTAATGAAAGCATGCACGGTGCTTAATGAAAGCGCGCACAGATATTATTGAAAGCGCACACAGCGCTTAATGAAATCACACATGGATATTAATGAAACCACATGTGGTACTTAATGATAGCGTACGCAGCAATTAATGATAGCGTGTACAGCAATTATTGAAAGCGCACACGGACTGTATTGAAATTGTGCATGGGAACTATTGAAATTGCATATGGATATTATTGAAAGTGCACAAGGCACCTATTGAAATCATAGTGAACAATATGAAAGCACACTGAATTAAATGAAATTCAATTGGCAACTAATGAAATTGACATATATTTGTTCGCTGTCAATGAACTCAGAGTTGCCGCTAGAATTTCATTTCATAAAAGCTGCGGCAACTATCACGTCGAGTGTGCTGAGTGTTGCCGTGCTAATTTCAATGGAAGTGGTAGGCACCACTCGTCGCGCGTGATGTTCGAATGGTCTTCGCGCGAACACGTCAGCGCATTGCAACTATGTTACAGGTAAGTAATGAATCCATAATGATCAGCTTTGATTTGACGTACCGAATGCAGAAACATGATGGCCACCTCCATTTCGCAACTGACGCGTGGACCTCCCCGAACCATCGAGCATACGTTGCCCTCACCGTCCATTTTGAGCATAAGGGCGAGCCCATCTGTCTGATTTTGGATGTCGTAGAAGTCGCAAAGGTTAGCAAAAGTACCGGAGACGTATATCAGATACTTACCGTCATTTCTAGTCGCATAGTGGGGCAAACCTTGCGGAAGCATTCGTGGAAGTAATCAAAGAGTTCGGAATAACTGAAAAAGTGAGTCAATTGAATGATAGAGAAATAGAATGGGTACTCACATTTGTATCAGGTCCTCGCCATCATTTGTGACAATGCATCGAACAACAATGTAATGATCGAGGAGCTCGAAGACCCCAACCTTCTCCCCGAATTCTCGAAAGTTAACCACATACGCTGTTTTCTCCACGTCAATAATTTGGTTGCACGTTCCCTAGTGAGGCAATTCGACGTACCGAAAGCCAAGAAAACCCCTGCCGCATCCAACGATCCAGATGCCATCCTTCGTGAACTTGCAGGTGACATTGAAGAAGAAGACAGATTGACGCGTGAAGCAATCCTTGCGCAGGTCGGCGAAGGCGAGGTTGAGGAGGATGACAACATTGATGGATGGGTTGACGAAATGGCAGCTCTATCGCAGGCTGAACGAGCGGTTGTTGAAGCGAGTTTGCAGCCTGTAAGGCTGCTGCTCATCAAGGTAAGTGACAATACATATGAACAAATCTGCGAACTTACCTATGACTTGATACAGCTCCGCAAAATTGCATTCACGACAATCAACTCATCGACTCTGCTGCTCCCAGTATGGAAGCAGTGCCTTGCTGAACTTGGTCTCCCCGAAAATCTCATCCCGCGTGACGTTATAACTCGTTGGAATTCGACATATGATATGTTGGTGTTTATGCTGAAGTACCGGAATGGCATCAACAAATATACAGGCGATCAAGACAATGACTTACGGAAATATGAAATCAAGAAGGAGGAGTGGAAGGTGGTCGAACAACTTGTCAGCGTGTTGGAGGTCTGTGTCATCGATTTCTTGTCCTGCAGTTCGCTTATTAATCAATCACCTGATCAATATGTTGATTTCTGAACTCCAGTTGCTCAAAGATGCAACACTCTTTTTCTCCCGCTCAACTCCCAACCTCGCAAATGTTATTCCCATCATGGACATCATTAGCGACCGCCTTACAGCGAAGGCAAATGATGCATCACTTTCTCCCGCCATTCAAACCGCATTAGGAATCGCCAAACGTACCCTCAATCGATATTACTCGCGGACGGATGAGTCGGAGGCCTATAGGATTGCTATGAGTAAGTCTTTATGCTTGATTTAGCTGTATCACGCTAACAGGTCCTTAGTTCTGCATCCTCAGTACAAGTTGCAGTACTTCCATGATGCTGACTGGGAGGCACAGTGGATCTCAACAGCCGAAGAGTTGGTACGGGCGCAATTCAACGAGAAGTACTATCGCGAGCCTGAGGGTATGGACTCTGGTGATGAGAATACAGCGACAGTATGTTCTTTCCATTTTTCAGCTGCAGATTACTAATTATGCTTGCACAGACAGTACCGTGTTCTCAACAATCAGCTGCCCGCGCAAATATCTTCGACACCCTACTGAAAGCTACAGCTTCGAAAACTCCAAATGCGCAAGGCGAACTTGATCGATACCTAGCAACGGAAACCGAGAAGGTCGACAATGTACGGCAATGGTGGTGGGATCGCAAGAAATTGTACCCGTGTCTTTCACGGATGGCGCTTGACTACCTTAGTATTCCTGGTGCGTATTTCGTGGTTCCTGAACACTGTCGATGCTGACGAAATATGCATTTAGCAACATCAGTCGATGTTGAGCGCGTTTTTAGCCGTGGTCGGCTCCTTCTCTCACATGTCCGCAGCCGACTTTCTGCTGAGTCGACTCGTGCTCTTCTTTGTCTCGGAAACTGGAGCTTGAGGGGACACATCCTGTCCACGGACATAGGGCCAGCATCTATGATGCCTGATGTAGATGGTAATGTGATTGAAGTTCTACAAGAAGGATGGGATAAGATTGTGTAGGTAGCTTTTAATTATACGGTTTTGTATTGTCTTATGGCGCCCAATCTGACTGAATACCCAAAATGACCCAAGGGTGTACCCATACCCAACATACCCAACAGTAGTCATACCCATGGGTTTTTGGGTATGGGTATAGCTGGGTATGGGTTTGGGTAGCCCTCCGGACACCCGAGGGTTACCCGTGCTTTTCCCTAGCTACAGGTGGGGCCACGCCTCTACGTCGTGCAAAGCGCGCGCAATCCGCTGCCCTCGATGCAGCGGCCCGCACGAGAGCAATCTCCATCGTGATCAGTGTGGTTTATGCCGAGGTAATCCCAAGGCCACTCCACTGCTCGCCCCCACCAAGGAGGGTGCGCCGTGCCCTCATGCTCATCGGTGCCCCAATTGCAAGGGCCCGCATAGCGCTAATGACTGGAAGTGTCCCTTCTGGAAGCATCATTTCGATCGCACGTGGATCGAGGCAAAATACGCTGAAGTACGTGCAGTTTCTGCTCGCTACCGCGTTCCATCTAACTCCTCACCCGTAGCTTAATGCTGGACAAGGGACGGATTAGTGTGTTTTCTTTTAACGTTGCGAAAAATTACGCATACGTTGATTTACTATTAGAAAATTGTAAAGATGTTTACAATGTTCTGTTTATCCAAGAACCGCCTAGGCAGGTTATAAGAATGGCGCCGTCGACCACTTCGGTCACTGGTGATGTTGTAGTTGGTGCCCCAAAGCATCCTGCTTGGACCACCATGGTGCGCCCCTCGGTAGGGGATAGCCACCCACGCGTACTGGCCTATATTTCCAATAGGCTCGCCCCGCTTCGTCCGTCGATGCGTCGAGATATCCTTGACCATCGCGACATCTTTGTCCTGTCGCTCACCTATGGGCCCAAGACAATGCTCTTGATGAACGTCTACAATGACGATCAGAACACCGCACTATGGTTCATTGCCGATTGCGACGTCTCGCTCCCCCCCTTTGTCTATATGGGGGGAGACTTCAACTGTCATTCGCTGATGTGGGATCCTAGGATTTCACATCACAGATCGCAAGCAATCCAACTGCTGAATACGGCAGCCCGATTGGGTCTGGATCTAGCTCCATTTGCTAACCCAGGTCCCACATTTATATCTCACAACTCAGAACTTGAACCATTGGTGATCTGGTGTTTATTAAATCTCAAGATGCGCTGCGTTTACCACCGCGGCGGGTCACGGACATGCAGGGGACATCAGATCACATTCCGATCTCCACCGTCATCGAACTCGGCTTCCAGTTACCGAAGAATCGAGGTTCTTTATCAAGCCAGGAAGCCCGGCCGAGGCCGACTTCTTGTCTCAAATTATTCGCACCTTCAAGGAATGGCCCTTGGATGCGATAAACTCGGCCGCAGACGTGGATCGGATTGCCGAAGGCATCTGTGACACGTTCTCTGCTGCGTGGGATGACCACGCAAGGAGGCGCGCATCACATCACACTCGAAGCCATGGTGGAATGGCCAGTGTGCTTATGCATTTCGACGGTACCAGTCCTCCCGTTCTAAGGAGGACTGGGCCTGGTTTCGCCGCACCGTCAGGGCGGCCAAGCGCGAATTCTTTGATGCTCGCATCGAGGAAGTTGCTACTACCAATAAGCGCCCATGGGACCTCATGAATTGGGTCCAGCAGCGTAAAAACCCCCCTTGCGAGGCTATCCAGTATAAGGATAAGCCTTGTAACGACATGGCAGACCTTGGGATGCCCTTCATGGTACATACAACTCGGCCTCTGGTCGAGAGTGCGACCATTCAGTCCTGGATGACCTGCCCGACATGCCCGAGAGGGATTGGGTCCCATTTTCAGAGCTCGAACTTAAGGAGGCCTTGGCCGCCTGTGCGAGTGGCTCATCTCCAGGTCCGGACCACGTTACGTGGCCCCACCTTAAAAAGATAGTAGAGGACCCAGTGTGCCTCGAAATCTTTACCGTGTTGGCGAATGGCTGTATTTGGTTCGGTCATTGGCCCACACACTTCAAGGAATCTGTCTCGGTTATCATCCCAAAACCAGGCAAACCTTCATATGCTACTCCTAAGTCGTTCAGGCCCATTGTACTCCTGAACACGTTGGGTAAACTCTTCGAGAAAATGCTCTCGAATCGCATCCAGTTCGAAATGATCGAGCTGGATATTGTCCATCCAAACCAGTTTGGCGGCGTTCGACAGCGCTCGACCGAAGATGCTGGGTTGTACCTTACCCACCTTGTGCGTGCGGGGTGGGCGAGGAACCTCAAGACGAGTGTTATCGCTTTTGATATTGCTCAGTTCTTTCCATCTTTGAACCACGACTTTTTGCTCGCAGTTCTTAAAAAGCAAGGATTTCCTGCCCCGGTGGTGAAATTCTTTGCGTCCTACCTTGTTGGGAGATCTACTTCTTATAAGTGGAACTCTTTCATGTCGGATCCCCGGCAGGCTGATGTGGGGTAGGGCAGGGCTCCGCGCTCTCGCCTGTACTCTCCGCTCTATACATTGCTCCAATTATGAAGCTATACGAGATGAGGGCTGTCAATATTGACACCACCCTTCTTTCTTATGTGGATGATGGAACTGTGATTGCACAGTCCAAATCGCTAGACGACAATAATTCTACGCTTAAAGAAGCGTATGAGATATTGTTTAAGCTTTTCACTTCATTCGGCCTCGTCTTGGAACACAACAAGACGGAGTTGTTCCATTTCTCGCGCGCGCGGACAAGTACAACCCCTCACTCGATCTGGGGTATGCACCTTTCACGGGAGACTCCCGTTTAACACCCAAGACCATTTGGCGGTACCTTGGGTTTTATTTTGATCGTCAGCTCACATTCCATGAGCACGTTCGATACTACTCCACCAAAGCACTCACCACCGTCATGGCGATGAGGATGCTAGGTAATTCATCCAGGGGGCTTTCTGCTAAGCAGAAGCGCCTTCTTTATCGGTCGTGTGTGGTGCCTATTGCCACATATGGCTTTCGTCTATGGTATTTTACAGGAGCCCGCATTAAAGGGATCCTTAAAAGCCTTACATCGATGCAGCGTAAAGCGGCTTGTTGGATCACTGGCGCCTTCAGGACGTCGCCAACAATGGGAGTGCAGGCCATTGCTGGCTTGATCCCTATTCATCTCCATTTGCGAAAGATGGCCGACAGGTCAAACCTTCGCATTGCTACACTGTCGGACACTCATCCGACACGGTCTCTTATGGAGGCTGAGTTTCAAAAGGGCGCTGCTCCCCATCAGCACGCCCTCTCTCACCGTCGCACAAAGAAGTCTTTCGCTGTGCGTGGCGGAGTCGTTGAGGCCAATGAGGCCCTTCACCAACTGTCGGAGACATTGGCGCCCACAGCGCCTTTGTCAAAGCCTGGATCTCGCCTACTGGACTTATTTCCAGACAGCGTCACTTATGACGTGTTCGTGCCGCCTCCACGTGAGGACACACCTGCACCTGGGAGTCTGCCCCGGGCCGCTTCACCTCTCAAAAGGGAGGAGTCGCCGCCTCGGTTGGATGCTCCAGCAGCTGTTCCGGGTCATGCCGACCCGGTTCTGGCCGAACTCCAGCGCCTGCATGACCCCCTTAGGGGAATTCGGGCAGTGTTTGGACAGTCAAGGACTGGCGGGGGGGCTGGCATTGATGTCGCCGACCTGCGGGCCCTTGATGAGGATCACCGAGCAGCCCGCCTTCGAGGGGGGGCGGGCGGTAATGAGGACGCGGTCCTCGCTGAACTTCAGCATTTGAATGGAGTGGTACCTACCACTTTTTTTCATAAAAACACGGCAAGTCACAGCACGTCTTCAGATTATTTGCCGTCCGAATTAATGAAACGATCCTGCCGTGAAATTAATGATCACGCACACGGCGACTTTTTCATATTTTGCCATGTTGCGGGATCAATTCTACTCATGCTGGCAATTTCATATTCTGCCGTGTGTATTTTCATTTCCAATTTCATATCCTGCCGTGCACATTTTCATTTATTCTTGTAGGTGCGGGCTCAAATTCTGCCGTGAGCGTGATCATTATTTTTCGCAGGTGCGCTCATTTGTTGCCATGAGCGCGCTCATTATTTCTCGTGGGTGCACTCTTTCTCAATTCTATGTGCGATCAATAAGTGCCGTGTGTGTGATCATTTATTTCTGTGTGTGGAATCATTAGGCGCTGTATGCGCGATCATTTATTTCTATGTGCATGATCATTAAGTGCTGTATGCGTGATCATTAAGCGCCATGTGCGGGATCATATGCGGGATCATTTATTTCTATGTGCGTGATCATTAAGGGCCATGTGCAGGATCATATGTGCACTCATTAATTGCCACATATGTGCGCTCATTAATTGCCACATGCAGGATCATATGTGCGATCATTACTTGTTGTATGTGGGATCATTAAGCGCCTTATGCGGGATCATATGCGGGATCATTAGGTGCTGTATGCGGGATCATTTATTTCTATGTTTGTGATCATTAAGGGCCATGTGCAGGATCATATGCGCACTCATTAATTTCCACATGCGGGATCATATGTGCGATCATTAATTGCCACATGCAGGATCATATGTGCGATCATTACTTGTTGTATGTGGGATCATTAAGCGCCTTATGCGGGATCATATGCGGGATTATTACTTGTTGTATGCGGGATCATTAAGCACCCTATGCAGGATTATATGCGGGATCATTACTTGTTGTATGCGGGATCATTAAGCACCCTATGCAGGATTATATGCGGGATCATTACTTGTTGTATGCGGGATCATTAAGCGCCCTATGCGGGATTATATGCATAATCATTACTTGTTGTATGCAGGATCATTAAGCGCCATGTGCGGGATCATTATTTTCTGTATGCGGGATCATTAAGCGCCATGTGCTCATTAAGCGCCGTGTGCGGGATCATTTATTTCTGTGTGCGGGATCATTATTTGCTGTATGCATGATCATTAAATGCCGTGTGCAATATCATTTCTGTCCTGGATATATCACATGAGCTTATATCACATGACTAGGGGGGTGAGAACTGCTAAAAATAGCTAATATCTATTATTGGTATGGGGTGCATATGGGTTGCTGTCCTGCATCCGTTGGATAGATATAGGACTATTATATATCATTAGAAGCGTATTTTTGAGCTGAATCCATCTGTAAAGGTTTCATGGTTCCAGCATCACTGGCTGCTGAGATAATAGCAAAATACTGTGTTCTTTAAATATAAATAGCGTAAATCATGAATTTCTCAACGCCCAAATAGTATTTTCCCACGATCTAAATTGAAACCTGTACTTCAAATGCATATCTATAAGATCAAATTGGAATTATGCTTATCGGATTGCTACTGCTTATGCAATACCCTTATCAAAATATAAATTGATTAGGCTCTAGCGCCTGCAATAATTGGAATATTGAAATAATCTAAATTGGCCCTTTTTAAGCTCATGCTACTCTTTTAGATCCCCAAGTAACTAATTGAACTCAGAACTTTACCTAATCTCATCCCGCAAGAAATGTCGCAATATCTACGCTGCTCTACCGATTGATGTACATGAAATTTTGATGTGCTGTCAATGTAGGTATCCATAAAAGGTTATTTAGAATCCATATTTTTAGTTTGCAGGATATTACCATACCTCCAATATAGCTAACTCAGAATCACCTCTCTGAGCAGTTGTTCGAAGTACCTATATGCATACCTAACCACTTTGCTCAATTCTGTAAGGTGCCAACCTTAGACAACTTGAGGATATTGTAATCTGAGCTTTACTTTAATGATATTATATTCCTGGGCTCTTTGATTCATACACCTATCTCACATAACAGAGAAAGTGGGTAAGTACGCATATAGGTACTTCGAACACCTGCTCAGAGAGGTGATTCTGAGTTAGCTATATTGGAGGTATGGTAATATCCTGCAAACTAAAAATATGGATTCTAAATAACCTTTTATGGATACCTACATTGACAGCACATCCAAATTTCATGTACATCAATCGGTAGAGCAGCGTAGATATTGCGACATTTCTTGCGGGATGAGATTAGGTAAAGTTCTGAGTTCAATTAGTTACTTGGGGATCTAAAAGAGTAGCATGAGCTTAAAAAGGGCCAATTTAGATTATTTCAATATTCCAATTATTGCAGGCGCTAGAGCCTAATCAATTTATATTTTGATAAGGGTATTGCATAAGCAGTAGCAATCCGATAAGCATAATTCCTAATTTGATCTTATAGATATGCATTTGAAGTACAGGTTTCAATTTAGATCGTGGGAAAATACTATTTGGGCGTTGAGAAATTCATGATTTACGCTATTTCTATTTAAAGAACACAGTATTTTGCTATTATCTCAGCAGCCAGTGATGCTGGAACCATGAAACCTTTACAGATGGATTCAGCTCAAAAATACGCTTCTAATGATATATAATAGTCCTATATCTATCCAACGGATGCAGGACAGCAACCCATATGCACCCCATACCAATAATAGATATTAGCTATTTTTAGCAGTTCCCACCCCCTAGTCATGTGATATAAGCTCATGTGATATATCCAGGACAGAAATGATATTGCACACGGCATTTAATGATCATGCATACAGCAAATAATGATCCCGCACACAGAAATAAATGATCCCGCACACGCGCTTAATGAGCACATGGCGCTTAATGATCCCGCATACAGAAAATAATGATCCCGCACATGGCGCTTAATGATCCTGCATACAACAAGTAATGATATGCATATAATCCCGCATAGGGCGCTTAATGATCCGCATACAACAAGTAATGATCCCGCATATAATCCTGCATAGGGTGCTTAATGATCCCGCATACAACAGTAATAATCCGCATATGATCCCGCATAAGGCGCTTAATGATCCCACATACAACAAGTAATGATCGCACATATGATCCTGCATGTGGCAATTAATGATCGCACATATGATCCCGCATGTGGAAATTAATGAGTGCGCATATGATCCTGCACATGGCCCTTAATGATCACAAACATAGAAAATAAATGATCCCGCATACAGCACCTAATGATCCCGCATATGATCCCGCATAAGGCGCTTAATGATCCCACATACAACAAGTAATGATCGCACATATGATCCTGCATGTGGCAATTAATGAGCGCACATATGTGGCAATTAATGAGTGCACAATATGATCCTGCCATGGCCCTTAATGATCACGCACATAGAAATAAATGATCCCGCATATGATCCCGCACATGGCGCTTAATGATCACGCATACAGCACTTAATGATCATGCACATAGAAATAAATGATCGCGCATACAGCGCCTAATGATTCCACACACAGAAATAAATGATCACACACACGGCACTTATTGATCGCACATAGAATTGAGAAAGAGTGCACCCACGAGAAATAATGAGCGCGCTCATGGCAACAAATGAGCGCACCTGCGAAAATAATGATCACGCTCACGGCAGAATTTGAGCCCGCACCTACAAGAATAAAATGAAAATGTGCACGGCAGGATATGAAATTGGAAATGAAAATACACACGGCAGAATATGAAATTGCCAGCAATGAGTAGAATTGATCCGCAACATGGCAAAATATGAAAAAGTCGCCGTGTGCGTGATCATTAATTTCACGGCAGGATCGTTTCATTAATTCGGACGGCAAATAATCTGAAGACGTGCTGTGACTTGCCGTGTTTTTATGAAAAAAGTGGTAGGTACCACTCCATTCAAATGCTGAAGTTCAGCGAGGACCGCGTCCTCATTACCGCCCGCCCCCCTCGAAGGCGGGCTGCTCGGTGATCCTCATCAAGGGCCCGCAGGTCGCGACATCATGCCAGCCCCCCGCCAGTCCTTGACTGTCCAAACACTGCCCGAATTCCCCTAAAGGGGGTCATGCAGGCGCTGGAGTTCGCCAGAACCGGGTCGGCATGACCCGGAACAGCTGCTGGAGCATCCAACCGAGGCGGCGACTCCTCCCTTTTGAGAGGTGAAGCGGCCCGGGGCAGACTCCCAGGTGCAGTGTGTCTCACGTGGAGCGGCACGAACACGTCATAAGTGACGCTGTCTGGAAATAAGTCCATTAGGCGAGATCAGGCTTTGACAAAGGCGCTGTGGGCGCCAATGTCTCCGACAGTTGGTGAAGGCCTCATTGGCCTCACGACTCTGCCACGCACAGCGAAAGACTTCTTTGTGCGACGGTGAGAGAGGGCGTGCTGATGGGGCAGCGCCTTCTGAAACTCAGCCTCCATAAGAGACCGCGTGTCGGATGAGTGTCCGACAGTGTAGCAATGCGAAGGTTTGACCTGTCGGCCATCTTTCGCAAATGGAGATGAATGGGATCAAGCCAGCAATGGCCTGCACTCCCATTGTTGGCGACGTCCTGAAGGCGCCAGTAATCCAACAAGCCGCTTTACGCTGCATCGATGTAAGGCTTTAAGGATCCCTTTAATGCGGGCTCCTGTAAAATACCATAGACGAAAGCCATATGTGGCAATAGGCACCACACACGACCGATAAAGAAGGCGCTTCTGCTTAGCAGAAAGCCCCTGGATGAATTACCTAGCATCCTCATCGCCATGACGGTGGTGAGTGCTTTGGTGGAGTAGTATCGTACGTGCTCATGGAATGTGAGCTGACAGTCAAAATAAAACCCAAGGTACCGCCAAAATGGTCTTGGGTGTTAAACGGGAGTCTCCCGTGAAAGGTGCATACCCCAGATCAAGTGAGGGGTTATACTTGTCCCCGCGCGCGCGCGAGAAATGGAACAACTCCGTCTTGTTGTGTTCCAAGACAAGGCCGAATGAGGTGAAAAGCTTAAACAATATCTCATACGCTTCTTTAAGCGTAGAATTATTGTCGTCTAGCGATTTGGACTGTGCGATCACAGTTCCATCATCCACATAAGAAAGAAGGGTGGTGTCGATATTGACAGCCCTCATCTCGTATAGCTTCATAATTGGAGCAATGTATAGAGCAGAGAGTACAGGCGAGAGCACGGAGCCCTGCCCTACCCCCACATCAGCCTGCCGGGGATCCAACATGAAAGAGTTCCACTTATAAGAAGTAGATCTCCCAACAAGGTAGGACGCAAAGAATTTCACCACCGGGGCAGGAAATCCTTGCTTTTTAAGAACTGCGAGCAAAAAGTCGTGGTTTAAAGATGGAAAGAACTGAGCTATATCAAAAGCGATAACACTCATCTTGAGGTTCCTCGCCCACCCCGCACGCACAAGGTGGGTAAGGTACAACCCAGCATCTTCGGTCGAGCGCTGTCGCACGCCGCCAAACTGGTTTGGATGGACAATATCCAGCTCGATCATTTCGAACTGGAATGGAATACTCAATGCGCAGGGTATTCAATACCGCACTGAATAGTCAATGCGTGCGGTATTCAATACCGCGCTGAATATTCAATGTGCACGGTATTCAATACCGCATAGAATATTCATTGTGCAGGGTATTCAATACTGCGCCGAATACTCAATGCACGCGGTATTCAATACTGGATGGAATATTCATTGCGCAGGGTATTCAATACTGCGCTGAATACTCAATGCGCGCGGTATTCAATACTGGATGGAATACTCAATGCGTGCAGTATTCAATACCGCGCTGAATATTCAATGCGCACAGTATTCAATACTGCATGGAATACTCAATGCGCAGGGTATTCAATACCACACTGAATAGTCAATGCGTGTGGTATTCAATAACACGCCGAATACTCAATGCGCGTGGTATTCAATACTGTACTGAATACTCAATGCATGGGGTATTCAATACCGCGCCGAATATTCAATGCACGCAGTATTCAATACCTGACCAAATTCATATCTAATCTAATCGTCAAAACTATAGCTATCAAAAATGTCCCGCTCTCGCCCTTCCTCGTCGGTAATGCTACTAGTCTCCTCCTCTGCCTCCTCTTCATCTTGCTGGTGCTCATTTTCCTCCAATGGGGACAATGGTATCTTGGCCATTATTTTGCTTACCCAGCTCGGAATGACACCAGCTGCGGATAATGCTGGCGCCCACTTTGCAATGCAGCTCTCTGCGAGGTGCTCCAATAAACATGCTTGACGCATAGCATATGCTTTTAGTCCTTGATACTGAGCTTCATCCACACTGACTCGACGACAGGCTTGATTGCGCCACCACACAGCCTTCCAGCCTAGGTATGTGATTGTCCTTCGCATCTCTTCTATGAGAAGTCGGTATTCCTCTTCCCACCGATCCCGTCGAGCCAACATCTTAGCCCATTCAGCACGCATGGTGTCATCAAACTCCTCCTTGGTTCCCCAGCGACATCTCTGGACAGCTGCCGCAAGGCGGCGACCGACTCTGCGCGGGATGCTTGGGTTGTGAAATTCCAAGATCCCAATTATCGCGGCCATAACTTCTTTATGCTGCAGGAGCTCGATGGTGCTCCACTCGAACCGAGTTACGTCAACAGCAGAACTTGGCTCCCCCTCGCAAAGCAATCAACCATGTTGACTGCCAGGATGGTCAGGCTAATCACCAACCACGCACCAATCGGCGAATACTTTCGTCGTTTTAATATCAATGAACCTCATACTTGTAGGCACTGCGGCTCCCTCAATGGGACTCGCAATCATCTTATGGAGTGGTGTCCACATAGGGAGCGCCATCCACCACACTTCATTCGCTTCACGGCGCATTTGATGAGTTTCCTGAAGGAGAACCCATTGTTCTTCGCGCAGGCCGCCCCAGTTGTTCGGGAAGGGGTTGGATAATCGCGTGGGGGTGACCTCACCGCGGCATCGTAAATCCGTAGACCAAGGGACTTTGGTTCCGTGATCGGACGGGGTTGCAGTAGAAACTGTGTCTCCGGGACGGCGCGAGCTGTACTGGGCGGGTGTTCGTCACTCCGCATCTGGCGGGACTCTCGTAGTCCCGTCACTGGCTAAGCTGTAGGACCATCGCCTGAGATACGACGACGTAGAGTCAAAGGAGAAGATGGGAGGTCATCGGTGCCAACGTGGGGTTGCCCACACGCATTCCGGGTTCCGTTATTGTTTCGCACTAGTCCCTACCACTTCTATTGAAATTAGCACGGCAACACTCAGCACACTCGACGTGATAGTTGCCGCAGCTTTTATGAAATGAAATTCTAGCGGCAACTCTGAGTTCATTGACAGCGAACAAATATACGTCGATTTCATTAGTTGCCAATTGAATTTCATTTAATTCAGTGTGCTTTCATATTGTTCACTATGATTTCAATAGGTGCCTTGTGCACTTTCAATAATATCCATATGCAATTTCAATAGTTCCCATGCACAATTTCAATACAGTCCGTGTGCGCTTTCAATAATTGCTGTACACGCTATCATTAATTGCCACGTACGCTATCATTAAGTACCACGTGTGGTTTCATTAATATCCATGTGTGATTTCATTAAGCGCCGTGTGCACTTTCAATAATATCTGTGCGCACTTTCATTAAGCACCGTGCATGCTTTCATTAAGTGCTGTGTTCACTTTCAATAATATCCGTGTGCGCTTTCAATACTATCCGTGCGCGCTTTCATTAATATCATGTGTGATTTCATTAATATCTGTGTGCAATTTCATTAATATCCGTGTGCGCTTTCAATAGTTCCCACATGCACTTTCATTCAGTGCTGTGTGCGCTTTCACTAATATCCATGCACACTTTCATTAATATCTGTGCGCTTTCATTAAGCACTGTGCATGCTTTCATTAAGTGCCGTGCGCGCTTTCAATAATATCCGTGTGCGCTTTCATTAAGTGCTGTGCGTGCTTTCAATAATATCCGTGTGCGATTTCATTAAGCGCCGTGCGCGCTTTCAATAATATCCATGTGCGCTTTCAATTATATCCATGTGCGCTTTCATTAACTGCTGTGTGCGCTTTCAATACTATCCATGCACACTTTCATTTATATCCGTGCACACTTTCATTAAGCGCCGTGCACACTTTCAATAATATCCGTGTGCACTTCATTAAGCGCCGTGCATGCTTTCAATTATATCCGTGCGTGCTTTCAATACTATCTGTGTGTGCTTTCATTAAGCGCCGTGTGCGCTTTCAATAATATCCGTGCGCGCTTTCAATACTATCTGTGCGCGCTTTCATTAAGCGCCATGTGCGCTTTCAATAATATCTGTGTGCAATTTCATTAAGTGCTGTGCGTGCTTTCAATAATATCCGTGTGCGATTTCATTAAGCGCCGTGCGCGCTTTCAATAATATCCATGTGCGCTTTCAATAGTTCCCACATGCGCTTTCATTAAGTGCTGTGTGCACTTTCAATAATATCCGTGCACACTTTCATTAATATCTGTGCGCTTTCATTAAGAGCCGTGTGCACTTTCAATAATATCCGTGTGCAATTTCATTAAGCACCATGCGCGCTTTCAATACTATATGTGCGCGCTTTCATTAAGCACTGTGTGCGCTTTCAATAATATCTGTGTGCAATTTCATTAAGCGCCATGTGCGCTTTCAATAATATCTGTGCGCGCTTTCATTAAGTGCTGTGTGTGCTTTCAATACTATCTGTGCGCGCTTTCATTTCTTGCCATGTGAAATATCATATTTGTCACTGGTATATCACATGAGCTTATACCACATGACTAGGGGGTGGGAACTGCTAAAAATAGCAAATATCTATTATTGGTGTGGGGTGCATATGGGCAGCTGTCCTGCATCCCTTAGGGCAATATAGGACTATGCTATATCAACAGAAGTGTATTTGTAAGCAGAATTTACCTGTAAAAGTTTTGTGGTTCTAGCTTCACTGGTGGCAGAGATAATAGCAATATACTGTGTTCTTTAAATAGAACAGTGCAAATTATCAATTTCTTCACAGCCAGCGCATATTTTCCACGATCTAAATTGAAACCTGTACTTTTAATACATATCTATAAGATCAAATTGGAATCATGCTTATCGGATTATAATTACCTATGCAATACCCTTATCAAATATAAATTGATTAGGCTCTAGCGCCTGCAATAATTGTAATATTGAAATAATCTAAATTGGCCCTTTTAAAGCTCATGTTACCCTTTTAGAGCCCTAAGTAACTAATTGAACTCAGAACTTTACCCTTATCTCATCCTACGAGAAATGTCGCAATATCTACGCTGCTTTACCAATTGACCTACCTGAAATATTGACTTGCTCTCAATGTAGGTATCAATAAAAAGTTATTTAGAATCCAAAACTTAAATTTGCAGGTACCTACCTTACTCCAATATAGTTAACTCAGAATCGCCTTGCTGAGCACTTATTTGATACACCTATATGCATATCTACCCACTCACCACTCCGTTTCGGGCCCTTGCATCAGTTTCATCGTTAACGGCGAGCTGCGCGGTGGAACATTTCTGTTTAATGCGCGTTATGTATTCGTCCCTCCCATTTGGACGTTAAATTGAGAATGCTGCTTTGTAAAGTAGTTAGTACCACGCGGACTGCCATCACGCACCGCGAAATAAATTGTTGAGTTAAAAAAAAAAAAAAAAAAAAAAACTCCTCCTCGGTGTTCTCATTTCTGCTAGATCGATTGATAGTCCAGATCCACGATTGTTCGAACCGACGGTTGGACACGCGAACTGGATCATCGGGTTGCCTACCCGGGCCTCGGATATCAGCGGTATCTAACTGAAGGAACTGAGTACCCCACGTTCCGCCAGGTTCGAGTTGCTGTAATGCCACTCTGGCTGCGCGATAACGATTTGCTGCATGCTGGATTTGCCTCTGTAGGCAGTCGTAAAGTGTTCGCATGCGAGTATTGGCCTTGTTCCCAGCTCCGCATATGTTGAGTTTCTTGAACTGTGCGAGGCCAGTGATCATGCGGCGACCACGTCGAATATCTTCGAGAGCTTCGTCAGCCTGAGCTTTTCGTAGTCGAAATTCCTTTAACGCAATATCTTTCATTGAATCCCGTAATGCGGCGGACACGGAAGATGGTAAATAGAGAGGAATTTTCTCTACAACCTTGACAGCAGGAAGAGTCTCTGTGGCATTGACAGGAAGGGCGTCGACAGAAGGTGAGTTTTGGAGGAGCAACAATGTGATCATTGGGGTGTAGGCCAGCTGGATATCACGCCATTGTTGGATGTGATTATGGAGTGTGTTGCGCTTCTCTTGAAGGTCCGCACTCTGCTTTGAAGAGAGAGCTCCTTTCATTTGAGCCACATCATATCTCATAGTTCGTCTAAAGGCAAAGGACTGCTCAGCATGTGATGATCCGAGACAAAAATGACAACGTACTGTTGCTCTTCGAGCTCGAGGCCAGTTGTCAAAAACTCAGTTAGGCTAATTTTATGAGGTGGACAGACGCCAGCAGATACATGCTGGTATATTCCTTACCCACCTCATTCGTGCAGGTTGGGCTAGGGGGCTCAAGACTAGTGTGATTGCATTCGACATTGCACAGTTCTTCCCATCTTTGAACCACAACTTCCTGTTGGCGGTTCTTCGTAAACAAGGCTTCTCACCCATGCTGGTGAGGTTCTTTGCGTCTTACTTAGTTGAACGTTTCACCCAGTACTCCTGGAATTCGTTCATCTCAGATCCTTTCCAGGCAGATGTAGGAGTGGGGCAGGGTTCTGCACTCTCTCCAGTCCTTTCTGCCCTCTATATAGCTCCAGTGTTCAAACTGTTTGAACTCCGCGCGCGCGATCTCGTGTGTACGGTTATCTCTTATGTTGATGATGGTACTGCGATATGTCAGTCAAAGTCCCTCATTGACAATCTTCCCAGGTTGCGGAAGGCTTATGCCATCCTCCTCCTTCTCTTCACAGCCTGTGGGCTAATGCTAGAGCACGAAAAGACCGAGCTCTTCCACTTTTCTCGTGCCAACGACGAGTTTCTCCCAGCGATTGACCTTGGTTATGCGCCATATACTAAGGATCGTAAACTTACACCCAAGTTGTACTGGCGGTACCTGGGGTTTTATTTTGATCGTAAACTGCTCTTCAATGAGCATGTTCGATACTATTCTACCAAGTCTCTCACTAGTGTTAAAGCTATGGGGATGCTCGGTAACTCTACCCACGGTCTGCTACCTATGCAGAAGCGCATCCTCTACCATGCGTGTGTCTTACCCATAGCCACGTACGGTTTCCGTCTATGGTATTATGAAGGCGCCAAAAACAAGGGCGTCATCTCCAATCTCACCAAAATGCAGCATCGAGCTGCTCTCTGGATTACTGGCGCTTTTCGCACCAGTCCCACCGGTGGTGTTGAAGCCCTCGCTGGCCTCATCCCCATTCATCTCCACCTCAAGAAGCTGGCAGAATGCGCGAATCTTCGCGTGGCCACGCTTTCAGACACTCATCCTCTGCGCTCCCTTCTCGGGCGTAGTGACTATGTCAAAACTGCCGTAAGGCATGCTATGGGACTCGAAGGCATCTACGACGTCTCCCATAAAGTCAAAGGCCCTCTAATCGACATCGAGATGAGGCTGCCCCAATTAACTGAGGTATTCGAACCTACGTGTTCAGATAACCAACCTGGTATTCGTTTACTCAACCTGTTTGCAGATCGAGTAACATTTAATGACGGCATTACCGAGGTGGAGCACACTCCAACCAAAGCTTCTTTGTCCCTGGACGAGGAGGCGGAGGGGATGAGACCTACCCCCGACGAGTTGCGCCAGTTTCTTGATACCATCCTCGCCGGATGCGAGGAGGATCCTTCCTGCGTTTATTGCGCTGTCGACGCTTCAGTCCCAGAGCAGAAACACTACCAGGCTACTTCGGCGGCCATGGTATATCGCGAGGGTGCCTCGGTCTATCAGACCAGGTACGCCACTGGCAGAGTCACCGCGCCCGATGCGGAACTTTATGCCATTCATGTCGCAATACAGGCTGCCCTTCGACAACCTGATTGCGATCGCATTGTCATTTTCACTGACCACTTCCCTTCTGCGAAGCTGTCGGTAAACCCATCCGTGCACTCTGGACAAGGTCATTCCTTGGCATTGTGCCGTGCTCTCAAAGAATGGTTTGGCAAGTCTGCCACCCATTCCCTTGAATTTGTTCGTGTTTTATCCCGCCTCGAGTGGGGTATCCACCAGTCTGCTCACGAATTTGTTCGTGATCTACCTCCGATCCCTGGGCGATCCCCAGCGACATCTCTGGATAGCTGCCGCAAGGCAGCAACCAACTCTGCTCGGGATGCTTGGGTTGTGAAATTCCAAGATCCCAATTATCGCGGCCATAATTTCTTCATGCTGCAGGAGCTCGACGGTGCTCCACTCGAACCGAGTTACGTCAATGGCGGAACTTGGCTCCCGCTCGCAAAGCAATCAACTACGTTGACTGCCAGGATGGTTAGGTTAATCACCAACCACGCACCAATCGGCGAATACTTTCGTCGTTTTAATATCAATGAACCTCATACGTGCAGGCACTGCGGCTCCCTCTATGGGACTCGCGATCATCTTATGGAGTGGTGTCCACATAGGGAACGCCATCCACCACACTTCATTCGCTTCACGGCGCATTTGATGAGTTTCCTGAAGGAGAACCCATTGTTCTTCGCGCAGGCCGCCCCCGTTGTCCGGGAGGGGGTTGGATAATCGCATGGGGGTGACCTTACTGCGGCATCGTAAATCCGTAGACCAAGGGACTTTGGTTCTGTGATCGGACGGGGTTGCAGTGGAAACTGGGTCTCCGGGCTCCGCGAGGGGCTAGATGGGAATCGTCGGGCGGGTGCTCGTCACACCCGCATCTGGCGGGACTCTCGTAGTCCCGTCACTGGCTAAGCTGTAGGACCATCGCCTGTGGATGACGACGTAGAAATTGCAGGAGAAGATGGGAGGTCATCGGTGCCAATGTGGGGTTGCCCCACACGCATTCCGGGTTCCGCTATTGTTTCGGGCCCTTGCATCAGTTTCATCGTTAACGGCGAGCTGCGCGGTGGAACGTTTTTGTTTAATGCGCATTATGTATTCGTCCCTTCTGTTTGGACATTAAATTGAGAATGCTGCTTTGTAAAGTAGTTAGTACCACGCGGACTGCCATCACGCACCGCGTAATAAATTGTTGAGTTAAAAAAAAAAAAAAAAAAAGATGCCAGCAGATACAGCCTCCGCATCCTCCGTTGCTAGCTCGAGACAAACATCCTGCAATGTTGTTGCTAGACAGACATAATAATCAGTCATTGGAGATTGAATACACGACGAGTTGACATACTATTCATTGGTTCTTCATATGGATTTGGTTTCGTATGATCCTCAATCCAATCATCCACCATCTTCTTCCATTTTGCAATTGTCTCATCTTTGAATGTTTCAGTGAAAGTTTGAAATATTTCCGAATGCTTCTTGCGCATGATGCAAGCATCGCGGAATCATTTCAAGAAAAGTGCCCCTGCTGAAATTATCAGCTCATGCACGTCTTCAAAGCTTATTTTTACTCACGAAATCCAATGACTTTCCTGAGGTTCCAGCCATTCCAGTGATCATCTAACGTCTCTTTTCTCGCACCAGACCCCATTTCCCTGGTGCTTGGAGCGAGAGAATTTGTTTGTGACCAGCTTATTTCAATGTCTTCTCCGCACATGCGACCGACACCTGGAAGGTAACTCAAAGAGTAATTGTTCCTGCAATATGCACCATGCCCGTTTACATGCCAGCTCGGGATTCCAACTTCAAGCTTGATGTCGTTAGATAGTTTTAAATCATCGGAATACTTCGCAATTCTTTGGCATAGATTCTTCGACCATTGGCATCCAATATCGTATGACACGAGTACACGAGGAACGGTGACACCAGCAAGAGCCGACAAAACCATATAATCCATGCTACAGAATCTGTCAACAATTGTCAGTAGAAACTCAAGATGAAAGCTGGTACGACTCACTTTTCCCCTTTCCGCAAATCCACAACTCCGTTTCCGCGTACAAGCGAATGCCTTGAACAGAGGCCGAGAGCTACCGCATTGACGGCGTATCCAGGTATAGCGGTGTCTGCGCGAGCCATCACATTGTGATCAGATCTACAAGAATTGACCTGTAAATAGTGTGTGAGGATAATAACTAAAGAAGCCGCAAAAATACTTACATCGGCCTCCTTAGCATGTTGTTCAACATGCTTATCGTAGCGAGAGGATTCAACATAGCATCCCCAGCCAGGACCAAGTTCGATATCCGTGATGCCACGTTCTTTCTGTTTTAGTTTGAAATTTGCGTCAATTGCTAAGAAGAACGTATATAAAAAGCTATGAGATGTCAGACAGATGAGATGCGGAAGTTTAATGATAAAGACTTACCGATCATTTGGTTGTGCATCCTCCCAGTCATCCGGTAAGTTCTTTCCTGGGTGCGGACAAGCTGGACATTCTACGACGAGTTCTCCCTGAGAAGTAGAAGCAGCACCGGCGGGGTCGTGTCCACGGGCGGCGTGTTTTAAGGAGTTGAGATGCCGCCAAAGACAAAATGCTCTCTGAAATTCAGTGTATCGGTCCTGATCAATGCGCACAATGAGCAAGAAAAGATTTGGAAGACGGGTGAAGCACTTACCGTTGACTTATCTAATTGAAGAGGATCGGTTAACTGCATGATTGCATGATAGAAATCATACAATGTCATTTTTCCTTGGAGCGTAACTTTTTGAAAGAGTCGAAGGATGTTGAAGGTGAAGGCAGTTTTTGGGCGCTCGAATGTGGCAGGAAACCATCCCATGCGCAAGAGTTGTACACGAAAGTGGGATGAATTTCTGCAGTCGCACAAATCAATGGCAACATGATGGATGCCGTTAACGTGGAATACGACGAAATCTGATTTACAGGGCAAGGGACAAGGACAAGCATGCCCCCCATGCCCAAGCTGGATGCGTAGTCCGAGATCCTTCAATTGACGTTTTTCAAAGAATGTCCCATTCCATTCCTAATCGAAGTGAGCATACATCTAATACAAGGAAAAACCAAATACATACCTCAACCCTACGCAAAGGATTCTCCCGATGAACAGCGATGAGACAGTCAGAGCATTGCAGCGGACAGCGAGGAAAGCAGTCTGAACAACGAAATACACCAGGATTTGAGTGACAAGAGGCGCATGTGCATCGCTTCTTAATCCGGTACTACCACCAGTGCCCGTGGGAACAACTCGCACATCGTCAACATCGTCCCCCACCACTACGCCACTGCGCCCGATCTTTGATCAGGCATTACCAACACCTACCAACACATCCTATGACCACACCTCGAGGAGGAGGTGCTCCCAATCGCGGCCAATCGACCGCGAGGGGGGGCGCTCCCTCTAGCCGCGCGGAGTCTTCTCCACCTGCTCTCCCCGGTGCTCTTTTGCCCGCTGCACCTATCCGTTCGACCTCCAGATTGACCCATTCACGTTCGTCGTCTCACTCGTCCGCGAGGGAGCGGTACGCCACCCCCGTCCCTGCCCAAGTCCGAGGCCTGGGGCGCTCATCTATTGCGGGAACCCCCGCTCCTTTGCCTGGTCCCATGTCCGTCGACGACGACGAGGGAGACCAAGTTAATGCTAAAGTGCTACCCCTGTCGTTCGACGATGACTTCACGGCAGCGGACGCCCTCGCGGCGGCAGCCAGTGCTGTCAATATCATGTATCAACCAATGCATACTGGCATATATAAGGGATAAATCCACAATGCGAAAATACATTGCAAATTTGCAGGGGGGATTGGATTCAAACTCAGCTGGCCTCTGCTGGGGCAGGGGGAGCTGCTCACTGTCCATCACAGTGAGCAAGAGTGCTTGTCGCTGTTGTCAGGGTTGACCGAAAAAGGAAGTCGTGGGAAAAAGTGCTATCTCATCACAGATTAGATTAAACTGGTCTATTTTTGCATTTTCCATCAAACTTGCCATCAAGTCAGCAATTCCCATCACATGAGGACACAACACATGACACAACACTGCCACATCTGACTCAGCAACCCCTTTGGGAGTTCCCACACCCAAAAATAGAAATTTTCTACTATTGATTGGGGGGCATCCTGCAGTTGGTCCGCTTCTCCTGGGGTAGTATAGAACTATCTTATATCGGGAGAACCGCATTTTCGAGCTGAATCCAAATATGAAGGTTTAGTATTTTTAGCTACCGCCGTTCACGCGAAATAAGCGAAATACTGGAATCAAAAATGCTCGCAGGCAGATTTCTCAGGATCCGCTGCGCCGATTTGCACGCTCTAAATTGCATCCTGTAGGGCACATTAATACCTTTCTAACGAGCCCCTGCGCGTTGTAATGCGTTTTGTATTAGTTGCACAATAAATTTATTAATATAAAATACACGGGCGCTTATATGGCACTTCCTGCATATAATAATAAAGCGCTTAGTAACGCGACCTTTAGATATTATAAATTTTTGTTAACAACCAAAGGCACACATTGATAGCTCTATTCCCTGAATTTATATGGCTAAAAGCGCAGAAATTTGCATAAAATACGTATTTCCACAATATCTCGCCCAATACTCACCGGAATTCGACGCTCTAAAGTGCATCACGTTCTCCTAATTTATCGCTTTCTAACAAGCCCTTACTCGCCCAGATCGGAGCACAGGAATGCAGTCATCTAAGCAATGTGATGGCAGGATTGATGAGTGGCATGCTGTCACATGACCCATCAATGCCACATTCTCCTCCACCCCTCCCCATGCTGCATCCATTCCTGCCTCAATTCTTGATGGAATTGCATAATTCTTTTTGCAAACGTAAAGTACTTTCTATTCTGCTTATATCCATAATATTTACACATTATATATGCATTATCTCATGTACTATTAGGGAATTTCGCTTTTTTGACCAGAAATATTATAATCTGGCTAGATACAGCACTAATCTCAAAATGTTCAAATATTCTATTACCAGTAGCATTATATTACTTTTTTCTGCACCTCAGGACTCTCTATTATGCTTAAACAGTAAGAAAATCAGCCAAAAATGCGAAATCAGTACTATATACTTTATATTCTATACTGTATAACACCTCAAAGACCATCTAAAACATGCATTATAAGTCCCTTGCATCCTTACCTTTTTATTTTTGAAAGTTCCAATATGACCACCCATATGGTCAGAAAGATGGGGTAGGTTGTTCACTGATGTATGCTGTATTTGATTATATGGCAATCAATGTGTGGTGACTTTCAACACATTTGCCTCTACAGACCTCAATCTTACTCAAACCTTAAGAAACTTTTTTTTGATAGTAGATATATTTTGGGACAGCTATTTCATCAATTATAAGAGCATTCAATATATATTAGAATTTTAATTGCCAACATACCTATTTTTAATGAATTAAAGAGTAATTTGAATATTCTACTATGTTCTATGCATTATAATGCCAAAGTCAAGAATAGAATACTGAGATGTATGTATATATTACTGTTCCCAGTGTTAGAAATGAGTGGGGAGGTAATATTGGTAAATTCAGTGCCAATTCAATGTAGAATTTAAAAATAGTGAGTCAATGTATGGCTGTACAGTCCAATTTCAATGATAAGATGCCCTCTTTATGGCTGGACATTCTGACTATGTATATTCATCTTTCTAAAGAGTCATATTTGCAATATCCATTCTGTACAATCCATAATTCTACATATATAGCTGTAATATGTGGTAATTTCAATGTAATAAATCTTACATGCAGAGCCATATAACAATATAATAGATATAAATATAGCATATCACATTCTAAATTATGCAGATCATATCAATTCTAAATTATGCAAAAAGATCAAAAGGATTGGTGCAGGCATGGGTGAGCAATCATCAATTGATGTGGAGAGGGAGGAGGGCAATCAGTGACGAGTGGCCCAGTGGCTGTGCACCTGATGGTGGCCATGAGGATGCCATCAAATCGCTTAGATGACTGCATTCCTGTGCTCCGATCTGGGCGAGTAAGGGTTTGTTAGAAAGCGATAAATAAGGAGAACGTGATGCACTTTAGAGCGTCGAATTTCGGTGAGTATTGGGCGAGATATTGTGGAAATACGTATTTTATGCAAATTTCTGCGCTTTTAGCCATATAAATTCAGGGAGTAGAGCTATCAATGTGTGCCTTTGGTTGTTAACAAAGATTTATAATATCTAAAGGTCGCGTTACTAAGCGCTTTATTATTATATGCGGGAAGTGCCGTATAAGCGCCCGTGTATTTTATATTAATAATTTTATTGTGCAACTAATACAAAACGCATTACAACGAGCAGGAGCTCGTTAGAAAGGTATTAATGTGCCCTACAGGATGCAATTTAGAGCGTGCAAATTGGTGCAGCGGATCCTGAGAAATCTGCCTGCGAGCATTTTTGATTCCAGTATTTCGCTTATTTCGCGTGAACGGCTGTAGCTAAAGATACGAAACCTTCATATTCGGATTCAGCTTGAAAATGCGGTTCTCCTGATATAAGATAGTCCCATACTCCCCCAGGAGAAGCGGACCAACTGCAGGATGCCCCCCCAATCAATAGTAGAAAATTTCTATTTTTGGGTGTGGGAACTCCCAAAGGGGTTGCTGAGTCAGATGTGGCAGTGTTGTGTCATGTGTTGTGTCCTCATGTGATGGGAATTGCTGACTTGATGGCAAGTTTGATGGAAAATGCAAAAATAGACCAGTTTAATCTAATCTGTGATGAGATAGCACTTTTTCCCACGACTTCCTTTTTCGGTCAACCCTGACAACAGCGACAAGCACTCTTGCTCACTGTGATGGACAGTGAGCAGCTCCCCCTGCCCCAGCAGAGGCCAGCTGAGTTTGAATCCAATCCCCCCTGCAAATTTGCAATGTATTTTCGCATTGTGGATTTATCCCTTATATATGCCAGTATGCATTGGTTGATACATCATACTGCCAGCTACAGGTGGCGGCGGTGCACACATCCTTGGAACGCGCGGCGGAGTGGGCGGCGGCTGCGCAGTCTGTCAATGGGGCCGAGCTTTTGGAAGAGCTCCCCAACTTTGCCCTCTTAACCGTCCCGCTCAAGCGGCTTTTCGAAGTCACTCAGGACGCGGACTGGTATAGAGAAATTGTCCGGCGCGAGAAGAGGCCTGCTGCTGCTGCAGACCCTCAAACGCCCAAACCCTCCCCCAAGAAAGTGAAGCCTAACCCTCCGGGTGCGGCCTCGTCATCTATGGTTGTCGACCCTCCCCTGCTCTCAGACAGGTTGAAGGGAAAGGCGTCTACGCCTAAACCCGCTCCTCGGCAGGCGCCTAAGCGCAATGTTGTCGAGTATCAGCGTCAGGGGCCTCCGCCGCCTGTGCCGACGTCTATTAAGCCGCGCCGCTCCTATGCAGGGGTAGCTGCAGCTCCCAAACTGGTTGCTAAAGTTGAGGGCCTCGTTGCCCTCGTGAAGGCTTTCCCTCAACTCCCTGCAGAGAAGCTCGTTGAGCTTCAGCAGAAAGCTGGTGGTGCTGCGCCCAACAAGCGCAGAGCCACCCCTAGCTTCACCTCTGCTGGCCCTACTCGCCGGCAAGTGCTGTTTGGTTTCCAGCTCGACGAAGGGGAGAAGATCCCTGCCATCGACTTCAAAGAGCTACGCAAGCTCTGCAACACTCATCTTCCCAAGATCGAGATACTATCTGGCAACTTCGCGTACGATGGGTACACATTGCACACCACCGGCGTAGCCAACATTTATGACATCGAAGTCATACGAGGCTGCATCGCATCCATGGTACCCACCTTCGCCAAGAGGATGTGGGTGTCTCTCCCTTCGTCGACGTCTTATCTCAAGATTATCGATGTTCCCTTCTGGAAGCACCCCAAACAGGGGATCAGAACAGACATGTCAGAGGTGCGGGACGCTATGGATGCACACCCCCTCTCTGGATATTTCGCATTGACGGGCCCTCTTCGCCCCATCCGTGTGTCGAAGAATAGCTCCACCATGACTATTTACTTCAATATTTGGGACTCTCAGACGGGTACCCGCGCCAAAACGCTTAACAACAAGCCGTTTCTCATCCACGGTCGCAGCTGTATGATACAGACTGCTGCTGCAAACCCCGGCTCGGCCTTGTGCACTAGGTGCTACAGGTGGGGCCACGCCTCTACGTCGTGCAAAGCGCGCGCAATCCGCTGCCCTCGATGCAGCGGCCCGCACGAGAGCAATCTCCATCGCGATCAGTGTGGTTTATGCTGAGGTAATCCCAAGGCCACTCCACCGCTCGCCCCCACCAAGGAGGGTGCGCTGTGCCCTCATGCTCATCGGTGCCCCAACTGCAAGGGCCCGCACAGCGCTACTGACCGGAAGTGTCCCTTCTGGAAGCATCATTTCGATCGCACATGGATCGAGGCAAAATACGCTGAAGTACGTGCAGTTTCTGCTCGCAACCGCGTTCCATCTAACTCCTCACCCGTAGCTTAATGCTGGACAAGGGATGGATTAGTGTTTTTTCTTTAACGTTGCGAAAAATTACGCATACGTTGATGTACTATTAGAAAATTGTAAAAGATGTTCTGTTTATCCAAGAACCGCCTAGGCAGGTTATAAGAATGGCGCCGTCGACCACCTCGGTCGCTGGTGATGTTGTAGTTGGTGCCCCAAAGCATCCCGCTTGGACCACCATGGTGCGCCCCTCGGTAGGGGATAGCCACCCACGCGTACTGGCCTATATTTCCAATAGGCTTGCCCCGCTTCGTCCGTCGATGCGTCGAGATATCCTTGACCATCGTGACATCTTTGTCCTGTCGCTCACCTATGGGCCCAAGACAATGCTCTTGATGAACGTCTATAATGACGATCAGAACACTGCGCTACGGTTTATTGCCGATCGCGACGTCTCGCTCCCCCCCTTTGTCTATATGGGGGGAGATTTCAACTGTCATTCGTTGATGTGGGATCCTAGGATTTCACATCACAGATCGCAAGCAATCCAACTGCTGAATACGGCAGCCCGATTGGGTCTGGATCTAGCTCCATTTGCTAATCCAGGTCCCACATTCATATCTCACAACTCAGAACTTGATCCATCGGTGATAGATCTGGTGTTTATTAAATCTCAAGATGCGCTGCGCTTACCACCGCGGCGGTCACGGACATGCAGGGGACATCAGATCACATTCCGATCTCCACCGTCATCGAACTCGGCTTCCAGTTACCTGGAAGAATCGAGGTTCTTTATCAAGCCAGGAAGCCCGGCCGAGGCCGACTTCTGTCTCAAATTATTTGCACCTTCAAGGAATGGCCCTTGGATGCGATAAATCGGCCGCAGACGTGGATCGGATTGCCGAAGGCATCTGTGACACATTCTCTGCTGCGTGGGATGACCACGGAGGCGCGCATCACATCACACTCGAAGCCATGGTGGAATGGCCAGTGTGCTTATGCATTTCGACGGTACCAGTCCTCCCATTCTAAGGAGGACTGGGCCTGGTTTCACCGCACCGTCAGGGCGGCCAAGCGCGAATTCTTTGATGCTTGCATCGAGGAAGTTGCTACTACCAATAAGCGCCCATGGGACCTCATGAATTGGGTCCAGCAGCCTAAAAACCCCCCTTGCGAGGCTATCCAGTATAAGGATAAGCCTTGTAACGACATGGCAGACCTTTGGGATGCCCTTCATGGTACATACAACTCGGCCTCTGGTTGAGAGTGCGACCATTCAGTCCTGGATGACCTGCCCGACATGCCCGAGAGGGATTGGGTCCCATTTTCAGAGCTCGAACTCAAGGAGGCCTTGGCCGCCTGTGCGAGTGGCTCTTCTCCAGGTCCGGACCACGTTACGTGGCCTCACCTTAAAAAGATAGTAGAGGACCCAGTGTGCCTCGAAATCTTTACCGTGTTGGCGAATGGCTGTATTTGGTTCGGTCATTGGCCCACACACTTCAAGGAATCTGTCTCGGTTATCATCCCAAAACCAGGCAAACCTTCATATGCTACTCCTAAGTCATTCAGGCCCATTGTACTCCTGAACACGTTGGGTAAACTCTTCGAGAAAATGCTCTCGAATTGCATCCAGTTCGAAATGATCGAGCTAGATATTGTCCATCCAAACCAGTTTGGCGGCGTCCGACAGCGCTCGACCGAAGATGCTGGGTTGTACCTTACCCACCTTGTGCGTGCGGGGTGGGCGAGGAACCTCAAGACGAGTGTTATCACTAGTCCCTACCACTTCTATTGAAATTAGCATGGCAACACTCAGCACACTTGACGTGATAGTTGCCGCAGCTTTTATGAAATGAAATTCTAGCGGCAACTCTGAGTTCATTGACAGCGAACAAATATATGTCGATTTCATTAGTTGCCAATTGAATTTCATTTAATTCAGTGTGCTTTCATATTGTTCACTATGATTTCAATAGGTGCCTTGTGCACTTTCAATAATATCCATATGCAATTTCAATAGTTCCCACGCACAATTTCAATACAGTCCGTGTGCGCTTTCAATAATTGCTGTACACGCTATCATTAATTGCTGCGTACGCTATCATTAATTGCCGCATATGCTATCATTAATTGCTGCGTACGCTATCATTAAGTACCACATGTAGTTTCATTAATATTCATGTGTGATTTCATTAAGCGCCGTGTGCGCTTTCAATAATATCTGTGCGCGCTTTCATTAAGCACTGTGCATGCTTTCATTAATATCTGTGTGCGATTTCAATAGTTCCCACATGCGCTTTCATTAAGTGCTGTGTGCGCTTTCAATAATATCCGTGCACACTTTCATTAATATCTGTGCACTTTCATTAAGCACCGTGCACACTTTCAATAATATCCGTGTGCGCTTTCATTAAGCACTGTGCACGCTTTCAATAATATCCGTGTGCGCTTTCAATAATATCTGTGTGCGCTTTCATTAAGCGTCATGCACACTTTCAATAGTTCCCACATGCGCTTTCATTAAGCACTATGCATGCTTTCAATTATATCCTTGCGCGCTTTCAATACTATCTGTGCGCGCTTTCATTAAGCGCCATGCACGCTTTCAATAGTTCCCACATGCGCTTTCATTAAGCACTGTGCATGCTTTTAATACTATCTGTGCGCGCTTTCATTAAGCACCGTGCACACTTTCATTAAGCGCCATGCACGCTTTCAATAGTTCCCACATGCGCTTTCATTAAGCACTGTGCACGCTTTCAATTATATCCTTGCGCGCTTTCAATACTATCTGTGCGCGCTTTCATTAAGCGCCGTGTGCGCTTTCAATAATATCTGTGTGCAATTTCATTAAGCGCCGTGCGCGCTTTCAATACTATCTGTGCGCGCTTTCATTAAGCGCCATGCACACTTTCAATAATATCCATGTGCGCTTTCAATAGTTCCCACATGCGCTTTCAATACTATCTGTGCGCGCTTTCATTTCTTGCCATGTGAAATATCATATTTGTCACTTTTATATCACATGAGCTTATACCACATGACTAGGGGGTGGGAACTGCTAAAAATAGCAAATATCTATTATTGGTGTGGGGTGCATATGGGCAGCTGTCCGGCATTCCTTAGGGCAATATAGGACTATGCTATATCAACAGAAGCGTATTTGTAAGCAGAATTTACCTGTAAAAGTTTTGTGGTTCTAGCTTCACTGGTGGCAGAGATAATAGCAATATACTCTGTTCTTTAAATAGAAACAGTGCAAATTATCAATTTCTTCACAGCCAGCGCATATTTTCCCACGATCTAAATTGAAACCTGTACTTTTAATACATATCTATAAGATCAAATTGGAATTGTGCTTATTGGATTATAATTACCTATGCAATACCCTTATCAAAATATAAATTGATTAGGCTCTAGCGCCTGCAATAATTGGAATATTGAAATAATCTAAATTGGCCCTTTTAAAGTTCATGTTTCCCTTTTAGATCACCAAGTAACTAATTGAACTCAGAACTTTACCTAATCTCATCCCGCAAGAAATGTCGCAATATCTATGCTGCTTTACCAATTGACCTACCTGAAATATTGACTTGCTCTCAATGTAGGTATCAATAAAAGTTATTTAGAATCCAAAACTTAAATTTGCAGGGTACCCACCTTACTCCAATATAGTTAACTCAGAATCGCCTTGCTGAGCACTTACTTTGATACACCTATATGCATATCTACCCACTTTTCTCAATTCTGTATGGTGCCAACCTTAGAAACCTGGAGGATATTATAATCTAATGTTTGCTTTATTGATATGTTATTCCTGGGGTGTTTGTTCATACACCTATCTCACATAACAGCAAAAGTGGGTAAGTATGCATATAAGTACTCTGAACAACTGCTCAAGGTGGCAATTCTGAGTTAGCTATATTGGAGTAAGGTGGGTACCCTGCAAACTGAAAATATGGATTCTAAATAACTTCTTATTGCTACCTACATTGACAGCACATCAAAATTTCATGTACGTCAATCGGTAGAGCAGCGTAAATATTGCAGCATTTCTCGTAGGATGAGTTCAGGTAAAGTTCTGATTTCAATTAGTTACTTGGTGATCTAAAAGGGAAACATGAGCTTTAAAAGGGCCAATTTAAATTATTTTAATATTCCAATTATTGCAGGCGCTAGAGCCTAATCAATTTATATTTTGATAAGGGTATTGCATAGGTAATTATAATCCGATAAGCACGATTCCAATTTGATCTTATAGATATGTATTAAAAGTACAGGTTTCAATTTAGATCGTGGGAAAATATGCCCTGGCTGTGGAGAAATTGATAATTTGCACTGTTTCTATTTAAAGAACAGAGTATATTGCTATTATCTCTGCCACCAGTGAAGCTAGAACCACAAAACTTTTACAGGTAAATTCTGCTTACAAATACGCTTCTGTTGATATAGCATAGTCCTATATTGCCCTAAGGAATGCCGGACAGCTGCCCATATGCACCCCACACCAATAATAGATATTTGCTATTTTTAGCAGTTCCCACCCCCTAGTCATGTGGTATAAGCTCATGTGATATAAAAGTGACAAATATGATATTTCACATGGCAAGAAATGAAAGCGCACAAGGCGCTTAATGAAAGCGCGCACAGATAGTATTGAAAGCGCGCACGGCGCTTAATGAAATTGCACACAGATATTATTGAAAGCGCACACGGCGCTTAATGAAAGCGCGCACAGATAGTATTGAAAGCGCGCAAGGATATAATTGAAAGCGTGCACAGTGCTTAATGAAAGTGCATGTGGGAACTATTGAAAGCGTGCATGGCGCTTAATGAAAGTGTGCACAGTGCTTAATGAAAGCGCATGTGGGAACTATTGAAAGCGTGCATGGTGCTTAATGAAAGCGCACACAGATATTATTGAAAGCACACACAGCGCTTAATGAAATTGCACACGGATATTATTGAAAGTGTGCACGGTGCTTAATGAAAGCGAACACGGATATTATTGAAAGCGTGCACAGCGCTTAATGAAAGCATGCACAGTGCTTAATGAAAGCGCACACGGATATTATTGAAAGCGTACACGGTGCTTAATGAAAGCGCATGTGGGAACTATTGAAATCGCACACAGATATTAATGAAATTGCACACAGATATTAATGAAATTTCACACAGATATTAATGAAATTGCACACAGATATTAATGAAAGCATGCACGGTGCTTAATGAAAGCGCGCACAGATATTATTGAAAGCGCACACAGCGCTTAATGAAATCACACATGGATATTAATGAAACCACATGTGGTACTTAATGATAGCGTACACAGCAATTAATGATAGCGTACGCGGCAATTAATGATAGCGTGTACAGCAATTATTGAAAGCGCACACGGACTGTATTGAAATTGTGCATGGGAACTATTGAAATTGCATATGGATATTATTGAAAGTGCACAAGGCACCTATTGAAATCATAGTGAACAATATGAAAGCACACTGAATTAAATGAAATTCAATTGGCAACTAATGAAATCGACATATATTTGTTCGCTGTCAATGAACTCAGAGTTGCCGCTAGAATTTCATTTCATAAAAGCTGCGGCAACTATCACGTCGAGTGTGCTGAGTGTTGCCGTGCTAATTTCAATGGAAGTGGTAGGCACCACTCGTGTTATCGCTTTTGATATAGCTCAGTTCTTTCCATCTTTAAACCACGACTTTTTGCTCGCAGTTCTTAAAAAGCAAGGATTTCCTGCCCCGGTGGTGAAATTCTTTCCGTCCTACCTTGTTGGGAGATCTACTTCTTATAAGTGGAACTCTTTCATGTCGGATCCCCGGCAGGCTGATGTGGGGGTAGGGCAGGGCTCCGCGCTCTCGCCTGTACTCTCCGCTCTATACATTGCTCCAATTATGAAGCTATACGAGATGAGGGCTGTCAATATCGACACCACCCTTCTTTCTTATGTGGATGATGGAACTGTGATCGCACAGTCCAAATCGCTAGATGACAATAATTCTACGCTTAAAGAAGCGTATGAGATATTGTTTAAGCTTTTCACCTCATTCGGCCTCATCTTGGAACACAACAAGACGGAGTTGTTCCATTTCTCGCGCGCGCGGGACAAGTATAACCCCTCACTTGATCTGGGGTATGCACCTTTCACGGGAGACTCCCGTTTAACACCCAAGACCATTTGGCGGTACCTTGGGTTTTATTTTGACTGTCAGCTCACATTCCATGAGCACGTACGATACTACTCCACCAAAGCACTCACCACTGTCATGGCGATGAGAATGCTAGGTAATTCATCCAGGGGGCTTTCTGCTAAGCAGAAGCGCCTTCTTTATTGGTCGTGTGTGGTGCCTATTGCCACATATGGCTTTCATCTATGGTATTTTACAGGAGCCCGCATTACAGGGATCCTTAAAAGCCTTACATCGATGCAGCGTAAACTGGCTTGTTGGATCACTGGCGCCTTCAGGACGTCGCCAACAATGGGAGTGCAGGCCATTGCTGGCTTGATCTCTATTCATCTCCATTTGCGAAAGATGGCCGACAGGTCAAACCTTCGCATTGCTACACTGTTGGACACTCATCCAACACGGTCTCTTATGGAGACTGAGTTTCAAAAGGGCGCTGCTCCCCATCAGCACGCCCTCTCTCACTGTTGCACAAAGAAGTCTTTCGCTGTGCGTGGCGGAGTCGTTGAGGCCAATGAGGCCCTTCACCAACTGTCGGAGACATTGGCGCCCACAGCGCCTTTGTCAAAGCCTGGATCTCGCCTAATGGACTTATTTCCAGACAGCGTCACTTATGACGTGTTCGTGCCGCCTCCACGTGAGGACACACCTGCACCTGGGAGTCTGCCCCGGGCCGCTTCACCTCTCGAAAGGGAGGAGTCGCCGCCTCGGTTGGATGCTCCAGCAGCTGTTCCGGGTCATGCCGACCTGGTTCTGGCCGAACTCCAGCGCCTGCATGACCCCCTTAGGGGAATTCGGGCAGTGTTTGGACAGTCAAGGACTGGCGGGGGGGCTGGCATTGATGTCGCCGACCTGCGGGCCCTTGATGAGGATCACCGAGCAGCCCGCCTTCGAGGGGGGGCGGGCAGTAATGAGGACGCGGTCCTCGCTGAACTACAGCATTTGAATGATCCCTTGCGGGACATCCGCGCCGTGTTTGGACGAGGAGGACGCACTGGGGGCGGCATGGGGGTTGATGTCGCTGCCTTCAGAGAAGCATACGGTTCCAACTCAGATGATGGGAATGAAATCGCTAACTACGTTAGGCGCGCGGGAGCTGCCCCAGGCGCTAAGCGTAATAAATCCAACGACAATGATGCGGCCATCAAGGCGCATCTTGACGACATCTTGGCTCAGTGCCAGGATGACCCCAAGTGTGTATATGCGGCCACGGATGCGTCTGTGCCTATTATATCATGCTACCAGGCAGCTTCGGCTTGCTTGGTATTTCGCGAGCACAAAACTGTTTATCAGAGCAGGTTTGTGGCTGGCAGAGTACTCAGTTCAGACGCTGAGTTATTCGCTATCCGCGCAGCTATCGAGAACGCCGTGAGGCTGCCTGATGCTACACGCATAGTATTGTTTACAGATTCCATCGTTTCCGCTAAGCGGGCAGTGGATCCTTCCATGCACTCCGGTCAAGGCCACTCCTTGAGGGTGTGTGCTGTTCTTAAGCAGTGGTTCGAAGAGGACCCTACTCGTACCCTCTCCTTCGTCTACGCGCCTTCGCGTCTTCGGTGGGGTGTTCACTTTGATGCGCATCTGTTCGTGCGCGACCTCCCTCCAGTACCGGCTGCAAAGCCGTATACTTCTTATGACAGCCGGCGCAAACACGCCGCTGATTCCAGTTCGGATGCATGGAAGTCCTCCTTCCTCCATTCCCAAGATTGTGGGCATCATTTTCTGATGCTCAAAGGCCTCGGCAAGGGCCAAATACTTCCATCTACCGTCTCTGGCGGCAAATGGCTTTTGTCTGCGAGTGAGTCTCTTAGTCTCACCGCTTGCTTGACTCGGTGCATACTGGGCCACGCCCCTATTGGTTCGTACTTCGAACAGTTTAGGCCAAATAATGGTGATGGTAACCCCATTGCCTATCCATGTTCCTGTGGCGCGCGACGTCAAACTCGCGAGCACATCTTTGCTTGGTGTCCCAAGTATAAGCGTACCCTGCCCCAGGGCAAGCAACCAACCCTGTTGGTTCATGTCCTTGACTTCTTGCGCAAAAACCCTTTGGCTTTTGCCTCGCCGGTTACTCCTCCGGGAGGGGCTGGATGACCGTAATGGACGGCCATAACCTGGCTGGTCCTTCGTGGCATCGTAAATCTGTCGACCGAGGAACTTTGGTTCCGTGATCGGACAGGGTTGCAGTGGAAATTGGGTCTCCGGGCTCCGCGAGGGGCTAGATGGGAATTGTCGGGCAGGTGCTCATCACACCCGCATCTGGTGGGACTCTCATAGTCCTGTCACTGACCCAACTGTAGGACCATTGCCTTAAACACGACGACGTAGAGTTATGGGAGAAGATGGGAGGTCATTGGTGCCACTTAGGGTCAGACGTTGGGGGGCCCAAATTCTTTTGACGGCTACTTTCGACATTTCGTTGCTGGTGCCGCTCTGTTCTGTTGATATCTCCACCGCTTGCGGCTGCCATCGACATATTTGCTAGGCAAGGGTTTCCCTTCCCGAGGCACCTTCTTTTGGTTTGCTTGTCTCGTTAAACTCATTAGTTACGTCATGTATTTGTTGTAGTTAGCCGCGGACTGCGATCGCGCACCGCGTAATAAATTGCGACGCCCTTCGGGACGTCGCAGGATTCAAAAAAAAAAAAAAAAAAAAAAAGAGGCGCATGTGGTATGCTTCAGCGAATCCCCTAACCCGTAGCCGCGGAGTATCTCGAGGAGGAACATCTCCCGAAACTGAAGCCATTCATTCAGCTTTGACTAGTTCAAGTATTGATTAGTATGTGCGCTTCGAGAACATTGAAATATAAGACTCACTGAGTTCATTGACGACCGTTTCTGCTTTGAATTTCCCGACCCTTCTTCATTGTGTCCTGGTGAACCTTCCCTCCCCAGCATGAGACCAGCTTGGTCATCAATCTCGTATGTAGGTAAATCGCCTGGACCACTGTCTGGATCACTGGTTGGAGGTGGTTGAGGTGGTTGGATTTTTTCCTCCTTCAAAGCTACCTTTTTGGATGTCAACTTTCCGCTCAACAGCATTTGGATCGACGAAGCTCGAATCGACACCTTCGGGTCCATGGCTGTCCGCGATAGCGAGAGTCTGTATCTTTTTGGCGCCGGTTCAGAGAGATCATTCCGAGGTCGTTTGGTGGATGACATGGCAGACTGTAGGTGGAAAAGAATCAAACGGCCTGAACTGACGCATCGCACGGATAGTATTGAAACCAAGTGTCATTTTCAGAGCGGATTAATGACAAGAAAGCTGATAATTGCCTTATCGGAGTCCGGACATTGTCAATCTGCACGTGACTCTCCTTACGCGTGTTATCCATACGCGTCGCGCGTCGCGCATTTAGTTATACTGAGATTAATCCCATAAACCCTATTCGAAAGTCATGAAATAAGTTTGAAGTATATAACGACTGTACTATAATTCCACATTTCACATTGGAAATGCATCGGATAATAGCTCAAACTACTTACAACTTGAAACTGTACATATGTCGGCGACATGTCATCTTTTGTCGGTCTCGTACTCTCATACCATAGAGATCGTGAGTATTCTGCCAATTCCTAGTATTGCAAGTCTCTAGTTCTAAAAGAATGGTATCTCCTTAAATACAAGTCCAATATACTTTGTTCATGGTTGGTTCAGGCAATTAACTTATACGGTATACCCATCCTGCTAGTACTCAAGTACATTCTTTCAATCATACCTAGTTCATACAAGTCTATGTGCAGTTTAATTAAATGTAGCTTTGGAATAGGCGTATATCTGAGATATAATGATCCGGACTCTTCACTACTCACCCTAGAGGTACTCGAGCTTTGTTCAAGTTGCATGCATGATGCAATCGAGTTGGACAACATGATCTCTAATTATTTAGCTATCAGAGATGCGCCGTTTGCAATAAGCTTCAAGACTCGAAAATTAAGATTCTAGCCGTGGACATGCCTACGGTGTATGAAGATAGACTCTCAGATTTGCATAACAAGGTGGATCCTGAATACTCTTTGAATTATGCCTACAGTGGCATTGTGTTCTGACGGCGTTCAAGCGCTTAAATTAGAGTCAGCGACCTCTAAACAACAGGATAAATCACAGAAATGTTTGCAGTAACCAATATGAATTTGCAAAAAGAACAACTGAACAAATAATATTGAATTCGAGACTACTAAAGCTAATCTTTGATAATTTCTAATGTTCTCATTTCGTGGCAAGTGTCGTAAATCCTCCATGCATCTTCCAATGTTTTGGCGTGCTCCTGAGTCCTTTTTTTTTTTTTTTGAATCCTGCGACGTCCCGAAGGGCGTCGCAATTTATTACGCGGTGCGCGATCGCAGTCCGCGGCTAACTACGACAAATACATGAAGTAACTAACGAGTTTAACGAGACAAGCAAACCAGAAGAAGGTGCCTCGGGAAGGGAAACCCTTGCCTAGCAAATATGTCGATGGCAGCCGCAAGCGGTGGAGACATCAACAGAACAGAGCGGCACCAGCGACGAAATGTCGAAAGTAGCCTTCAAAAGAATTTGGGCCCCCCAACGTCTGACCCTATGGCACCGATGACCTCCCATCTTCTCCCGTAACTCAACATCGTCGTGTTTAAGGTGATGGTCCTACAGTTGGGTCAGTGACAGGACTACGAGAGTCCCACCAGATGTGGGTGTGACGAGCATCCGCCCGACGATTCCCATCTAGCCCCTCGCGGAGCCCGGAGACCCAATTTCCACTGCAACCCCATCCGATCACGGAACCAAAGTTCCTTGGTCGACAGATTTACGATGCCACGAGACCAGCCATCAGGCTATGGCCATCCATTACGGTCATCCAGCCCCTCCCGGAGGAGTAGCCGGCGAGGCAAAAGCCAAAGGGTTTTTGCGCAAGAAGTCAAGGACATGAACCAACAGGGTTGGTTGCTTGCCCTGGGGCAGGGTACACTTGTACTTGGGACACCAAGCAAAGATGTGCTCGCGAGTTTGACGTCGCGCGCTGCAGGAGCATGGATAGGCAATGGGGTTACCATCACCATTATTTGGCCTAAACCGTTCGAAATACGAACCAATAGGGGCGTGGCCCAGTATGCACCGAGTCAAGCAAGCGGTGAGACTAAGAGACTCACTCGCAGACAAAAGCCATTTGCCGCCAGAGACGGTACATGGAAGTATTTGGCCCTTGCCGAGGCCTTTGAGCATCAAAAATTGACGCCCACGATCGTGAGAATGGAGGAAGGAGGACTTCCACGCATCCGAACTGGAATCAGCGGCGTGTTTGCGCCTGCTGTCATAAGAAGTATATGGCTTTGCAGCCGGTACAGGAGGGAGGTCGCGCACAAACCGATGCGCATCAAAGTGAACACCTCACCGAAGACGCGAAGGCGCGTAGACGAAGGAGAGGGTACGAGTAGGGTCCTCTTCGAACCACTGCTTGAGAACAGCACACACCCTCAAGGAGTGACCTTGACCGGAGTGCATGGAAGGATCCACTGCCCGCTTAGCGGAAACGATGGAATCTGTAAACAATACTATGCGTGTAGCATCAGGCAGCCTCACGGCGTTCTCGATAGCTGCGCGGATAGCGAATAACTCAGCGTCTGAACTGAGTACTCTGCCAGCCACAAACCTGCTCTGATAAACAGTTTTGTGCTCGCAAAATACCAAGCAAGCCGAAGCTGCCTGGTAGCGTGATATAATAGGCACAGACGCATCCGTGGCCGCATATACACACTTGGGGTCATCCTGGCACTGAGCCAAGATGTCGTCAAGATGCGCCTTGATGGCCGCATCATTGTCGTTGGATTTATTACGCTTAGCGCCTGGGGCAGCTCCCGCGCGCCTAACGTAGTTAGCGATTTCATTCCCATCATCTGAGTTGGAACCGTATGCTTCTCTGAAGGCAGCGACATCAACCCCCATGCCGCCCCCAGTGCGTCCTCCTCGTCCAAACACGGCGCGGATGTCCCGCAAGGGATCATTCAAATGCTGTAGTTCAGCGAGGACCGCGTCCTCATTACTGCCCGCCCCCCCTCGAAGGCGGGCTGCTCGGTGATCCTCATCAAGGGCCCGCAGGTCGGCGACATCAATGCCAGCCCCCCCGCCAGTCCTTGACTGTCCAAACACTGCCCGAATTCCCCTAAGGGGGTCATGCAGGCGCTGGAGTTCGGCCAGAACCAGGTCGGCATGACCCGGAACAGCTGCTGGAGCATCCAACCGAGGCGGCGACTCCTCCCTTTCGAGAGGTGAAGCGGCCCGGGGCAGACTCCCAGGTGCAGGTGTGTCCTCACGTGGAGGCGGCACGAACACGTCATAAGTGACACTGTCTGGAAATAAGTCCATTAGGCGAGATCCAGGCTTTGACAAAGGCGCTGTGGGCGCCAATGTCTCCGACAGTTGGTGAAGGGCCTCATTGGCTAGTGTTTGAAAGTCCGGTCCGGTCCGGTTTTTGCTCCCAAAAACTGAAGACCGAGACCGAGACCGGTCTCCACAAGTTTACAGACCGCAAAAAACCGGGTGAGACTGCTTGAGACTGGTTCACGTTGGTTTAGGGTGGTTTTTTGCGGTTGATGAATCAGTCTGAACCAGTTGCAGTCTAGACCAGTTTACAACTGGTTTGGACCAGTCTTTTATGTAGTAAATAGGTAGAGACTATGTACAGAGTGATTAATTTAGGTGAAAGAGTGTACTTGGCCGCATTTGCTTATAGCTCAGTCAGTTCTAATTCAATAATTATGACCTTATATGCGTTCAAAGGCTATTTTAAATGACTACCACTATGTACATTTACAAAAGGTACGCACGCTTAACCATTAAAATGCTGGTAAAAGCATTTACAGTTGCTTAAAATGAGTAGAAAACACAAAGATATTAATAACTTAATGAGTTTTTGACCAAATACTACGCTCTTGACATCGTTAGAAAGGTTATCTTATGTACTACCTATATCTTTATTTACGAAAGGCTAGGTTGCTTAACAAATGAAACATTGGGAAACCGTTTTTGAGCGCTTAAAATACTAATTTAACAATAACTCAAGCAGTTCTGAGGTAAAAATTATGATTTTACACACGATCGAACGGATAGTTGTCCCCTACAATTGTATCAATTTCAAGGTAAAAGACCGGTTTGAACCGGTTTAAATCGGTTTTTGCTCGGTCTTCATTATTTCCAAATGCTGATGACCACAGACCGGACCGCGGTTGCGGTCTTTGCCGTCTATTTATATTCCGGTCCATACAGGTTGTAGTCTGGTTTAGTCTCGGTTTTTTGCCAGTCTTGCAACAGGACTTCCAACACTATCATTGGCCTCACGACTCCGCCACGCACAGCGAAAGACTTCTTTGTGCGACGGTGAGAGAGGGCGTGCTGATGGGGAGCAGCGCCCTTCTTGAAACTCAGCCTCCATAAGAGACGCGTGTCGGATGAGTGGCCGACAGTGTAGCAATGCGAAGGTTTGACCTGTCAGCCATCTTTCGCAAATGGAGATGAATAGGGATCAAGCCAGCAATGGCCTGCACTCCCATTGTTGGCGACGTCCTGAAGGCGCCAGTGATCCAACAAGCCGCTTTACGCTGCATCGATGTAAGGCTTTTAAGGATCCCTTTAATGCGGGCTCCTGTAAAATACCATAGACGAAAGCCATATGTGGCAATAGGCACCACACACGACCAATAAAGAAGGCGCTTCTGCTTAGCAGAAAGCCCCCTGGATGAATTACCTAGCATCCTCATCGCCATGACGGTGGTGAGTGCTTTGGTGGAGTAGTATCGAACGTGCTCATGGAATGTGAGCTGACAATCAAAATAAAACCCAAGGTACTGCCAAATGGTCTTGGGTGTTAAACGGGAGTCTCCCGTGAAAGGTGCATACCCCAGATCTAGTGAGGGGTTATACTTGTCCCGCGCGCGCGAGAAATGGAACAACTCCGTCTTGTTGTGTTCCAAGACGAGGCCGAATGAGGTAAAAAGCTTAAACAATATCTCATACGCTTCTTTAAGCGTAGAATTATTGTCGTCTAGCGATTTGGACTGTGCGATCACAGTTCCATCATCCACATAAGAAAGAAGGGTGGTGTCAATATTGACAGCCCTTATCTCGTATAGCTTCATAATTGGAGCAATGTATAGAGCGGAGAGTACAGGCGAGAGCGCGGAGCCCTGCCCTACCCCCACATCAGCCTGCCGGGGATCTGACATGAAAGAGTTCCACTTATAAGAAGTAGATCTCCCAACAAGGTAGGACGCAAAGAATTTCACCACCGGGGCAGGAAATCCTTGCTTTTTGAGAACCGCAAGCAGAAAATCGTGGTTCAGAGATGGAAAGAACTGAGCAATATCAAAAGCAATCACACTCATCTTGAGGTTCCTCGCCCACCCCGCACGCACAAGGTGGGTAAGGTACAACCCAGCATCTTTGGTCGAGCGCTGTCGAACGCCGCCAAACTGGTTTGGATGGACAATATCCAGCTCGATCATTTCGAACTGGATGCGATTCGAGAGCATTTTCTCGAAGAGTTTACCCAACGTGTTCAGGAGTACAATGGGCCTGAATGACTTAGGAGTAGCATATGAAGGTTTGCCTGGTTTTGGTATGATAACCGAGACAGATTCCTTGAAGTGTGTGGGCCAATGACCGAACCAAATACAGCCATTCGCCAACACGGTGAAGATTTCGAGGCACACTGGGTCCTCTACTATTTTCTTAAGGTGGGGCCACGTAACGTGGTCCGGACCAGGAGATGAGCCACTCGCACAGGCGGCCAAGGCCTCCTTGAGTTCGAGCTCTGAAAATGGGACCCATTCCCTTTCGGGCATGTCGGGCAGGTCGTCCAGGACTGAATGGTCGCACTCTCGACCAGAGGCCGAGTTGTATGTACCATGAAGGGCATCCCAAAGGTCTGCCATGTCATTACAAGGCTTATCCTTATACTGGATAGCCTCGCAAGGGGGGTTTTTGCGCTGCTGGACCCAATTCATGAGGTCCCATGGGCGCTTATTGGTGGTAGCAACTTCCTCGATGCAAGCATCAAAGAATTCGCGCTTGGCCGCCCAAACGGTGCGACGAAAACCAGGCCCAATCCTCCTTAGAACGGGAGGACTGGTACCGTCGAAATGCATAAGCACACTGGCCATTCCACCATGGCTTCGAGTGTGATGTGATGCGCGCCTCCATTGTGTGGTCATCCCACGCAGCAGAGAATGTGTCACAGATGCCTTCGGCAATCCGATCCACGTCTGCGGCCGAATTTATCGCATCCAAGGGCCATTCCTTGAAGGTGCAAATAATTTGAGACAAGAAGTCGGCCTCGGCCGGGCTTCCTGGCTTGATAAAGAACCTCGATTCTTCCAGTAACTGGAAGCTGAGTTCGATGACGGTGGAGATCGGAATGTGATCTGATGTCCCCTGCATGTCCGTGACCCGCCGCGGTGGTAAGCGCAGCGCATCTTGAGATTTAATAAACACCAGATCTATCACCGATGGATCAAGTTCTGAGTTGTGAGATATAAATGTGGGACCTGGGTTAGCAAATGGAGCTAGATCCAGACCCAATCGGGCTGCCGTATTCAGCAGTTGGATTGCTTGCGATCTGTGATGTGAAATCCTAGGATCCCACATCAGCGAATGACAGTTGAAATCTCCCCCCATATAGACAAAGGGGGGGAGCGAGACGTCGCGATCAGCAATAAACTGTAGCACAGTGTTCTGATCGTCGTTATAGACGTTCATCAAGAGCATTGTCTTGGGCCCATAGGTGAGTGACAGAACAAAGATGTCACGATGGTCAAGGATATCTCGACGCATCGACGGACGAAGCGGGGCAAGCCTATTGGAAATATAGGCCAGTACGCGTGGGTGGCTATCCCCTACCGAGGGGCGCACCATGGTGGTCCAAGCGGGATGCTTTGGGGCACCAACTACAACATCACCAGTGACCGAAGTGGTCGACGGCGCCATTCTTATAACCTGCCTAGGCGGTTCTAAACATCTTTACAATTTTCTAATAGTACATCAATGTATGCATAATTCTTTGCAATGTTCAAAGAAAAAACACTAATCTGTCCCTTGTCCAGCATTAAGCTACAGGTGAGGAGTTAGATGGAATGCGGTTGCGAGCAAGAACTGCACGTACTTCAGCATATTTAGCCTTGATCCACGTGCGATCGAAGTGATGCTTCCAGAAGGGACACTTCCAGTCAGTAGCGCTGTGCGGGCCCTTGCAGTTGGGGCACCGATGAGCATGAGGGCACGGCGCACCCTCCTTGGTGGGGGCGAGCGGTGGAGTGGCCTTGGGATTACCTCGGCATAAACCACACTGATCGCGATGGAGATCGCTCTCGTGCGGGCCGCTGCATCGAGGGCAGCGGATTGCGCGCGCTTTGCACAACGTAGAGGCGTGGCCCCACCTGTAGCACCTAGTGCACAAGGCCGAGCCGGGGTTTGCAGCAGCAGTCTGTATCATACAGCTGCGACCGTGGATGAGAAACGGCTTGTTGTTAAGTGTTTTGGCGCGAGTACCCATCTGAGAGTCCCAAATATTGAAGTAAATAGTCATGGTGGAGCTATTCTTCGACACACGGACGGGGCAAAGATGGCCCGTCAACGCAAAATATCCAGAGAGGGGGTGTGACATGTCTGTTCTGATCCCCTGTTTGGGGTGCTTCCAGAAGGGAACATCGATAATCTTGAGATAAGACGTCGACGAAGAGAGAGACACCCACATCCTCTTGGCGAAGGTGGGTACCATGGATGCGATGCAGCCTCGTATGACCTCGATGTCATAAACGTTGGCTACGCCGGTGGTGTGCAATGTGTACCCATTGTACGCAAAGTTGCCAGATAGTATCTCGATCTTGGGAAGACGAGTGTTGCAGAGCTTGCGTAGCTCTTTGAAGTTGATGGCGGGGATCTTCTCCCCTTCGTTGAGCTGGAAACCAAACAGCACTTGCCAACGAGTAGGGCCAGCAGAGGTGAAGCTAGGGGTGGCTCTGCGCTTGTTGGGCGCAGCGCCACCAGCTTTCTACTGAAGCTCAATGAGCTTCTCTGCAGGGAGTTGAGGGAAAGCCTTCGCGAGGGCAACGAGGCCCTCAACTTTAGCAACCAGTTTGGGAGCCGCAGCCACCCCTGCATAGGAGCGGCGCGGCTTGGTAGACATCGGCATAGGCGGCGGAGGCCCCTGACGCTGATACTCGACGACATTGTGCTTGGGCGCCTGCCGAGGAGCGGGTTTGGGCGTAGACGCCTTTCCCTTCAACCTGTCTGAGAGCAGGGGAGGGTCGACAACCATAGACGACGAGGCCGCACCCGGAGGGTTAGGCTTCGCTTTCTTGGGGGGGGTTTGGGCGTTTGAGGGTCTACAGCAGCAGCAGGCCTCTTCTCGCGCCGGACGATTTCTCTATACCAGTCCGCGTCCTGAGTGACTTCGAAAAGCCGCTTGAGCGGGACGGTTAAGAGGGCAAAGTTGGGGAGCTCTTCCAAAAGCTCGGCCCCATTGACAGACTGCGCAGCCGCCGCCCACTCCGCCGCGCGTTCCAAGGATGTGTGCACTGCCGCGAGGGCGTCCGCTGCCGTGAAGTCATCGTCGAATGACAGGGGTAGCACTTTAGCATTAACTTGGTCCCCCTCGTCGTCGTCGACGGACATGGGACCAGGCGAAGGAGCGGGGGTTCCCGCAATGGATGAGCGCCCCAAGCCTCGGACTTGGGCAGGGACGGGGGTGGCGTACCGCTCCCTCGCGGACGAGTGAGACGATGAACGTGAATGGGTCGATCTGGAGGTCGAACGGATAGGTGCAGCGGGCAAAAGAGCACCGGGGAGAGCAGGTGGAGAAGACTCCGCGCGGCTAGAGGGAGCGCCCCCCCTCGCGGTCGATCGGCCGCGATTGGGAGCACCTCCTCCTCGAGGTGTGGTCATAGGATGTGTTGGTAGGTGTTGGTAATGCCTGATCAGAGATCGGGCGCAGTGGCGTAGTGGTGGGGGACGATGTTGACAATGTGCGAGTTGTTCCCACGGGCACTGGTGGTAGTACCGGATTAAGAAGCGATTGTGCTCCTGAGTCCTGTTTACGCCATCAACAGATGCCTTGGTTATACTCCTAGTGGCCATGAAATTATATCAGAATGCATGACCATGAAAGTATGGAGAGAAATAAACACTCACCAGTTGTCGAAGACACCAATGTACCGGCCTTTAGTGACAACCCAATACCGTCGCTTCCTCTGTCCGCTGTTGTGGAACGGATGCGCTGAATGAGAGGAACTTGGCCGATGCAACGATGGGGAAGAAGGATCCGATGCTATATACGGGAGGCGGCTGGACTGCATGTGGCGTCGACGCTGTTCATGACCATAATTGATGTTGCTAGTAGACGGGTTCCGGCGACTTGGGACCTGCCGAGCAATTGAATTAGATGGGGCGGAAGCTGAGCCAACACCAGCAGATGCAGCGGGAGAGCCAAATCCAGTCGAAGGAGCAGGAGAGCCGGGACCAGTTGAAGGAGCGGGAGAGCCAGGACCAGTCAAAGGAGCCGCAGAAGTAGTTAAGGCCGAGAATAAAGATACAAAGTTGTTGTCGTCGAAGTCAAAATCGGGAACATTTGACCAGTAGACTTCCTCTTCGGCTGTAACTCTCAACCTGTCCTCGGAGCTTTGGAATGTCTCGTGTGATACCTCTTTGGGTTGAAGTTCTTCTTCAGCAGACCAGTACTCCTGGTCGGACAGCGATCCATCCGACGGCGTCGAAGTAGACATATGCTGTATGATGAAGCTCGCATTAGGAGGATATAAAGTACAGGGAGAGTAGGAACAATACTTGCCACTGCGATCTGATTTGTCTTCAAGCTTCTTTGAGTTGCGATTCAATATGATGATTGAAGAGAGGTGAAAGCCACATCAGCATTGTTTGGCGGTTTGCGGAATTCTGGAGAAATCAGCCGGTTGGCGAACCCTGTCACGCTATAAGTTCAAAACCTCAAACCATTTCTTCTTTACTCATTTTGGAAACATATCTCCTCATGACTTGACAGAAGTGGACAACCGAGGAAGAACTTGTCTGGCTCAAGGAATGTATCCCCGCCTACCTCGAGGCCCAGGAAAAGAATACGACGCAGAGCTTCTTCAACAATCTCCACAAGGAATGGGAAGACCACTTCCGCATTCCTGGACCGACCGCGGACGAAATCAAGAAGGCCAATGGGAACATTGAAGCGGCTGACCGTCTGAAGCACAAGACCATGGAAAAGGTTAATCAGTTGCAAACTATAGAAGAGATATAGCTGACCTTTAGTGTAGCGCCTTACCCAGTGGTACCGCAACAACACGCGAGAAGGTGCTCTTGCGGCGAAGGCACCAGTGATCCCTGTTCCGCGGCAGGTTAAGCTTCCAGCGACGTGGCAGGCATATCAAAAGCTGTACTACGACGCGAAGTTGAAAGCTATTGTTGATAATGAGTACAAGGAACACACACAGAGCTTGAAAGAAGGCGAGAAGGGCAAAAGTAGGATCCAGGTTCAAAGCGAAGTGTGCAGTCGAGAGTACGAACTGGAGAGTAACGAGGTTAAAGCCGAGGTCGCGAAATACCTCGAAAATCTTAAGAAGTCCGCGTCTAACCTCGAGACCGATGAGCAGGTTGCGCAGAAGTACCAGCAGTAAGTCATGATCATGCTTTGGCTTTCTCGTTATTCATTGACTGGTAATTCAGTGGTGTCGAGCGCCTCGCTAAAAGTCTGGCCGTGTACATGAAGACTCTTGAGGTAGCGACAGGTTGGACGTTCTGCGTGCTCGCCGGCGGGCCTAATCCACAATGGGATGGACAAGTAAAGGCGATGTTGTAAGTGCAATTGTTGATACCGTGCCTTTAGATTGGCTCGAAAACCTAACAAATTGACAACACAGATACGATACAAATGGTTCTGAGGGATCAAACCAACCGATGTTTCAGGAAACTCTTGGCCAGAAAGAGTGGGAGTCGATGATCGTCAAGTGGGATGAACATCTATTCGCGCTGTATTGTGAGTCAACAATAACAGCCATATGTTGTAAGTTGTACTTACGCATGCTGCAGCCGACAATGTTCGCAAGAGGTATTACTCGATGTCGAAGTCTCCAAGCCCTGCTGCAGAAGGACGAGAGAACTTGAAGGAAATAGATGGTGATGAGGACGAGGAAGATAAAGGCAACGAAACGAGCGCCACTGCAAACAAAGCCAAAGGTACGAACTCGTCGGCGGCGCGCAGCCACAGGCTTCCAATCAATACCTGACCCTTATCATATCTACGCAGAACAACCATCTACATCCACCAGTCGTGGCGGGAAGTCTGACTACGAACTTTGTAGGGAACAGAACATCCAGGCCAACAACAAGTTAATTAAGGATCTGTTTGGTGATAGCGTTTGGGGCGATGACTTGAAGTCAAAGGGAAAGAGCAAGAAAAACACCAAGTACGTATATTACTTTCTATCTTCGTGTCATAAACACTCACAGCGAACTGTTCGTGCAGGCCTTCCAACCCCGATAACGAATCGGGCAATCCCTCGTTCCCTGACTCGACTAACTTCCCAGAGCCAGTTCATCCTGCTGTTCAGCAGGACGAATCGTCGTCAGGCATTCTTCAGAAGCAAGCTGAAGACTCTGGCAATGAGCGCCGCGAACAAGACGCGTAAGTTTATCTCTCATACCTGAGTATCCGCCTCCTCTCATCCATCCTCTTGTTTCACAGCGCCGGTTATTCTAGCCCAGTCCCACAAGCTGTGAGTAACAATGAAATGGACGTTGATAAAGAGACGAGGTGGGTTCTAACCACTGATCATTTCGTTCTTTGTTCTAATTCAAAATGTTCAGACCTGTCAACAATTCTAATGGGACCTCAAACACTACTGCATCGCCCCAGCCTACCCTTCCATGTGTAACACGCCCCAACTTCGACCTCGAGTCCTTTCCGGCGACTGGCTACGTCACCGATGAGAAGACCTTCCTTAAGCTTCTCGATATGGCCAAAGCGAAGAATTGGACCACTTTGATTGAACAGTGGGTTACCTTTGAGCGTGGCATACGTAACAACAGTGTACGTAGCCGCCCTTTTCCTTCTCTGTTAAATCTGTTGCTACATTTTTGTTCAGTCCCTTGCAACGAAACCTCGTCCGGCAGAGATTGCGCAGTGGATGAAGAACGCATGCAAGCTCAGTCGTATCCCGAAGATTTCCAAGACCTCGGATTTCATATTTTCTTGGCGTCAGTGGTGGCTATCTATGCAGCCCGACTGCCGCAAGGACGACGTCACCTGGCCGCCCTCGCGCGATTTGCCAGAAGGCCATGATTGGTCAAAACTTTCGCATTCTGGCCCCAATGGCTTCTTCTTACTTGTCTTATCTCTGGCCTGGTGGGGCTCTTTGGTTGACGATGGCGCAGCTGATCTGGCTGAATTCGAGGTCGCGGTTGATGATGTACTGTGGGTACTCTCCCATATGGTAGGTGGGCTCTCAACTGCCCCGCAGAAACGTGGTCGCGACCAGCACAAAGAGAATGTTGATGACATACCAACCTCCAAGCGGTATGTATTTGTTATCAATTTGTTTGATCTACAACTGACAATCTTCAGTCCTCGTAAATAAATCTGGAATCAACTTCTCCAAGCCTCGATCGACAAATAAACGCACGTAGAATATCTTAGGTTTTGTTTACATAATAGTTATTTCGAGCATCCTGTGACGAGCAATGAATGCCCCCGCACAATGAGTTTTGGCAAGGCAATGAAGTGAGGCCTAATACTGAATGTTCGGCAAAGTAATGAAACTGACGTGTATTGATTATTCAATGAATTAATGAGTACTCCACGTATTGAATATTCAGCGCGGTATTGAATACCCCGCACATTGAATACCCGACGAGCCCGAGCGATGAATATTTGGCCCAGTATTGAATACCGCTCTCTTTGAATAATAGGCGCGGTATTGAATACCGCACGCATTGAATATTCCATGCGGTATTGAATACCGTGCGCATTGAATATTCAGCGTGGTATTGAATATTGCACGCATTGAGTATTCCATCCAGTATTGAATACCGCGCACATTGAGTATTTGGCGCAGTATTGAATACCCTGCGCAATGAATATTCCATGCAGTATTGAATACCGTGCGCATTGAATATTCAGCGCGGTATTGAATACCGCACGCATTGACTATTCAGTGCGGTATTTTTTTTTTTTTTTTTTTTTAATTCAACAATTTATTACGCGGTGCGTGATGGCAGTCCGCGTGATACTAACTACTTTACAAAGCAGCATTCTCAATTTAACGTCCAAACGGAAGGGACGAATACATAACGCGCATTAAACAGAAACATTCCACCGCGCAGCTCGCCGTTAACGATGAAACTGATGCAAGGGCCCGAAACAATAACGGAGCCTGGAATGCGTGTGGGGCAACCCCACGTTGGCACCGATGACCTCCCATCTTCTCCCTTGACTCTACGTCGTTGTATCTCACAAAGTTTAGGGCCCACCTTGCGGTGAGCCCTATTGGGGAACTTCGGGAGGTTTCGGCAGGGAGTACAACCCCACTTACTAACCCCTATGTGCACAAGGTGCCGGGTCGGCTGCTGTCGCAGTCTCCCTATTAGGTGATGCAGCTTTGCCGTCCACGCCCCACAGCTGGCGGACACTGGTCCTTCCCGGCGCGGCCAGTCAGCAGTGACGCTTTCAGCCAGGGTCGGCTTATAGCGGCCACAGCAACCCAACTCAGTTTAAACCCCGCAGGGTGCCGAGTCGAGTCACCGTTAGTCTTCCTATTAGGTATGGCATTTTTACCCACTCACAACTCAGGTTCAACCTAAGTGCCCCAACACTCCGGCTTCAACTTAAGCCCCGTAAGCACTTATTATGTGCTGCGGAACCGACAGTGGATATAGATCTCTCGGGCCAGATTCAGGGGACTACCCTGGTCCACCACGGCCCAGCCACCACAGGGCGCTACCCCTGCTGTACCTTCCCGTCCCCCGGCAGCTGGTTCACTGGTACCATATTTGGCCCCGCAGATCCCCAATGCTGTCCAGAGTCACTGTCTTGCCGCCCCAGCTCCTAAGACCGGCCCGGATTGTGCTCCCCGCCGAAACAGGGATCCGGATCTTCCGAGACGACTAACGACCTACTGAAGCAGGTGGCTGGGTGCCCTATCCTGGCCATCCAGGTCGGGGTGTTATCAGCCCAATGCCCAGCTCTTACTGTGCCTTATCCTTTCGGTCCCTTGCGGGCCACCGCTCTCTGCCGAGAACGGCCTTAGGCTTGCCAGTGCTCACCTCGTGTTGAACGTTGTGGATCACAGCACCAACCCCCTCCGGCGGCATCTAGCCCTTGCGTCCTACACGAAGTTGTGATCATGGGAACCAGAGTGGTTGTCCACGTAAGCCATACAGCCACGCGGGACAGACTTATGGTATCTGCATTGCAGGGGAATTGAACCCCCAACCTCTTGGATAGTGCACAGCCACCCTCACCAGGTCTTTAGCGATCTAAACCACTGGGCTACTGGGGCCCTCATTCAGTGCGGTATTGAATACCGTGCGCATTGAATATTCAGCGCGGTATTGAATATTGCACGCATTGAGTATTCCTAGACTCGCGACCAGTCTGTTCGCACGCGCTCACCGACATCAGAGTGATTAGATAATAAAAATATTACATAATTAAAATTCTAAAACGAGCAAAGATAAGTGAGCTTGCGAACAGACTGGAACATCTGGTCACTGTTTTGAGAGGAGGCGTGACATGCCCCCAAACATGTCAACGGACTTAGCGATTTTAGTAGTGATTTGACCACATCCACTCCCATCGTCTTTGCCCTCCCTCCCTGCCATCTGCCTCAGCCTGTCCGTACATCATTCTCAACAACCTCTCCCTATTCGACTCGTCTATCGCACCCCATCTTTTGGATCAGCGAAGGATCCGCCTCCGGATTTTGAGTTTGGTCGGTGTTGTTGTAACTTGGGCATGGATCCATACAGTGCGTCAGTTTTCATCCCGTTCCTCCTCTCTTGCTCACACAGGTGCAATGCAGGTGCAATGCTTTGACCAGTGAATACTTTGCGGACAGCTGGCGACCAGTTTTCTCCTCCACTTGCTCTGTTCTGCGTCGTTTTCCACATACCGGCCCCTACTGTCATGATTCCTGGGATCGCTCTCGCAACACCTAGCTTTCTCTCATAATCCAAAGTGATCACCCTTGTTCTGATGTCCTTTACCTTCTGCTCGCTTACTCCTGGCTGTTGTGTGCACATCGGGTCCTGCCTCTGCATCACTGTTTCCTTCACCTTTCTTGTCAAAACTGTTCCTAACTACCGATTTGTCTCCACTGGCACTCTCGTATTGATGGTGAGTGATATCTCATGACTTATGAAGCTTCACTGATGATCCTAGGTTGCATTTGTATAAGTGAATGCTCACTATGTTGATTATTGTATGTATCTCACGCAAGAAATGCAGTTTTTGAGATTTCCGCCCCTTTTTTCTTTTTTTCCCTATTCTCTTTGATGTTATGACACGATGTATACTGTATCAGAATAATATGTATATAAATTTTCTCTCTATCTTGAGTCCAACGACGAGGAATCCATCTTTTGAAAAAGTGATGCGCGTTTTCGCTGAAATTGCACTAAGTCCCGCGTCACGCTACAGCCAACTTTTTGTGACCCTGTTATGTGACTTACCAAATATTCCAGCCGCTATCGCACATCGCTTACGATGTTCGAAAGCGGACTGGTCACGAGCCTAGAGTATTCCATCCAGTATTGAATACCGCGCGCATTGAGTATTCGGCGCAGTATTGAATACCCTGCGCAATGAATATTCCATGCAGTATTGAATACCGTGCGCATTGAATATTCAGCGCGGTATTGAATACCTTTTTTTTTTTTTTTTTATTCAACAATTTATTACGCGGTGCGTGATGGCAGTCTGCGTGATACTAACTACTTTACAAAGCAGCATTCTCAATTTAATGTCCAAACGGAAGGGACGAATACATAACGCGCATTAAACAGAAACATTCCACCGCGCAGCTCGCCGTTAACGATGAAACTGATGCAAGGGCCCGAAACACTAGCGGAGCCCAGAATGCGTGTGGGGCAACCCCACGTTGGCACCAATGACCTCCCATCTTCTCCCTTGACTCTACGTCGTCGTATCTCAGGCGATGGTCCTACAGCTTAGCCAGTGACGGGACTACGAGAGTCCCGCCAGATGTGGAGTGGCGAACACCCGCCCAGAACAGCTCGCGCCGCCCCGGAGACACAGTTTCTACTGCAACCCTGTCCGATCACGGAACCGAAGTCCCTTGGTCTACGGATTTACGATGCCGCGGTGAGGTCACCCCCACGCGATTATCCAACCCCTTCCCAAACAACGGGGGCGGCCTGCGCGAAGAACAGTGGGTTCTCCTTCAGGAAATTTATCAAATGCGCCGTGAAGCGAATAAAGTGCGGTGGGTGGCGCTCCCTATGTGGACACCATTCCATAAGATGATCGCGAGTCCCATTGAGGGAGCCGCAGTGCCTGCACGTATGAGGTTCATTAATATTGAATCGACGAAAGTATTTGCCAATTGGTGCGTGGTTGGTGATTAGCCTAACCATCCTAGCAGTCAACGTAGTTGATTGCTTTGCAAGTGGGAGCCAAGTTCCGCCGTTGACGTAACTCGGTTCGAGTGGAGCACTGTCGAGCTCCTGCAGCATAAAGAAATTATGGCCGCGATAATTGGGATCTTGGAATTTCACAACCCAAGCATCCCGAGCAGAGTCGGTCGCCGCCTTGCGGCAGCTATCCAGGGATGTCGCTGGGGATCGCCCAGGGATCGGAGGTAGATCACGAACAAACTCATGAGCAGATTGGTGGATACCCCACTCGAGGCGGGATAGAACACGAACAATTTCAAGGGAGTGGTTGGCAGACTTGCCAAACCACTCTTTGAGAGCGCGGCATACTGCCAAGGAATGACCTTGCCCAGAATGCACGGATGGGTTCACCGACAGCTTTGCAGATGGGAAGTGGTCGCGATATTGAATACCGCACGCATTGACTATTCAGTGCGGTATTGAATACCGCACGCATTGAGTATTCAATAAAGTAATGAATACCCTGCGCATTGAGTATTCAGCGCGGTATTGAATACCGCACGCATTGAGTATTCGGTGCAGTATTGAATAACCTGCGCAATGAATATTCAATACAGTAATGAATACCCTGCGCATTGAGCATTGGGTGAGATATTGAATACCCTGGTTATTGACAATGCAGCTGTATATACCAGTGCTGGTTAATGAACTAGCCTAGTTCAATAATATCCATGAAGAAATGAAGTACCAGGGCGAAATGAAATCACCCTATGGAATGAAAATAATGCACCAGCTTATCCAGGACTTATGAAACACTGGTTTCATTAATCCATTGATTCTATCACCGCATAGTGAAGGAAAAATCCCTGTGTATTGATTAAACTTGTCACTACCACTCGCTGTTCTCAAGCAGTGGTTCAAAGAGGACCCTTCTCATACCCTCTCCTTCGTCTACGCGCCTTCGCGTCTTCGGTGGGGCATTCACTTTGATGCGCACTTGTTTGTGCGTGACCTCCCTCCAGTACCGGCTGCAAAGCCATATACTTCTTATGACAGCAGGCGCAAACACGCTGCTGATTCCAGTTCAGATGCATGGAAGTCCTCCTTCCTCCATTCCCAAGATCGTGGGCGTCAATTTTTGATGCTCAAAGGCCTCGGCAAGGGCCAAATACTTCCATGTACCGTCTCTGGCGGCAAATGGCTTTTGTCTGCGAGTGAGTCTCTTAGTCTCACCGCTTGCTTGACTCGGTGCATACTGGGCCACGCCCCTATTGGTTCGTACTTCGAACAGTTTAGGCCAAATAATGGTGATGGTAACCCCATTGCCTATCCATGTTCCTGTGGCGCGCGACGTCAAACTCGCGAGCACATCTTTGCTTGGTGTCCCAAGTATAAGCGTACCCTGCCCCAGGGCAAGCAACCAACCTTGTTGGTTCATGTCCTTGACTTCTTGCGCAAAAACCCTTTGGCTTTTGCCTCGCCGGTTACTCCTCCGGGAGGGGCTGGATGACGGTAATGGACGGCCATAACCTGATGGCTGGTCCTTCGTGGCATCGTAAATCTGTTGACCAAGGAACTTTGGTTCCGTGATCGGACAGGGTTGCAGTGGAAATTGGGTCTCCGGGCTCCGCGAGGGCTAGATGGGAATTGTCGGGGGTGCTCGTCACACCCGCATCTGGTGGGACTCTCGTAGTCCTGTCACTGACCCAACTGTAGGACATCGCCTTAAACACGACGACGTAGAGTTATGGGAGAAGATGGGAGGTCATTGGTGCCACTTAGGGTCAGACGTTGGGGGCCCAAATTCTTTTGATGGCTACTTTCGGCATTTCGTCGCTGGTGCCGCTCTTTCTGTTGATGTCTCCACTGCTTGCAGCTGCCATCGACATATTTGCTAGGCAAGGGTTTCCCCGAGGCACCTTCTTCTGGTTTGCTTGTCTCGTTAAACTCGTTAGTTACTTCATGTATTTGTCGTAGTTAGCTGCGGACTGCGATCGCGCACTGCCGTAATAAATTGCGACGCCCTTCGGGACGCCGCAGGATTCATAAAAAAAAAAAAAAAAAAAAAAAGACCTGTCGGCCATCTTTCGCAAATGGAGATGCGGCCATCTTTCGCAAATGGAGATGAATAGGGATCAAGCCAGTGATGTTTTTTTTTTTTTTTTTATGAATCCTGCGGCGTCCCGAAGGGCGTCGCAATTTATTACGCAGTGCGCGATCGCAGTCCGCGGCTAACTACGACAAATACATGAAGTAACTAACGAGTTTAACGAGACAAGCAAACCAGAAGAAGGTGCCTCGGGGAAACCCTTGCCTAGCAAATATGTCGATGGCAGCTGCAAGCAGTGGAGACATCAACAGAACAGAGCGGCACCAGCGACGAAATGCCGAAAGTAGCCATCAAAAGAATTTGGGCCCCCCAACGTCTGACCCTAAGTGGCACCAATGACCTCCCATCTTCTCCCATAACTCTACGTCGTCGTGTTTAAGGCGATGGTCCTACAGTTGGGTCAGTGACAGGACTACGAGAGTCCCACCAGATGCGGGTGTGACGAGCACCCGCCCGACAATTCCCATCTAGCCCCTCGCGGAGCCCGGAGACCCAATTTCCACTGCAACCCTGTCCGATCACGGAACCAAAGTTCCTTGGTCAACAGATTTACGATGCCACGAAGGACCAGCCATCAGGTTATGGCCGTCCATTACCGTCATCCAGCCCCTCCCGGAGGAGTAACCGGCGAGGCAAAAGCCAAAGGGTTTTTGCGCAAGAAGTCAAGGACATGAACCAACAAGGTTGGTTGCTTGCCCTGGGGCAGGGTACGCTTATACTTGGGACACCAAGCAAAGATGTGCTCGCGAGTTTGACGTCGCGCGCCACAGGAACATGGATAGGCAATGGGGTTACCATCCGTCATTTGGCCTAAACCGTTCGAAGTACGAACCAATAGGGGCGTGGCCCAGTATGCACCGAGTCAAGCGTGCGGTGAGACTAAGAGACTCACTCGCAGACGAAAGCCATTTGCCGCCAGAGACGGTAATGGAAGTATTTGGCCCTTGCCGAGGCCTTTGAGCATCAAAAATTGACGCCCACGATCTTGGGAATGGAGGAAGGAGGACTTCCATGCATCCGAACTGGAATCAGCAGCGTGTTTGCGCCTGCTGTCATAAGAAGTATATGGCTTTGCAGCCGGTACTGGAGGGAGGTCGCGCACAAACAAGTGCGCGTCAAAGTGAACGCCCCACCGAAGACGCGAAGGCGCGTAGACGAAGGAGAGGGTACGAGAAGGGTCCTCTCTTGAACCACTGCTTGAGAACAGCACACACCCTCAAGGAGTGACCTTGACCGGAGTGCACGGAAGGATCCACTGCCCGCTTAGCGGAAGCAATGGAATCTGTAAACAATACTATGCGCGTAGCATCAGGCAGCCTCACGGCGTTCTCGATAGCTGCGCGGATAGCGAATAACTCAGCGTCTGAACTGAGTACTCTGCCAGCCACAAACCTGCTCTGATAAACAGTTTTGTGCTCGCGAAATACCAAGCAAGCCGAAGCTGCCTGGTAGCGTGATATAATAGGCACAGACGCATCCGTGGCCGCATATACACACTTGGGGTCATCCTGGCACTGAGCCAAGACGTCGTCAAGATGCGCCTTGATGGCCGCATCATTGTCGTTGGATTTATTACACTTAGCGCCTGGGGCAGCCCCCGCGCGCCTAACGTAGTTAGCGATTCCATTCCCATCATCTGAGTTGGAACCGTATGCTTCTCTGAAGGCAGCGACATCAACCCCCATGCCGCCCCCAGTGCGTCCTCCTCGTCCAAACACAGCGCGGATGTCCCGCAAGGGATCATTCAAACGCTGTAGTTCAGCGAGGACCGCGTCCTCATTACCGCCCGCCCCCCCTCGAAGGCGGGCTGCTCGGTGATCCTCATCAAGGGCCCGCAGGTCGGCGACATCAATGCCAGCCCCCCCGCCAGTCCTTGACTGTCCAAACACTGCCCGAATTCCCCTAAGGGGGTCATGCAGGCGCTGGAGTTCGGCCAGAACCGGGTCGGCATGACCCGGAGCAGCCGCTGGAGCATCCACTCGAGGCGGCGACTCCTCCCTTTCGAGAGGTGAAGCGGCCTGGGGCAGACTCCCAGGTGCAGGTGTGTCCTCACGTGGAGGCGGCACGAACACGTCATAGGTGACGCTGTCTGGAAATAAGTCCAGTAGGCGAGATCCAGGCTTTGACAAAGGCGCTGTAGGCGTCAATGTCTCCGACAGTTGGTGAAGGGCCTCATTGGCCTCAACGACTCCGCCACGCACAGCGAAAGACTTCTTTGTGCGACGGTGAGAGAGGGCGTGCTGATGGGGAGCAGCGCCCTTTTGAAACTCGGCTTCCATGAGAGACCGTGTCGGATGAGTGTCCGACAGTGTAGCAATGCGAAGGTTTGACCTGTCGGCCATCTTTCGCAAATGGAGATGAATAGGGATCAAGCCAGCAATGGCCTGCACTCCCATTGTTGGCGACGTCCTGAAGGCGCCAGTGATCCAACAAGCCGCTTTACGCTGCATCGATGTAAGGCTTTTAAGGATCCCTTTAATGCGGGCTCCTGTAAAATACCATAGACGAAAGCCATATGTGGCAATAGGCACCACACACGACCGATAAAGAAGGCGCTTCTGCTTAGCAGAAAGCCCCCTGGATGAATTGCCTAGCATCCTCATCGCCATGACGGTGGTGAGTGCTTTGGTGGAGTAGTATCGAACGTGCTCATGGAATGTGAGCTGACGATCAAAATAAAACCCAAGGTACCGCCAAATGGTCTTGGGTGTTAAACGGGAGTCTCCCGTGAAAGGTGCATACCCCAGATCAAGTGAGGGGTTGTACTTGTCCCGCGCGCGCGAGAAATGGAACAACTCCGTCTTGTTGTGTTCCAAGACGAGGCCGAATGAGGTGAAAAGCTTAAACAATATCTCATACGCTTCTTTAAGCGTAGAATTATTGTCGTCTAGCGATTTGGACTGTGCATCACAGTTCCATCATCCACATAAGAAAGAAGGGTGGTGTCAATATTGACAGCCCTCATCTCGTATAGCTTCATAATTGGAGCAATGTATAGAGCGGAGAGTACAGGCGAGAGCGCGGAGCCCTGCCCTACCCCCACATCAGCCTGCCGGGATCCGACATGAAAGAGTTCCACTTATAAGAAGTAGATCTCCCAACAAGGTAGGACGCAAAGAATTTCACCACCGGGGCAGGAAATCCTTGCTTTTTAAGAACTGCGAGCAAAAAGTCGTGGTTCAAAGATGGAAAGAACTGAGCGATATCAAAAGCGATAACACTCGTCTTGAGGTTCCTCGCCCACCCCGCACGCACAAGGTGGGTAAGGTACAACCCAGCATCTTCGGTCGAGCGCTGTCGACGCCGCCAAACTGGTTTGGATGGACAATATCCAGCTCGATCATTTCGAACTGGATGCGATTCGAGAGCATTTTCTCGAAGAGTTTACCCAACGTGTTCAGGAGTACAATGGGCCTGAACGACTTAGGAGTAGCATATGAAGGTTTCCTGGTTTTGGGATGATAACCGAGACAGATTCCTTGAAGTGTGTGGGCCAATGACCGAACCAAATACAGCCATTCGCCAACACGGTAAAGATTTCGAGGCACACTGGGTCCTCTACTATCTTTTTAAGGTGGGGCCACGTAACGTGGTCCGGACCTGGAGATGAGCCACTCGCACAGGCGGCCAAGGCCTCCTTAAGTTCGAGCTCTGAAAATGGGACCCAATCCCTCTCGGGCATGTCGGGCAGGTCATCCAGGACTGAATGGTCGCACTCTCGACCAGAGGCCGAGTTGTATGTACCATGAAGGGCATCCCATAGGTCTGCCATGTCGTTACAAGGCTTATCCTTATACTGGATAGCCTCGCAAGGGGGGTTTTTACGCTGCTGGACCCAATTCATGAGGTCCCATGGGCGCTTATTGGTAGTAGCAACTTCCTCGATGCGAGCATCAAAGAATTCGCGCTTGGCCGCCCTGACGGTGCGGCGAAACCAGGCCCAGTCCTCCTTAGAGGGAGGAGGACTGGTACCGTCGAAATGCATAAGCACACTGGCCATTCCACCATGGCTTCGAGTGTGATGTGATGCGCGCCTCCGTTGCGTGGTCATCCCACGCAGCAGAGAACGTGTCACAGATGCCTTCGGCAATCCGATCCACGTCTGCGGCCGAGTTTATCGCATCCAAGGGCCATTCCTTGAAGGTGCGAATAATTTGAGACAAGAAGTCGGCCTCGGCCGGGCTTCCTGGCTTGATAAAGAACCTCGATTCTTCCGGTAACTGGAAGCCGAGTTCGATGACGGTGGAGATCGGAATGTGATCTGATGTCCCCTGCATGTCCGTGACCCGCCGCGGTGGTAAGCGCAGCGCATCTTGAGATTTAATAAACACCAGATCTATCACCGATGGTTCAAGTTCTGAGTTGTGAGATATAAATGTGGGACCTGGATTAGCAAATGGAGCTAGATCCAGACCCAATCGGGCTGCCGTATTCAGCAGTTGGATTGCTTGCGATCTGTGATGTGAAATCCTAGGATCCCACATCAACGAATGACAGTTGAAATCTCCCCCCATATAGACAAAGGGGGGGAGGAGACGTCGCGATCGGCAATAAACCGTAGCGCAGTGTTCTGATCGTCATTATAGACGTTCATCAAGAGCATTGTCTTGGGCCCATAGGTGAGCGACAGAACAAAGATGTCACGATGGTCAAGGATATCTCGACGCATCGACGGACGAAGCGGGGCAAGCCTATTGGAAATATAGGCCAGTACGCGTGGGTGGCTATCCCCTACCGAGGGGCGCACCATGGTGGTCCAAGCGGGATGCTTTGGGGCACCAACTACAACATCACCAGCGACCGAGGTACGGCGCCATTCTTATAACCTGCCTAGGCGGTTCTTGGATAAACAGAACATCGTAAACATCTTTACAATTTTCTAATAGTACATCAACGTATGCGTAATTTTTCGCAACGTTAAAGAAAAAACACTAATCCGTCCCTTGTCCAGCATTAAGCTACGGGTGAGGAGTTAGATGGAACGCGGTTGCGAGCAGAGACTGCACGTACTTCAGCGTATTTTGCCTCGATCCACGTGCGATCGAAACGATGCTTCCAGAAGGGACACTTCCGGTCAGTAGCGCTGTGCGGGCCCTTGCAGTTGGGGCACCGATGAGCATGAGGGCACGGCGCACCCTCCTTGGTGGGGGCGAGCGGTGGAGTGGCCTTGGGATTACCTCAGCATAAACCACACTGATCGCGATGGAGATCGCTCTCGTGCGGGCCGCTGCATCGAGGGCAGCGGATTGCGCGCGCTTTGCACGACGTAGAGGCGTGGCCCCACCTGTAGCACCTAGTGCACAAGGCCGAGCCGGGGTTTGCAGCAGCAGTCTGTATCATACAGCTGCGACCGTGGATGAGAAACGGCTTGTTGTTAAGCGTTTTGGCGCGGGTACCCGTCTGAGAGTCCCAAATATTGAAGTAAATAGTCATGGTGGAGCTATTCTTCGACACACGGACGGGGTGAAGAGGGCCCGTCAACGCGAAATATCTAGAGAGGGAGTGTGCATCCATAGCTTCCCGCACCTCTGACATGTCTGTTCTGATCCCCTGTTTGGGGTGCTTCCAGAAGGGAACATCAATAATCTTGAGATAAGACGTCGATGACGAGTGAGATGACGAGCGTGAGTGGGTCGATCTGGAGGTCGAACGGATAGGTGCAGCGGGCAAAAGAGCACCGGGGAGAGCAGGTGGAGAAGACTCCGTGCAGCTAGAGGGAGCGCCCCCCCTCGCGGTCGATCGGCCGCGATTGGGAGCACCTCCTCCTCGAGGTGTGGTCATAGGATGTGTTGGTAGGTGTTGGTAATGCCTGATCAGAGATCGGGCGCAGTGGCGTAGTGGTGGGGGATGATGTTGACAATGTGCGAGTTGTTCCCACGGGCACTGGTGGTAGTACCGGATTAAGAAGCGATGGAGCTGCACTTGCTACAGCGCCTACACCATCCGCTTCGCTCAAATGCACTTTCTGCGGCATTCCTGGTCATATACAAATAAAAGGTCACCGATTCATTTGGGCACAGTCAGATGCGCAGGAGAGCGTCCGCACACGCGGAAAGAAGCCAAAATGGGCCGCTAAAGCGCAGGAAATCATCGAAGACACGGATAAGGATGTTGAGGAATATGCCGGTAATGCAAGTGCACTCTCTACTACTGATCCTACCACTCTTCAGAGCGATGCTGACTTCTTTTGGCTTGCAGATACAGGGGCCACTAGTCATATGACCCCTCATCATCAGTGGATGTGCCATTATCGTCCTCTGCGCGTCCCAATCTGTCTAGCAAGTCATGATATCATCTACTCTGAAGGTGTTGGTTCTGTGGTGTTTACTCCACACAGTAGTAGCAAGGATATGTGTCCTGTAGAGTTTACTCGTGTTTTACATGTACCCCAGCTCAGAAATAACTTATTGGCATGTCTCTACCTCACTAAACACAAAGGTTTCAAAATGCTTGTGGATGACACCACTATGCACTTTAAACGTGATGGAAAGACGCTCTTTACTGCCAAAGTTACTAATGAGAATACTGGCATCCTTAATGGAGTCACTGAGGTCATTTCTGAGCATGCACATGCTGCTTCTACGCTTCCTTTTGATCTAAATCTCTGGCATCGTCGCTTTGGCCATCACAGCTATGCAGATGTCTTTTTTTTTTTTTTTTTTACTCAACAATTTATTACGCGGTGCGTGATGGCAGTCCGCGTGGTACTAACTACTTTACAAAGCAGCATTCTCAATTTAACGTCCGAACGGAAGGGACGAATACATAACGCGCATTAAACAGAAACGTTCCACCGCGCAGCTCGCCGTTAACGATGAAACTGATGCAAGGGCCCGAAACACTAGCGGAGCCCGGAATGCGTGTGGGGCAACCCCACGTTGGCACCGATGACCTCCCATCTTCTCCCTTGACTCTACGTCGTCGTATCTTAGGCGATGGTCCTACAGCTTAGCCAGTGACGGGACTACGAGAGTCCCGCCAGATGCGGAGTGACAAACACCCGCCCAGTACAGCTCGCGCCGTCCCAGAGGCGTGTTTGGGTGTACTGCCTACATCTATATTCAACGAGACAAGCGCAAATCACTTCAACCACACATAGAGAAAGCTATCTTTGTTGGCTATCCACCAGGATACAAGGGTTGGCAGTTTTACAATCCCCTGCCTGTTCCTCCTACTAAGGAGGGCGAGCCCTGCCCGCACAAGTCTCATTGCCCAAACTGTGGCGAGGAGCACGCTGCGATGGATCGGAAGTGCAAATTCTGGTCCCACCGCTTTGACCGTGACTGGATCAAGGCCAAGTATGCCGAGGTGAGAGTTTGTCGTTCATCGCCCCGCCCCCACCCTAATAAACCCCCCGTAGCTTGATGTGTCAAGGCACCATGGAGGAAATTAGGATTTGCTCGTTCAACGTAGCTAAGAATTGTTTGCTCGTTGATGGAGTGGTGCCTACCACTTTTTTTCATAAAATTACTGCAACTCTCAGCACGACTTTTCAGTATTTGCCGTCCGAATTAATGAAATGATCCTGCCGTGAAATTTAATGATCACGCACACGGCAATTTTTTCATATTTTGCCGTGTTGCGGGATCATTCCACTTGTGCTGGCAATTTCATATTTTGCCGTGTATTTTTTCATATTCATTTTCATATTCTGCCGTGACATTTTCATTAGTTCTCATAGGTGCGCGCTCATTTTTTTTTTGCGAGTGCGCTCAAATTCTCTCGTGTAGGCGATCATTATTTGCTGTATGCGTGATCATTAAGTGCCGTGTGCGGGATCATTAAATGCCGCGTGCAGGATCATTAAGCGCCGTGTGTGCGCTCATTAAATGCCACGTGTGGGATCATTAAACACTGTGTGTGGGATCATTAAACACCGTGTGCGCGCTCATAAAATGCAGTGTGTGGGATCATTAAGCGCCGTGTGCGTGATCAATTACTGCCGTGTGCGTGATCATTTATTACTGTGTGCGGGATCATAAAATGCAGTGTGCATGATCAATTACCACCGTGTGCATGATCATTAAGTGCTGTGTGCGCGCTCATAAAATGCCGTGTGCGTGATCAATTACTGCCGTGTGCGTGATCATTTATTACTGTGTGCGGGATCATAAAATGCAGTGTGCATGATCAATTACCACCGTGTGCATGATCATTAAGTGCTGTGTGCGCGCTCATAAAATGCCGTGTGCGTGATCAATTACTGCCCTGTGCAGGATCATTTATTACTGTGTGCAGGATCATTAAGCACCGTGTGTGATTTTATTTTTGGCTACATGCAGGATCATTAAGTGCCATGTGCGCGCTCATAAAATGCCGTGTGCGTGATCATTAAGCGTCATGTGCGGGATCATTAAATGCTGCGTGCGGGATCATTAAGCGCTGTGTGGGATCATTTATTACTGTGTGCGTGATCATTAAGTGCCATGTGCGGGATCATTATTTTCTGTATGCGTGATCATTAAGCGCCATGTGCAGGATCATTAAGCGCTGTGTGAGTGATCATATGCATGATCATTACTTGTTGTATGCGGGATCATTAAGCGCCATGTGCGGGATCATTATTTTCTGTATGCGGGATCATTAAGCGCCATGTGCGGGATCATTAAGCGCCGTGTGTAGGATCATTTATTTCTTTGTGCGGGATCATTATTTGCTGTATGCGTGATCATTAAATGCCGTGTGCAAATATCATTTCTGTCCTGGATATATCACATGAGCTTATATCACATGACTAGGGGTGGAACTGCTAAAAATAGCTAATATCTATTATTGGTATGGGTGCATATGGGTTTCTGTCCTGCATCCGTTGGATAGATATAGGACTATTATATATCATTAGAAGCGTATTTTGAGCTGAATCCATCTGTAAAGGTTCATGGTTCCAGCATCACTGGCTGCTGAGATAATAGCAAAATACTGTATTCTTTAAATAGAAATAGCGTAAATCATGAATTTCTCACGCCCAGCAGTATTTTCCCACGATCTAATTGAAACATGTACTTCAAATGCATATCTATAAGATCAAATTAGAGTTTTGCTTATCGGATTGCTAATGCTTATGCAATACCCTTATCAAAATATAAATTGATTAGGCTCTAGCACCTGCAATAATTGGAATATTGAAATAATCTAAATTGGCCCTTTTTAAGCTCGTGCTATTCTTTTAGATCCCTAAGTAACTAACTGAACTCAGAACTTTACCTAATCTTATCCCGCAAGAAATGTCGCAATATCTACGCTGCTCTACCGATTGATATACATGAAATTTCGATGTGCTGTCAATGTAGGTATCCATAAAAGGTTATTTAGAATCCATATTTTTAGTTTGCGGGATATTACCATACCTCCAATATAGCTAACTCAGAATCACCTCTCTGAGCAGGTGTTCAAAGTACCTATATGCATACTTACCCACTTTGCTCAATTCTGTAAGGTGCCAACCTTAGACAACTTGAGGATATTGTAATCTGAGCTTTACTTTAATGATATTATATTCCTGGGCTCTTTGATTCATACACCTATCTCACATAACAGAGAAAGTGGGTAAGTCTGCATATAGGTACTTTGAACACCTGCTCAGAGAGGTGATTCTGAGTTAGCTATATTGGAGGTATGGTAATATCCCACAAACTAAAAATATGGATTCTAAATAACCTTTTATGGATACCTACATTGACAGCACATCGAAATTTCATGTATATCAATCGGTAGAGCAGCGTAGATATTGCGACATTTCTTGCGGGATAAGATTAGGTAAAGTTCTGAGTTCAGTTAGTTACTTGGGGATCTAAAAGAGTAGCATGAGCTTAAAAAGGGCCAATTTAGATTATTTCAATATTCCAATTATTGCAGGTGCTAGAGCCTAATCAATTTATATTTTGATAAGGGTATTGCATAAGCATTAGCAATCCGATAAGCAAAACTCTAATTTGATCTTATAGATATGCATTTGAAGTACATGTTTCAATTTAGATCGTGGGAAAATACTGCCTGGGCGCTGAGAAATTCATGATTTACGCTATTTCTATTTAAAGAATACAGTATTTTGCTATTATCTCAGCAGCCAGTGATGCTGGAACCATGAAACCTTTACAGATGGATTCAGCTCAAAAATACGCTTCTAATGATATATAATAGTCCTATATCTATCCAACGGATGCAGGACAGAAACCCATATGCACCCCATACCAATAATAGATATTAGCTATTTTTAGCAGTTCCCACCCCCCTAGTCATGTGATATAAGCTCATGTGATATATCCAGGACAGAAATGATATTTGCACACGGCATTTAATGATCACGCATACAGCAAATAATGATCCCGCACAAAGAAATAAATGATCCTACACACGGCGCTTAATGATCCCGCACATGGCGCTTAATGATCCCGCATACAACAAGTAATGATCCCGCATATAATCCTGCATAAGGCGCTTAATGATCCCGCATACAACAAGTAATGATCCCACATATGATCCCGCATAAGGCACTTAATGAGCGCGCATATGATCCCGCATGTGGCAATTAATGAGTGCACATATGATCCTGCACATGGCGCTTAATGATCACGCATACAGCACTTAATGATCATGCACATAGAAATAAATGATTGCACATACAGCACCTAATGATCCCACACACAGAAATAAATGATCACGCACACGGCACTTATTGATCGCACATAGAATTGAGAAAGAGTGCACCCACGAGAAATAATGAGCGCGCTCATGGCAACAAATGAGCGCACCTGCAAAAAATAATGATCGCGCTCACGGCAGAATTTGAGCCCGCACCTACACGAATAAATGAAAATGTGCATGGCAGGATATGAAATTGGAAATGAAAATACACACGGCAGAATATGAAATTGCCAGCATGAGTAGAATTAATCCCGCAACATGCAAAATATGAAAAAGTCGCCGTGTGCGTGATCATTAATTTCACGGCAGGATCGTTTCATTAATTTGGACGGCAAATAATCTGAAGATGTGCTGTGACTTGCCGTGTTTTTATGAAAAAAAGTGGTAGGTACCACTCCCAGGTTGCGGAAGGCCTATGCCATCCTCCTCCTCCTCTTTACAGCCTGCGGGCTAATGCTAGAGCATTAAAAGACCGAGCTCTTCCACTTCTCTCGTGCCAACGACGAGTTTCTTCCAGCCATTGACCTCAGTTATGCGCCTTATACTAAAGATCAAAAACTTACGCCCAAGCTGTACTGGCGGTACCTTGGGTTCTACTTTGATTGTAAACTGCTCTTCAATGAGCATGTTCGATATTATTCCACCAAGTCACTCACTAGTGTTAAAGCTATGGGGATGCTTGTCAATTCTACCCGTGGTCTGCTACCCATGCAGAAGTGCATTCTCTACCGTGCCTGTGTCTTACCCATAGGCACATAAGGTTTTCGTCGATGGTATTATGAAGGTGCCAAGAACAAAGGCGTCATGTCCAATCTCACCAAGATGCAGTGTCGAGCTGCTCTTTGGATTACTGGCGCCTTTTGCACCAGTCCCACCGGTGGTGTTGAAGCCCTCGCCGGCCTCATCCCCATCCATCTCCACCTCAAGAAGCTGGCAGAACGCGCGAACCTTCGTGTGGCCACGCTTTCTGACACTCATCCTCTGCGCTCCCTTCTCGGGTGTAGTGATTACGTCAAAACTGCCGTACGGCATGCTATGGGACTCGAAGGTATTTACGACATCTCCCATAAAGTCAAAGGCCCTCTGATCGATATTGAAATGAGGCTGCCCCAATTAACTGAGGTATTTGAACCTACGTGTTCGGATAACCAACCTGGCATTCAATTACTCGACCTGTTTGCAGATCGGGTAAAATTCAATGACGGCATAACCAAGGTGGAGCATACTCCAACCGAAGCCTCTTTGTCCCCGGATGAGGAGGCGGAGGAGAAGAGACCTACCCCCGATGAGTTGCGCCAGTTTCTGGATACCATCCTTGCTGGATGCGAGGAGGATCCCTCTTGCGTTTATTGCGCTGTCAACGCTTCAGTCCCAGAGCAGAAATGCTACCAGGCCACTTCGGCGGCCATGGTGTATTGCGAAGGTGCCTTGGTCTATCAGACAAGGTACGCCGCTGGCAGAGTCACCGCGCCCGATGCGGAACTCTATGCCATTCGCGTCGCAATTTAGGCTGCCCTTAGACAACCTGATTGCGAATGCATTGTCATTGTCACTGACCACTTCCCTTCTGCGAAGCTGTCGGTAAACCCATCCGTGCACTCTGGACAAGGTCATTCCTTGGCAGTGTGCCGTGCTCTCAAAGAATGGTTTGGCAAATCTGCTGCCCATTCCCTTGAAATTGTTCGTGTTCTATCCCGCCTCGAGTGGGGTATCCACCAATCTGCTCATGAGTTTGTTCGTGATCTACCTCCGATCCCTGGGCGATCCCCAGCGACATCCCTGGATAGCTGCCGCAAGGCGGCGACTGACTCTGCTCGGGATGCTTGGGTTGTGAAATTCCAAGATCCCAATTATCGCGGCCATAATTTCTTTATGCTGCAGGAGCTCGACGGTGCTCCACTCGAACCAAGTTACGTCAATGGCGGAACTTGGCTCCCCCTCGCAAAGCAATCAATTATGTTGACTGCTAGGATGGTCAGGCTAATCACCAACCACGCACTGATCGGCGAATACTTTCGTCGATTTAATATCAATGAACCTCATACGTGTAGGCACTGCGGCTCCCTTAATGGGACTCGTGATCACCTTATGGAATGGTGTCCACATAGGGAGCGCCATCCACCACACTTCATTCACTTCACGGCGCATTTGATGAGTTTCCTGAAGGAGAACCCATTGTTCTTTGCGCAGGCTGCCCCAGTTGTTCGGGAAGGGGTTGGATAATCGCGTGGGGGTGACCTCACTGCGGCATCGTAAATCCGTAGACCAAGGGACTTCGGTTCTGTGATTGGACTTTTTTTTTTTTATTTTTAACTCAACAATTTATTACGCGGTGCGTGATGGCAGTCCGCGTGGTACTAACTACTTTACAAAGCAGCCTTCTCAATTTAACGTCCAAACGGAAGGGACGAATACATAACGCGCATTAAACAGAAACATTCCACTGCGCAGCTCGCCGTTAACGATGAAACTGATACAAGGGCCCGAAACAATGACGGAGCCCGGAATGCGTGTTCTGTGATTGGACGGGGTTGCAGTGGAAATTGGGTCTCCGGGCTCCGCGAGGGGCTAGATGGGAATCGTTGGGCGGGTGCTCATCACACCTGCATCTGGTGGGACTCTCGCAGTCCTGTCACTGACCCAACTGTAGGACCATCGCCTTAAACACGACAACATTGAGTTATGGGAGAAGATGGGAGGTCATTGGTGCCAACGTGGGGTTGCCCCACACGCATTCCGGGTTCCGTCATTGCTTCGGGCCCGAGTGGTACTGACTACTCATTATCATAAAATGCAGACCTATCCGCAGACCCGTTATGTTAAAATCCATGGTAATATGAGACACCTATTTCATAAGTCCTGGATAGCATATTCAGTGGTATCATTACTCCACCTATTTCATTTTTGTGTGGATTTCATTTATTCAGACAATTTTCATTACCTAGGGCTATTGGTATGCCTATGGATTTCATTACTTGTGGATCTTATTTAGCTATGGATTTCATTACATGTGGATCTTATTTAACTATGAATCTCATTACTTCTGAATAGTAATGAGATATGGATTTCATTACTTATGGATCTTATTGAGATACAGATCTCATTACACATGAATAGTATTGAAATAGGGATTTCATTACCTATGGATCTTATTGAGATATGGATCTCATTACATATGGATAGTATTGAAATAGGTATTTCATTACCTATGGATCTTATTGAGATACAGATCTCATTACATATGGATCTTATTGAGATACAAATCTCATTACACATGGATAGTATTGAAATAGGGATTTCATTACCTATGGATCTTATTGAGATATGAATCTCATTACATATGGATTTCATTACTTATGAATATTATCGAGATATGGATCTCATTATCTATGGATTTCAAAATTACTTGAATTTTCATTACTTGTGGATTTTCATATTCTACCTATTGATGCTAGATAATGGTTATCAGCTATCACATGACCTTATAGATAATCTAAATATATCCACAGTACTAAAAATAGCTAATATCTATTTTAAGTAGTGAATGTTCTAGGGTGGTTGTCCCCCTTGTTCTTGGGTAATATAGAACTATCTTATATCAGCAGAAGCGTATTAGTCAGCAGAATTCAATGGTAAAGGTTATATGTCTCTAGCTACACTGGTTTAGAAGATATAAGCAAAATACTCCCCCTTTTTAAATAGAAATTAGATCAATTACAGAATTTCTCCACAGCCAGGGCATAAATTCCCATGATCTAAAATGAAACCTGTAGATAAGAGGTGCTTCTAAATGTTCCAATTTAAATTAGTATTATCTGACCATTATTCCTTGTGTAGTTATCTTATCTGTATTTATATTGATTAGCCTCTAGCATCTGCTATTTTTAGAATATTTATGCGTTTAAAATTGAATATTATAGTATACATAGGTTGCTTTTATCTAGCCCAGTATCAAAAGACTGGCACTATCTTTGCACCTAATACATTAGAATCAATTTTCCAGCTATTACATTGATGATGGATATCCAAATATGGGAATATTGGTATGATCAAAGTTGAATAAAAATCTCCCAATTTTTCTGATTCTAATGGTACCAAGATCATTCTTATCGGACCAGTGGAAGGTTGTCTGCTATTCACATCGATAGCCAGATTTAATCTTATCAGTGGCATTGATCCAATTTACCCCCTCAAATGTCTGCACTTATTTCTCTACCAAATCTGAATAGAATATTACAATCTTTTAAATTATTTATATCTATCTAGTTAGGACATAATGCCCATACTGCTAGTTCGCAAATATATAGTAAATTGCATTAGCTATTCAGTTATTGACATATGCTGACCAGGAGCACTATATCTATCTATAGATCTAATATGTATTTGACTGTCCAAGTACTTAGGCCATCAAGTATAGATGAATTAGAGTCCAGAACAAAAGATTCCAGAGTATTCTAATATTTGTGTCATGCAGAGTAAAAAAGTGGTCAAGTATGCATATAGCAACTATAAACAAGTGCTCAAATAGGTCAAGTCAAGTTAGCTATATTGGAGATATGGTAAAATCCTAAAACCTTATGTCCCAGATTTCAAATAACTTGTAATATATGCCTACATTGAAAGCACAGCAAAATACTGAGTAGATCACTAGATCCAACTAGCCAATATGGCAAAAAATGCGAAATTTGTATATACCAGAGAGAGCATTTAGTAGAATTATGAAAGGCCCATACAGGAAGTGTCTCTTATATTAGTAGATATTGTTTACAAAAAGAATTGTGTCCATTCATAAAGAATTGGCTGAGATATTAATGCCAAGATTTGGAGGGGTAGGAGGAGCAACAGCCACTGATAAGATTAAATCTGGCTATCAATGTGAATAGCAGACAACCTTCCACTGGTCCGATAGAAATGATCTTGGTACCATTAGAATCAGAAAAATTGGGAGATTTTTATTCAACTTTGATCATACCAATATTCCCATATTTGGATATCCATCATCAATGTAATAGCTGGAAAATTGATTCTAATGTATTAGGTGCAAAGATAGTGCCAGTCTTTTGATACTGGGCTAGATAAAAGCAACCTATGTATACTATAATATTCAATTTTAAACGCATAAATATTCTAAAAATAGCAGATGCTAGAGGCTAATCAATATAAATACAGATAAGATAACTACACAAGGAATAATGGTCAGATAATACTAATTTAAATTGGAACATTTAGAAGCACCTCTTATCTACAGGTTTCATTTTAGATCATGGGAATTTATGCCCTGGCTGTGGAGAAATTCTGTAATTGATCTAATTTCTATTTAAAAAGGGGGAGTATTTTGCTTATATCTTCTAAACCAGTGTAGCTAGAGACATATAACCTTTACCATTGAATTCTGCTGACTAATACGCTTCTGCTGATATAAGATAGTTCTATATTACCCAAGAACAAGGGGGACAACCACCCTAGAACATTCACTACTTAAAATAGATATTAGCTATTTTTAGTACTGTGGATATATTTAGATTATCTATAAGGTCATGTGATAGCTGATAACCATTATCTAGCATCAATAGGTAGAATATGAAAATCCACAAGTAATGAAAATTCAAGTAATTTTGAAATCCATAGATAATGAGATCCATATCTCGATAATATTCATAAGTAATGAAATCCATATGTAATGAGATTCATATCTCAATAAGATCCATAGGTAATGAAATCCCTATTTCAATACTATCCATGTGTAATGAGATTTGTATCTCAATAAGATCCATATGTAATGAGATCTGTATCTCAATAAGATCCATAGGTAATGAAATACCTATTTCAATACTATCCATATGTAATGAGATCCATATCTCAATAAGATCCATAGGTAATGAAATCCCTATTTCAATACTATTCATGTGTAATGAGATCTGTATCTCAATAAGATCCATAAGTAATGAAATCCATATCTCATTACATCAGAAGTAATGAGATTCATAGTTAAAAATAAGATCCACATGTAATGAAATCCATAGCTAAATAAGATCCACAAGTAATGAAATCCATAGGCATACCAATAGCCCTAGGTAATGAAAATTGTCTGAATAAATGAAATCCACACAAAAATGAAATAGGTGGAGTAATGATACCACTGAATATGCTATCCAGGACTTATGAAATAGGTGTCTCATATTACCATGGATTTTAACATAACGGGTCTGCGGATAGGTCTGCATTTTATGATAATGAGTAGTCAGTACCACTCGGGCCCGAAGCAATGACGGAACCCGGAATGCGTGTGGGGCAACCCCACGTTGGCACTGATGACCTCCCATCTTCTCCCCTAACTCAATGTTGTCGTGTTTAAGGCGATGGTCCTACAGTTGGGTCAGTGACAGGACTGCGAGAGTCCCACCAGATGCAGGTGTGATGAGCACCCGCCCGACGATTCCCATCTAGCCCCTCGCGGAGCCCGGAGACCCAATTTCCACTGCAACCCCGTCCGATCACGGAACTGAAGTTCCTTGGTCTACAGATTTACGATGCCACGAAGGACCAGCCATCAGGTTATGGCCGTCCATTACTGTCATCCAGCCCCTCCCGGAGGAGTAGCTGGCAAGGCAAAAGCCAAGGGGTTTTTGCGCAAGAAATCAAGGACATGAACCAACAAGGTTGGTTGCTTGCCCTGGGGCAGGGTACGCTTATACTTGGGACACCAAGCAAAGATGTGCTCGCGAGTTTGACGTTGCGCGCCGCAGGAACATGGATAGGCAATGGGGTTACCATCGCCGTCATTTGGCCTAAACCGTTCAAAATATGAACCAATAGGGGCGTGGCCCAGTATGCACCGAGTCAAGCGTGTGGTGAGACTAAGAGACCACTCGCAGACGACGAAAGCCATTTGCCGCCAGAGATGGTTGATGGAAGTATTTGGCCCTTGCCGAGGCCTTTGAGCATAAAAAATTGACGCCCACGATCTTGGGAGTGGAGGAAGGAGGACTTCCATGCATCCGAACTGGAATCAGCAGCGTGTTTGCGCCTGCTGTCATAAGAAGTATATGGCTTTGCAGCCGGTACTGGAGGGAGGTCGTGCACAAACAAATGTGCATCAAAGTGAACACCCCACCGAAAGACGCGAAGGCGCGTAGATGAAGGAGAGGGTACGAGAGGGTCCTCTTCGAACCACTGCTTGAGAACAGCACACACCCGCAAGGAGTGACCTTGACCGGAGTGCACGGAAGGATCCACTGCTCGCTTAGCAGAAGCAATGGAATCTGTAAACAACACTATGCGCGTAGCATCAGAGCCTACGCGTTCTCATAGCTGCGCGGATAGCGAATAACTCAGCATCTGAACTGAGTACTCTGCCAGCCACAAACCTGCTCTGATAAACAGTTTTGTGCTCGCGAAATACCAAGCACGCCGAAGCTGCCTGGTAGCATGATATAGTGGGCACAGACGCATCCGTGGCCGCATATACACACTTGGGGTCATCCTGGCACTGAGCCAAGACGTTGTCAAGATGCGCCTTGATGGCCGCATCATTGTTGTTGGATTTATTACGCTTAGCGCCTGGGGCAGCCCCTGCGTGCCTAACATAGTTGGCAATTCCATTCCCATCGTCTGAGTCAGAACTGTAAGCTTCTCTGAAGGCAGCAACATCAACCCCCACGCCACCCCCAGTGCGTCCTCCTCGCCCAAATACAGCGCGGATGTCCTGCAAAGGATCATTCAAATGCTGCAATTCAGCGAGGACCGCGTCCTCATTACCGCCTGCCCCCCCTCGAAGGCGGACTGCTCAGTGATCCTCATCAAGGGCCCGCAGGTTGGCGACATCAATGCCAGCCCCCCCACCCGTCCTTGACTGTCCAAACACTGCCTGAATTTCCCTAAGGGGGTCATGCAGGCGCTGGAGTTCAGCCAGAACCGGGTCAGCATGACCCAGAGCAGCCGCTGGAGCATCCACCCGAGGTGGCGACTCCTCCCTTTCGAGAGGTGAAGCGGCCCGGGGCAGACTCCCAGGTGCAGGTGTGTCCTCACGTGGAGGTGGCACGAACACGTCATAAGTGATGCTGTCTGGAAATAAGTCCAGTAGGCGAGATCCAGGCTTTGACATAGGCGCCAATGTCTCCGACAGTTGGTGAAGGGCCTCATTGGCCTCAACGACTCCGCCACGCACAGCGAAAGACTTCTTTGTGCGACGGTGAGAGAGGGCGTGCTGATGGGGAGTAGCGCCCTTTTGAAACTCAGCCTCCATAAGAGACCGTGTTGGATGAGTGTCCGACAGTGTAGCAATGCGAAGGTTTGACCTGTCGGCCATCTTTCGCAAATGGAGATGAATAGGGATCAAGCCAGCGATGGCCTGCACTCCCATTGTTGGCGACGTCCTGAAGGCGCCAGTGATCCAACAAGCCGCTTTACGCTGCATCAATGTAAGGCTTTTAAGGATCCCTTTAATGCGGGCTCCTGTAAAATACCATAGATGAAAGCCATATGTGGCAATAGGCACCACACACGACCGATAAAGAAGGCGCTTCTGCTTAGCAGAAAGCCCCCTGGATGAATTACCTAGCATCCTCATCGCCATGACGGTGGTGAGTGCTTTGGTGGAGTAGTATCGAACGTGCTCATGGAATGTGAGCTGACGATCAAAATAAAACCCAAGGTACCGCCAAATGGTCTTGGGTGTTAAACGGGAGTCTCCCGTGAAAGGTGCATACCCCAGATCGAGTGAGGGGTATACTTGTCCGCGCGCGCGAGAAATGGAACAACTCCGTCTTGTTGTGTTCCAAGACGAGGCCGAATGAAGTGAAAAGCTTAAACAATATCTCATACGCTTCTTTAAGCGTAGAATTATTGTCGTCTAGCGATTTGGACTGTGCGATCACAGTTCCATCATCCACATAAGAAAGAAGGGTGGTGTCAATATTGACAGCCCTCATCTCGTATAGCTTCATAATTGGAGCAATGTATAGAGCGGAGAGTACAGGCGAGAGCGCGGAGCCCTGCCCTACCCCACATCAGCCTGCCGGGGATCCGACATGAAAGAGTTCCACTTATAAGAAGTAGATCTCCCAACAAGGTAGGACGCAAAGAATTTCACCACCGGGGCAGGAAATCCTTGCTTTTTAGAACTGCGAGCAAAATCGTGGTTCAAAGATGGAAAGAACTGAGTGATATCAAAGGCAATAACACTCATCTTGAGGTTCCTCGCCCACCCTGCATGCACAAGGTGGGTAAGGTACAACCCAGCATCTTTGGTCGAGCGCTGCCGCACGCCGCCAAACTGGTTTGGATGGACAATATCCAGCTCGATCATTTCAAACTGGATGCGATTCGAGAGCATTTTCTTGAAGAGTTTACCCAATGTGTTCAGGAGCACAATGGGCCTGAACGACTTAGGAGTAGCATATGAAGGTTTGCCTGGTTCTGGGATGATAACCGAGACAGATTCCTTGAAGTGTGTGGGCCAATGACTGAACCAAATACAGCCGTTTGCCAACACGGTAAAGATTTCGAGGCACACTGGGTCCTCTACTATCTTCTTAAGGTGGGGCCACGTAACGTGGTCTGGACCTGGAGATGAGCCACTCGCACAGGCGGCCAAGGCCTCCTTAAGTTCGAGCTCTGAAAATGGGACCCAATCCCTCTCGGGCATGTCGGGCAGGTCATCCAGGACTGAATGGTCGCACTCTCGACCAGAGGCCGAGTTGTATGTACCATGAAGGGCATCCCATAGGTCTGCCATGTCGTTACAAGGCTTATCCTTATACTGGATAGCCTCGCAAGGAGGGTTTTTATGCTGCTGGACCCAATTCATGAGGTCCCATGGGCGCTTATTGGTAGTAGCAACTTCCTCGATGCGAGCATCAAAGAATTTGCGCTTGGCCGCCCTGACGGTGCGACAAAACCAGGCCCAGTCCTCCTTAGAACGGGAGGACTGGTACCGTCGAAATGCATAAGCACACTGGCCATTCCACCATGGCTTCGAGTGTGATGTGATGCGCGCCTCCGTCGCATGGTCATCCCACGCAGCAGAGAACGTGTCACAGATGCCTTCGGCAATCCGATCCACGTCTGCGGCCGAGTTTATCGCATCCAAGGGCCATTCCTTGAAGGTGCGAATGATTTGAGACAAGAAGTCAGCCTCGGCCAGGCTTCCTGGCTTGATAAAGAACCTCGATTCTTCACCTGTAGCAGCTATATTCATACATGAGATGTGAGTAGTTACCCAAGTACTCGCATACGTCCTCACTGGTAGTTGCCCAGAGGGTGTTTCTCTGCTATTTTGCAGGGGATGCCGGGTCCGCCGGGGGAGAAAAATTGATGAATGGGTGAGTGGGTTGATGCTCTACCCTGCCGTGGGTGCCGGGAGATGGGGCGGGTGATGTAGCGCGCTGTGGATGGCAGCGAGTGGGGGGCGGGGGTCGAGGATGCAGCCTAACATTGACAAACAATGCAGGAAATGGCGCTCGGGGGCTCGCGCTTGCTGTAGCACGCGGCGGGCGGCGTTTTCGAGCAGGGAAAAAGCGGGGATGGGGTGAGGGAATATTTTCCAATTTATTGACACCGTTTTCGCGGGGCGGGGTGGTGGCGGCGGGATGGATGCAGCGGGATGCATTCGGATGACGCTCTGTTTATAGAATCATTGATTTTGCGCACTTTTGGGGCGCTTTTCCTCATTATTAATGCATATATGTATTCTACTAATCTAATTCTATGAGATAAAGTAAGAAAAAGTGAAGAAAACGGTCGTGAATGGGTGGATGCACGAGCGGGCATTTGGATGACGCTCGGGCATGCTGCCATTTTGGGAAATAGTTACCACTTTCGGTCGCATTTCTGTACTTGACTGAAAATCTTTGGGGGGGGGATGTTGAACAAATACATAGTTTATTAGAAATATACTAACTAATTTACATATAGTAGTAGTTTAAAAAATAAGAAAGGGGACGGGGAGCGGACGACGGCGGGGTTGTGATTGGGCTCACCCACGTCTGCTGCAGCCACTGGCGACCCTCGCTTCCCTATCCCCTCGCCTCTTTCTGTCTTCTCGCTTCCCTATCTCCTCGCCTCCCTACCCCGTTGTCTCCTCGTCTCCACGCCACCTCGCTACCTGGCTGTCTCCCCATCTCCCCATCTCTTTGCCATCACCTCTCCATCTCGTCGCTTTTCCTGTTACCTGCGTGTCGCGCCATGTCGCCATCTCGCCGTCTCGCCGTCTCTCTGTCTCTCCGTCTCGCCGTCTCGCCGTCTCTCTGTCTCTCCGTCTCGCCGTCTCGCCGTCTCTCCGTCTCGCCGTCTTGCCGTCTTGCCATCTCTCTGTCTCGCTGTTTCCTGTACACATCGTCTCCCCGCCTCCTTGCCCATCTCCGTGCCTCCCTGCATCATTGTCTCCCCGCTCGTCGCATCCTCTTTGCCTTCCTTCCCCGTCGTCTTCCACCTTGTCATCTCGCCGTCCGTCCGCCTCGTCGTCTCCCTAGGTCATCATTTCCCTGACTCGCGTTGCCTGCCTGTTGTCGTCTACCCGCCCCTCTCCCTTCATCGTTGTCTGTCCGCTCGCCACCCCTTCTGAACTGTCTGCTGCGGGTCTCGCCATTTCTCCGTCTACGCGCCGTGGACGCATCACCGTCTCTGCCTCGCCTCGCTCCCCGCCTCCGCGGCTTCTTGTCATCCTCCCTCCGGCTCCTCGTTTGTGCGCATGTGATTGTCGGACCATGGTGCTGATAGTCAGGGGGCACCCATACCCTCATGAGAGAGAGACTGAGGCAGTGATGTGGTGGGCAAGGGCAAACGGCGGCGGCGCTCCTGGTGCAGAAAGACCCACCTCCATTGTCAAAGGGGGCGGTGGAAGGAGAGGGTGGAGGAGAGAACAGAGGGGAGATACGGAGCCTCCAGAGAGCAGAGCTCGTGCCTGCATCCTTCGTTGGAGGGGAGAGGCACGGAGCGTGAGCGAGCCAGACAAGGCGGGGTGGTTGCCAGTAGTCGTCGCCAGACAAAAAGCCCGCATTCCTCGTTGGAGGAGAAAGGCATGCTGCGAGTGGGTCGACAGAATGCCGGCTACATCCCTCAGGCGAGGGGAGGAGCACGCAGCGGGGGGTGGGGTGCAGAGAGACGGCGCGGTGGTGGTCGAGAGTAAGATCAACCATGTCGAAACGTGGTTGATCTCGCGTCTCGGCCATTTCCGTGGCGCACCCGATTGGCTGGGATTAGCGGCCCGGATCTGTCAACTTCGAGGTCGTCGCCCTCAACGTCGAGATCGAACCCGATTTCCAACCGATAACGAAATTAACACCTGGATTAAGGAATAATATTAGTATACTTTTATTTTTTATGTTTGGATAGCATATTCTAGTCTGCAATCCTTTTTTACGAGACATACTTACATTGAGTGAACGCAAGTCTTCAAATTGTAACAGATATTTGACCGATCTTCAGTAGAATGTATGTACCATTTGAATAAAATAGTTTCTTCCTAACATTAAATGGTAGAAGTGTAGAGGATACCTTCTAGTATCTACCAGTACACTAATAAGATATATACATATGCAGAATCCATCTCCAGAAATTTATCTTTGAATGCTGTTTTTTCGCGGTTAGGCCGAAAATCACCACGGCCGCGCAAGTATTCTATGTAACATCGTCAAATTTCAATATCCACCTTAGATACTAGAGATTCTATTTTGCAGTATTTTTATCTACCTAAATACATCAGAATATACTAACTTAAAATGGCCGCTCATCGTCGACGATTAGCGGGCGAAATTTAAACTCCGCTTGAAAGCGACATCAACCATCGATCATGCAATGGTTGATGTCGCTTTCTATCCTCCATCCTCCATCCACACGTCCCTACACGCCTCGCCGCCTTCCACACACTCTCTCTATTGCCTCCCCACATCCATCCACCACCGCGGGAGCAGTGCTAGTACGTACGAGCGAGGCAAAACGGCCTCACTCGTACATACTAGCCACCTCCCTGCACCACCCTCACTCTCCCCTGAGGGTGGGTACTGCGCGAGACGCAGGTGGGAAGGCGCCAAGGAGGTGAGAATGCGGAGACAGCGGGCGCTGCCGAGGCATGGCGGCGGGTCGAGACCGCGAACGGCGGGGACGTGGTTAGAGAGCAAGGCGGCGGGAAGCACCGAGGAAATGAGGAGGCTGGGTTGGGCGGCCAGATGGCTCGACAGCGAGACGGGGATGAAGCGAGGAGACGGAGAGCGTGAGTAGGGGACCGGCGAGGAAATGGCAAGGCACAGGGGGAGCGCGACGGCGGCGGGTGAGCAAGAGATGGGGAGCAGACGCAGGGAAGGCGAGGAGCGGAGACGGCGAGGAGAGGAGGTCATGGACCGGGGAATTGCAGAGTCGAAGAGGCAGGACGCGAAGGCAGGCAAGGGCAGACAGTAGCTAGGGCGGGAATAACGGGGGAGCATGAACCCGCCGTTGTCCTCTTCCCTGTCGCCCTTTCTATACATAAAAATAGTATTATATGTAAAGTAGTTAGTATTCAAGCAATACATTATGTATCCAGCCATTACCACGCCTCGAAGGATTTCAGCAGAGTTCAAAATAAGACCGAAAGCGGTAAATATTTCCCAAAATGGCAGCATGCCCGAGCGTCATCCAAACGCCCGCTCGTGCATCCACCCATTCACGACCGTTTTCTTCACTTTTTCTTACTTTATCTCATAGAATTAGATTAGTAGAATACATATATGCATTAATAATGAGGAAAAGCGCCCCAAAAGTGCGCAAAATCAATGATTCTATAAACAGAGCGTCATCTGAATGCATCCCGCTGCATCCATCCCGCCGCCACCACCCCGCCCCGCGAAAACGGTGTCAATAAATTGGAAAATATTCCCTCACCCCATCCCCGCTTTTTCCCTGCTCGAAAACGCTGCCCGCCGCGTGCTACAGCAAGCGCGAGCCCCCGAGCGCCATTTCCTGCATTGTTTGTCAATGTTAGGCTGCATCCTCGACCCCCGCCCCCCACTCGCTGCCATCCACAGTGCGCTACATCACCCGCCCCATCTCCCGGCACCCACGGCAGGGTAGAGCATCAACCCGCTCACCCATTCATCAATTTTTCTCCCCCGGCGGACCCGGCATCCCCTGCAAAATAGCAGAGAAACACCCTCTGGGCAACTACCAGTGAGGACGTATGCGAGTACTTGGGTAACTACCCAATTTGATATAGAAATATAGCACTCATGGCTGGATTCTTCCGGCAACTGGAAGCTGAGTTCGATGACGGTGGAGATCGGGATGTGATCTGATGTCCCCTGCATGTCCGTGACCCGCCGCGGTGGTAAGCGCAGCGCATCTTGAGATTTAATAAACACCAGATCTATCACCGATGGTTCAAGTTCTGAGTTGTGAGATATAAATGTGGGACCTGGATTAGCAAATGGAGCTAGATCCAGACCCAATCGGGCTGCAGTATTCAGCAGTTGGATTGCTTGCGATCTGTGATGTGAAATCCTAGGATCCCACATCACCGAATGACAGTTGAAATCTCCCCCCATATAGACAAAGGGGGGGAGCGAGACGTCGCGATCGGCAATAAACCATAGCGCAGTGTTCTGATCGTTGTTATAGACGTTCATCAAGAGCATTGTCTTGGGCCCATAGGTGAGCGACAGAACAAAGATGTCACGATGGTCAAGGATATCTCGACGCATCGACGGACGAAGCGGGGCAAGCCTATTGGAAATATAGGCCAGCACGCGTGGGTGGCTATCCCCTACCGAGGGGCGCACCATGGTGGTCCAAGCAGGATGCTTTGGGGCACCAACTACAACATCACCAGTGACCAAAATGGTTGACGGCGCCATTCTTATAACCTGCCTAGGCGGTTTCTTGATAAACAGAACATCGTAAACATCTTTACAATTTTCTAATCATCAATGTATGCGTAATTTTTCGCAACGTTAAAGGAAAAAACACTAATCCGTCCCTTGTCAGCATTAAGCTACGGGTGAGGAGTTAGATGGAACGCGTTGCGAGCAGAGACTGCACGTACTTCAGCGTATTTTACCTCGATCCACATGCGATCGAAAGATGCTTCCAGAAGGGACACTTCTGGTCAGTAGCGCTGTGCGGGCCCCTGCAATTGGGGCACCGATGAGCATGAGGGCACGGCGCACCCTCCTTGGTGGGGCGAGCGGTGGAGTGGCCTTGGGATTACCTCGGCATAAACCACACTGATTGCGATGGAGATCGCTCTCGTGCGGGCCGCTGCATCGAGGGCAGCGGATTGCGCGCGCTTTGCACGACGTAGAGGCGTGGCCCACCTGTAGCACCTAGTGCACAAGGCGAGCCGGGGGTTTGCAGCAGCAGTCTGTTCATACAGCTGCGACGTGGATGAGAAACAGTTGTTGTTAGCGTTTTGGCGCGGGTACCGTCTGAGAGTCCCAAATATTGAAGTAAATAGTCATGGTGGAGCTATTCTTCGACACACGGACGGGGCGAAGAGGGCCCGTCAATGCGAAATATCCAGAGAGGGGGTGTGCATCCATATAGTCCCGCACCTCTGACATGTCTGTTCTGATCCCCTGCTTGGGGTGCTTCCAGAAGGGAACATCGATAATCTTGAGTAAGACGTCGACGAAGGGAGAGACACCCACATCCTCTTGGCGAAGGTGGGTACCATGGATGCGATGCAGCCTCGTATGACTTCGATGTCATAAACGTTGGCTACGCCGGTGGTGTGCAACGTGTACCCATTGTACGCGAAGTTGCCAGATAGTATCTCGATCTTGGGAAGACGAGTGTTGCAGAGCTTGCGTAGCTCTTTGAAGTCGATGGCGGGGATCTTCTCCCCTTCGTCGAGCTGGAAACCAAACAGCACTTGCCGGCGAGTAGGGCCAGCAGAGGTGAAGCTAGGGGTGGCTCTGCGCTTGTTGGGTGCAGCGCCACCAGCTTTCTGCTGAAGCTCAATGAGCTTCTCTGCAGGGAGTTGAGGGAAAGCCTTCGCAAGGGCAACGAGGCCCTCAACTTTAGCAACCAGTTTGGGAGCTGCAGCTACCCCTGCATAGGAGCGGCGCAGCTTAGTAGACGTCGGCACAGGCGGCGGAGGCCCCTGATGCTGATACTCGATGACATTGCGCTTAGGCGCTTGTCGAGGAGCGGGTTTAGGCGTAGATGCCTTTCCCTTCAACCTGTCTGAGAGCAGGGGAGGGTCGACAACCATAGACGACGAGGCCGCACCCGGGGGGTTAGGCTTCGCTTTCTTGGGGGGGGGGGTTTGGGCATTTGAGGGTCTGTAGCAGCAGCAGGCCTCTTCTCGCGCTGGACGATTTCTCTATACCAGTCCGCGTCCTGAGTGACTTCGAAAAGCCGCTTGAGCGGGACGGTTAAGAGGGCAAAGTTGGGGAGCTCTTCCAAAAGCTCAGCCCCATTGACAGACTGCGCAGCCGCCACCCACTCCGCCGCGCGTTCCAAGGATGTGTGCACCGCCGCAAGGGCGTCCGCTGCCGTGAAGTCATCGTCGAATGACAGGGGTAGCACTTTAGCATTGACTTGGTCCCCCTCATTGTTGTCGACGGACATGGGACCAGGCGAAGGAGTGGGGGTTCCCGCAATAGATGAGCACCCCAGGCCTTGGACTTGGGCAGGGACAGGGGTGGCGTACCGCTCCCTCGCGGACGAGTAAGACAACGAATGTGAATGGGTTGATCTGGAGGTCAAACGGATAGGTGCAGCGGGCAAAAGAGCACTGGGGAGAGCAGGTGGAGAGGACTCCGCGCGGCTAGAGGGTGCGCCCCCCCTCACGGTCAATTGGCCGCGATTGGGAGCACCTCCTCCTCGAGGTGTGGTCATAGGATGTGTTGGTAGGTGTTGGTAATGCCTGATCAGAGATCGGGCGCAGTGGCGTAGTGGTGGGGGACAATGTTGACGATGTGCGAGTTGTTCCCACGGGCACTGGTGGTAGTACCGGATTAAGAAGCGATGTTGCAGTCACTACTCCAGTGAACCTTATGCCTGTGCGCACTGGCTCCGAGCCAGAGACTGCGCCATTTGTGCCAGAAAGCGGGGGGGGATGATATTCAGCCTTTCCCTGCTCAAATTGCGCCTCAGGAGCCATTTGATCCAAATCCACCGCAGATTCCTCAGCCTGTGCTGCCTATTCCGGACGCGCCAGGGCCTGCAGCTGCTGTTGAGCCACTTCAACACCTCCCACCTCAGCTGCCTCCTGCTCCGCCGCAGTTGAGATGCTCTACGCGCACTCCAAAGCCGCCTACAGAGTGGTGGAAAGTTACACAACCAGTTGCTCCACCACCTGCTGCAGAGGATGAAGTGGATCCACCATTAGATCCTGATTTCCAAGAAGTTCAGTTTGCTGGTGCTGCTTCAGTTGCTGATCCTCACAACTACAAGCAAGCTATAAAAAGCACTGACTCTGAGAACTGGAAAGAAGCGATCAATGCAGAGTATAACACACTCTTGCAGAATGGAACTTGGGAGCTAGTTGAGCTTCCACCTCGTGCAAAGGCAATTGGTTCTGGTTGGGTGTTCAAAATCAAGACACTCAAAGATGGTGCTATTGAGCGCTACAAAGCTCGTTTGGTCACAAAAGGATACTCTCTTTTTTTTATTTTTTATTTTTTATTTTTTATTATATCCTGCGGCGTCCCGAAGGGCGTCGCAATTTATTACGCGGTGCGCGGTCGCAGTCCGCGGCTAACTACGACAAATACATGAAGTACGAGATATAGCCCCCAACCCCCATAGGGGCCAGAGGCTAACCACACTAGGATTATTTGTCACCCTTGTGGGAGGTGTGCTATGCGATCTCGGAATCAACTTAGATTCAAACTCAGTGTATTACTCTGAGTGAACCGACAGAGGATTTAGTTCTCTCGAGCCAGGGTAGAGGGACTACCTCATCCTGCTACGGTCCAGACCCAGGGTTGTCGACCCCAGCTCGCGGTAGTGCATGCACTATCCTTCCCGTTACCCAGCACCTGGTTCGATTATGCCAACCGGCTCAGATCCCCAAGGTGTCCAGGCTCTCTGCCTTGCCAACAGCCAACCGGGTTGTGTCATCTGGGCCATTCAGCATCCCCTACTTCGGCCTACTACCCATCCCGGAGTTGTTTCCACTTTTGTGTACTACCGCTGACTAACAACCTAGGTTTTAGACTTTCGGCTCTATTAAGCCAACCGGGAAGTCACGCCCAGTCCCCATCAGGTCTGAATGCCAAGCGAGGGCTCTCTAGGTGTAAGGGTGCCCTTATCGGGTTGTTGTGTAGTCATTCCCCCACTTACTTGCCTATCCTTTACAGACCACAGGCCCGGATTTCAGAGGAGTTGCACCCCATTCTCCGGATACCTACTTGGCGGCACCCTCCGGATTGATAGACCCTGTCGTAGGGAAGTCATCCTCTCGTGGGTTACACTTGGCCATCTGAGTCTACCGCACCTGCCTTCAGCGTGTCCTACTTCGGCTTACTAGCCTACTTTGGTGTCCCCGGTCATAGACCTTAATTCCCCCCAGAACCCTTGAGGGCAGCCCAAAGCGCGCTTCACTCATTACAGGTGTACGCGACAGAGACCACCCCCCTGAAACCCCCAGACCCCGGCCATAGCCTAGAGACCCCCTGAGCGCGCTGTAGGTCGCTACATCCCATGCGCATCACACAGGAGTCCCCCAGTGCCCAAAGGTCCACAGGCCCCAAGAGGACTGAGCATGTGACAGTAACTGCTGTCAGCCACACACCTTGCCTTCCTTTTAATCCTATAGGTAGAAGGGGATGAGTGGGGATCGAACCCACAACCTTTCCAGCAGCTACACAGCCACCTCTGCAAGTCTTTGGTGATCGAAACCACTAGGCTATTGCGGCCATTCAAAAGGATACTCTCAGCGTCCTTTTGCGCCTACATTCCGTCCTGCGACGTTGCGCTTGATTTTGGCTCTAGCTGCACTGGAGGGCATGTCTCTGCGCTCTGTTGACATTTCTGCTGCCTTCACTAATGGAGATCTTGATGAGTGGATCTATATGCGCCAACCTGAGGGTTTCCATCAAGGTGGACCCAATGTAGTGTGCAGACTCTGCAAATCTCTCTATGGTTTGAAGCAGTCAGCTCGTCAATGGAATATCAAGTTGGACTTTTTTTTTTTTTTTTTTAACTCAACAATTTATTTCGCGGTGCGTGGTGGCAGTCCGCGTGGTACTAACTACTACAGAGCCTTCTCAATTTAACGTCCAAACGGAAGGGACAAATACATAATGCGCATTAAACAGAAACGTTCCACCGCGCAGCTCGCCGTTAACAATGAAACTGATACAAGGGCCCGAAGCAATGACAGAACCCGGAATGCATGTGGGGCAACCCTATGTTGGCACCAATGACCTCCCATCTTCTCCCTTGACTCTATGTCATTGTATCTCAGGTGATGGTCCTACAGCTTAGCCAGTGACGGGACTGCGAGAGTCCCGCCAGATGTGGAGTGACGAACACCCACCCAAAACAGCTCGCGCCGTCTCGGAGACACAGTTTCTACTGCAACCCCATCCGATCACAGAACTGAAGTCCCTTGGTCTACGGATTTACGATGCCGCAGTGAGGTCGCCCCCACGCGATTATCCAACCCCTTCCCGAGCAGCAGGGGCGGCCTGCGCGAAGAACAGTGGGTTCTCCTTCAGGAAACTCATCAAATGCGCCGTGAAGCGAATGAAGTGTGGTGGATGGCGCTCTCTATGTGGACACCACTCCATAAGATGATCGCGAGTCCCATTAAGGGAGCCGCAGTGCCTACACGTATGAGGTTCATTGATATTGAATCGACGAAAGTATTCGCCAATCGGTGCGTGGTTAGTGATTAGCCTGACCATCCTAGCAGTCAATGCACTAGTGCCTACCACTTTTTTTCATAAAACGACGGCAAGTCACAGCACGTCTTTACATTATTTGCCGTCTGACTTTTTGAAACGATCCTGCCGTGAAATTTAATGATCGCGCACATGGCAACTTTTTCATATTTTGCCGTGTTGCGGGATCATTCAACTCATGTGGGTGATTTCATATTTTGCCGTGTATTTTTTCATTTCCAATTTCATATTCTGCCGTGATATTTTCATTAGTTCTCGTAGGTGCGCGCTCATTAAGCACCGTGTGCGCAATCATTATTTTCCCTGTGCGCGCTCATTTATTACCATATGCGCGCTCATTTGTTACCATGTGCAGGATCATTAAGCGCCGTGTGTGGGATCATTTATTACCGTGTGCGCGATCATTGAGCCCCGTGTGCGCGCTTATTTATTACCATATGCGGGATCATTTATTACCATGTGCGGGATCATTAGGCGCCGTGTGCGCGCTAATTACATGCCGCGTGCGGGATCAATTATTGCTGTGTGTGCAATCATTTATTACCATGTACGAGATCAATTATTTCTGTGTGCGGGATCATTTATTGCTGTGTGCGGGATTGTTAAGTGCCGTGTGCGGGATCATTTATTACCGTGTGCAGGATCATTTATTACCATATGCGCGCTCATTTGTTACCATGTGCGGGATCATTAGGCGCCATGTGCGCGCTCATTACATGCCGCGTGCGGGATCAATTATTGCTGTGTGCGATATCATTTCTGTCCTGGGTATATCACATGAGCTTATACCACATGACTAGGGGTGGGAACTGCTAAAAATAGCTAAAATCTATTATTGGTGTGGGGTGCATATGGGTGGCTGTCCTGCATCCCTTGGGTAGATATAGGACTATTATATATCATTAGAAGCGTATTTTTGAGCTGAATCCATCTGTAAAGGTTTCATGGCTCTAGCATCACTGGCTGCTGAGATAATAGCAAAATACTGTGTTCTTTAAATAGAAATAGCGTAAATCATGAATTTCTCAACGCCCAGGCAGTATTTTCCCACGATCTAAATTGAAACCTGTACTTCAAATGCATATCTAAAAGATCAAATTAAAATTATGCTTATCGGATTACTAATGCATATGCAATACCCTTATCAAAATATAAATTGATTAGGCTCTAGCGCCTGCAATAATTGGAATATTGAAATAATCTAAATTGGCCCTTTTAAAGTTGATGTTACTCTTTTAGATCCCCAAGTAACTAATTGAACTCAGAACTTTACCTAATCTCATCCCGCAAGAAATGTCGCAATATCTACACTGCTCTACCGATTGATGTACATGAAATTTTGACTTGCTGTCAATGTAGGTATCCATAAAAGGTTATTTAGAATCCATATTTTTAGTTTGCGGGTTATTACCATACCTCCAATATAGCTTACTCAGACTCACCTATCTGAGCAGTTGTTCGAAGTACCTATATGCATACTTATCCACTTTGCTCAATTCTGTAAGGTGCCAACCTTAGAAAACTTAAGGATACTGTAATATGAGTATTACTTTATTGATATTTTATTCCTGGGCTCTTTGATTCATACACCTATCTCACATAACAGAGAAAGTGGGTAAGTATGCATATAGGTACTTCGAACAACTGCTCAGATAGGTGATTCTGAGTTAGCTATATTGGAGGTATGGTAATATCCTGAAAACTAAAAATATGAATTCTAAATAACTTCTTATTGCTACCTACATTGACAGCAAGTCAAGTTTTTATGTAGATCAATCGGTAGAGCAGCGTAGATATTGCGACATTTCTTGCGGGATGAGATTAGGTAAAGTTCTGAGTTCAATTAGTTACTTGGTGATCTAAAAGGGAAACATCAACTTTAAAAGGGCCAATTTAGATTATTTCAATATTCCAATTATTGCAGGCGCTAGAGCCTAATCAATTTATATTTTGATAAGGGTATTGCATATGCATTAGTAATCCGATAAGCATAATTCTAATTTGATCTTATAGATATGAATTTGAAGTACAGGTTTCAATTTAGATCGTGGGAAAATACTGCCTGGGCGCTGAGAAATTCATGATTTACGCTATTTCTATTTAAAGAACACAGTATTTTGCTATTATCTCAGCAGCCAGTGATGCTAGAGCCATGAAACCTTTACAGATGGATTCAGCTCAAAAATACGCTTCTAATGATATATAATAGTCCTATATCTACCCAAGGGATGCAGGACAGCCACCCATATGCACCCCACACCAATAATAGATTTTAGCTATTTTTAGCAGTTCCCACCCCTAGTCATGTGGTATAAGCTCATGTGATATACCCAGGACAGAAATGATATCGCACACAGCAATAATTGATCCCGCACGCGGCATGTAATGAGCGCGCACATGGCGCCTAATGATCCCGCACATGGTAACAAATGAGCGCGCATATGGTAATAAATGATCCTGCACACGGTAATAAATGAGCGCGCACACGGCACTTAATGAGCGCGCATATGGTAATAAATGATCCTGCACAGGGTAATAAATGATCCCGCACACGGCGCTTAATGATCCCGCACATGGTAACAAATGAGCGCGCATATGGTAATAAATGATCCTGCACACGGTAATAAATGATCCTGCACACGGCACTTAACGATCCCGCACACAGCAATAAATGATCCCGCACACAGAAATAATTGATCCCGTACATGGTAATAAATGATTGCACACACAGCAATAATTGATCCCGCATGCGGCATGTAATGAGCGCGCACATGGCGCCTAATGATCGCGCACACGGTAATAAATGATCCTGCACACGGTAATAAATGAGCGCGCACACGGCGCTTAATGAGTGCGCATATGGTAATAAATGATCCTGCACAGGGTAATAAATGATCCCGCACACGGCGCTTAATGATCACGCATATGGTAATAAATGATCCCGCACACGGCAATTAATGAGCGCGCACATGGCGCTTAATGATCCCACACATGGTGCTTAATGATCCCGCACCCAGAAATAATTGATCCCGCACACGGCGCTAATTGATCCCACATGCGGTATTAAATGAGCATGCACATGGCAGGAAATGAGCGCGCACCTACGAGAACTAATGAAAATTTCACGGCAGAATATGAAATTGGAAATGAAAAATTTCACGGCAAAATATGAAATTGCCAGCACAAGCAGAATGATCCCGCAACACGGCAAAATATGAAATTACCAGCACAAGCAGAATGATCCCGCAACACGGCAAAATATGAAAAAGTTGCCGTGTGCGGGATCATTTAATTTCACGGCAGTTCTCGTTCATTGATTCGGACGGCAAATAATGTAAAGACGTGCTGTGACTTGCCGTCGTTTTATGAAAAAAAGTGGTAGGCACCACTCGTCAATGTAGTTGATTGCTTTGCAAGTGGGAGCCAAGTGCTGCCGTTGACGTAACTTGGTTCGAGTGGAGCACCGTCGAGCTCCTGCAGCATAAAGAAATTGTGGCCGCGATAATTGGGATCTTGGAAATTCACAACCCAAGCATCCCGAGCAGAGTCGGTTGCCGCCTTACGGCAGCTGTCCAGAGATGTCGCTGGGGATTGCCCAGGGATTTGAGGTAGGTCACGAACAAACTCGTGAGCAGATTGGTGGATGTCCCACTCGAGGCAGGATAAAACACGAACAAATTCAAGGAAATGGGTGGCAGACTTGCCCAACCATTCTTTGAGAGCACGGCATACTGCCAAGGAATGGGCAGTGTTTGGACAGTCAAGGACTGGCGGGGGAGCTGGCATTGATGTCGCCGACCTGCGGGCCCTTGATGAGGATCACCGAGGGGCCCCAGTAGCCCAGTGGTTTAGATCACTAAAGACCTGGTGAGGGTGGCTGTGCACCATCCAAGAGGTCGGGGGTTCAATTCCCCTGCAATGCAGATACCATAAGTCTGTGCCGCGGGCTGTCATGGCTTACGTGGACAACCACTCTGGTTCCCATGATCACGACTTCGTGTAGGACGCAAGGGCTAGATGCCGCCGGAGGGGGTCAGTGCTGTGATCCACAACGTTCAACACAAGGTGAGCACTGGCAAGCCTAAGGCTGTTCTCAGCAGGGAGCAGTGGCCCGGAAGGGACCGAAAGGATAAGGCACAGTAAGAGCTGGGAATTGGGCTGATAACACCCTGACCCGGGTAGGCTGTGAGGCCGTACACCCACCCTTGGTTAAGGTTCGTCCACTGTGGGTCAGGACAGGGCACCCAGCCAGCTGCCTTCGACGGGTAATGCTGTGAGGGTAGGTCGTTAGTCATCACGGGTACTCCTGGGTTGCACGCCTCGGTCCGGTCTTAGGACTGTGGTGGCAAGGCAGTGACTCCGGACAGCATTGGGGATCCGCGGGGCCAAATATGGTACCAGCAAACCAGCTGCCGGGGGATGGGAAGGTACGGCAGGGGTCGCGCCCCGTGTTGGCTGGGCCGTGGCAGACCAGGATAGTCCCCTGAATTTGGCCCGAGAGATCTATATCCACTGTCAGTTCCATGGCACATAATAAGTGCTTACGGGGCTTAAGTTGAAGCCGAGGTGTTGGGACGCTTGGGTTGAACCTGAGTCTCTGGAGCAGTATTAGTATAAAAGCCAACCTAATAGGTAGGTGGTGGAAACACTGCTGAATAAACTGACCCTGCTGGTAGCCTTGGGGGTTGACTCTGAGGTTGCCGGAACACTAGTACCTACCATTCAATATGATAACAAGATGGCAACACTCAGCACACCTGCTGTGATAGTTGCCGTTGTTTTTATGAAATGAAATTCAGGCGGCAACACTGAGTCCATTGAAATCGAACTAATATACGTCGATTTCATTAATTGCCAGTACAATCTCATTACCTTCAGTACACTGTCATTTCATTCAAGTAGGCTATCATAATGTGCCGTGCAAAATTTTCAATAGTTCCCATGTGTGATTTCAATTGGTTCACATGCAATTTCATTAATTGCCATGTGCACTTTCATTAAGCGCTGTGCACGCTATCATTAATTGCCATGTACAATATCATTAAGCACCGTGTGTGCTTTCATTAGTTCCCATGTGCGCTTTCATTAAGCGCTGTGCACAATTTCATTAATTGCCGTGGACAATATCATTAGTTGCCATGCGCAATATCGTTAAGCGCTGTGCACAATTTCATTAGTTCCATGTGCAATATCATTAGATGCCATGTACGATATCATTTCTGTCCCAGGTATATCACATGAGCTTTACCACATGACCTGGGGTGGGAACTGCTAAAAATAGCGAATATCTATTATTGGTGTGGGGTGCATATGGGTGGCTGTCCTGCATCCCTTCTGTAAATATAGAACTATTATATATCAACCGAAGGCGTATTTGTAAGCAGAGTCCGCCTGTAAAGGTTTCGTGATTCTAGCTTCACTGGTTGTAGAGATAACAGCAAAATACTGTATTCTTTAAATAGAACAAGCATAAATCATGAATTCTCAGCATCCAGGCCATATTTTCTCACGATCTAAAATGATACCTGTACTTCCAATACATATCTATAAGAAGATAACAGTTGCTTATGAAATACCCTTATCAAAATCTAAATTGATTAGGCTCTAGCACCTGCTATATTGGTGAATATTGAAATGATAAAAATGGGCCCTTTAGAAGTCATATACTACTTTTAGATCCCACAGTATCTAACTGATTGAACTAATTTTTCATATACCACATTATGGAAATTGACATATCTACGCTGCTGTACCAATTGACCTACTTGATATTTTTGGTTAATCTCAATGTAGGTATGACTCATTAGTTATTTAGAATCCAAAACTTAAGTTTGCAGGGTACCCACCTTACTCCAATATAGCTAACTCAGAATCACCTATCTGCGCACTTGGTCAATGTACCTATATGCATTCTGAGTTAGCTATATTGGAGTAAGGTGGGTACCCTGCAAACTTAAGTTTTGGATTCTAAATAACTAATGAGTCATACCTACATTGAAGATTAACCAAAATATCAAGTAGGTCAATTGGTACAGCAGCGTAGATATGTCAACATTTCCCATAATGTGGTATATGAAAAATTAGTTCAATCAGTTAGATACTGTGGGATCTAAAAGTAGTATATGACTTCTAAAAGGGCCCATTTTTATCATTTCAATATTCACAATATAGCAGGTGCTAGAGCCTAATCAATTTAGATTTTGATAAGGGTATTTCATAAGCAACTGTTATCTGTTCTTATAGATATGTATTGGAAGTACAGGTATCATTTTAGATCGTGAGAAAATATGGCCTGGATGCTGAGAAATTCATGATTTATGCTTGTTCTATTTAAAGAATACAGTATTTTGCTGTTATCTCTACAACCAGTGAAGCTAGAATCACGAAACCTTTACAGGCGGACTCTGCTTACAAATACGCTTCGGTTGATATATAATAGTTCTATATTTACAGAAGGGATGCAGGACAGCCACCCATATGCACCCCACACCCAATAATAGATATTCGCTATTTTTAGCCAGTTCCCACCCCAGGTCATGTGGTATAAGCTCATGTGATATACCTGGGACAGAAATGATATCGTACAAATGGCATTATGATATTGCACATGGGAACTAATGAAATTGTGCACAGCGCTTAACGATATTGCGCATGGCAACTAATGATATTGTCCACGGCAATTAATGAAATTGTGCACGGCGCTTAATGAAAGCGCACATGGGAACTAATGAAAGCACACATGGTGCTTAATGATATTGTACATGGCAATTAATGATAGCGTGCACGGCGCTTAATGAAAGCGCACATGGCAATTAATGAAAGCGCACACAGTGCTTAATGAAAGCGTGCACGGCAATTAATGAAAGTGCACATGGGAACTAATGAAAGCGCGCATGGTGCTTAATGATATTGTACATGGCAATTAATGATAGCGTGCACAGCGCTTAATGAAAGTGCACATGGGAACTAATGAAAGTGCACATGGTGCTTAATGATATTGTACATGGCAATTAATGAAAGCGCGCATGGGAACTAATGAAAGCGCACATGGGAACTAATGAAAGCACACATGGTGCTTAATGAAATTGTACATGGCAATTAATGAAAGCGTGCACAGCGCTTAATGAAAGTGCACATGGCAATTAATGAAATTGCATGTGAACCAATTGAAATCACACATGGGAACTATTGAAATTTTGCACGGCACATTATGATAGCCTACTGAATGAAATGACAGTGTACTGAAGGTAATGAGATTGTACTGGCAATTAATGAAATTGACGTATATTAGTTCAATTTCAATGGACTCAGTGTTGCCGCTAGGATTTCATTTCATAAAAATGACGGCAACTATCACAGTGAGTGTGCTGAGTGTTGCCATCTCGTTATCATATTGAATGGTAGGTACCACTCGCCGGAAAGCCGTGACACCTAATAGGGAGACTGCAGTAGCAGCCGCCCGGCACCGCAAACAGATTAGGGGTTAGTAAGTGGGGTTGTACTCCCTGCTGAACTCCTCCGAAGGTCCCAATAGGAGCAGGTTTGTGGCTGGCAGAGTACTCAGTTCAGACGCTGAGTTATTCGCTATCCGCGCAGCCATCGAGAATGCCGTGAGGCTGCCTGATGCTACGCGCATAGTATTGTTTACAGATTCCATTGCTTCCGCTAAGCGGGCAGTGGATCCTTCCGTGCACTCCGGTCAAGGTCACTCCTTACGGGTGTGTGCTGTTCTCAAGCAGTGGTTCAAAGAGGACCCTTCTCGTACCCTCTCCTTCGTCTACGCACCTTCGCCTCTTCGGTGGGGCATTCACTTTGACGCGCATCTGTTCATGTGTGACCTCCCTCCAGTACCGGCTGCAAAGCCGTATACCTCTTATGACAGTCGGCGCAAACACGCCGCTGACTCCAGTTCGGATGCATGGAAGTCCTCCTTCCTCCACTCCCAAGATTGTGGGCATCAATTTCTGATGCTCAAAGGCCTCGGCAAGGGCCAAATACTTCCATCTACCATCTCTGGCAGCAAATGGCTTTCGTCTGCGAGTGAGTCTCTTAGTCTCACTGCGCGCTTGACTCGGTGCATACTGGGCCACGCCCCTATTGGTTCGTACTTCGAACGGTTTAGGCCAAATGACGGCGATGGTAACCCCATTGCCTATCCATGTTCCTGTGGCGCGCGACATCAAACTCGCGAGCACATCTTTGCTTGGTGTCCCAAGTATAAGTGTACCCTGCCCCAGGGCAAGCAACCAACCTTGTTGGTTCATGTCCTTGCTTTCCTGCGCAAAAACCCTTTGGCTTTTGCCTCGCCGGCTACTCCTCTGGGAGGGGCTGGATAACAGTAATAGACGGCCATAACCTGATGGCTGGTCCTTGGGCATCATAAATCTGTAGACCAAGGAACTTTGGTTCCGTGATCGGACAGGGTTGCAGTGGAAATTGGGTCTCCGGGCTCCGCGAGGGGCTAGATGGGAATCGTCGGGCGGGTGCTCGTCACCCCGCATCTGGTGGGACTCTCAGTCCTGTCACTGACCCAACTGTAGGACCATCGCCTTAACACGACAACGTAGAGTTACGGGAGAAGATGGGAGGTCATCGGTGCCACTTAGGGTCAGAGGGGGGCCCAAATTCTTTTGACGGCTACTTCGACAGTTCGTCGCTGGTGCCGCTCTGTTCTGTTGATGTCTCCACCGCTTGCGGCTGCCATCGACATATTTGCTAGGCAAGGGTTTCCCTTCCCGAGGCACCTTCTTTTGGTTTGCTTGTCTCGTTAAAAATTGTTAGTTACTTCATGTATTTGTCGTAGTTAGCCGCGGACTGTGATCGCGCACCACGTAATAAATTGCGGACGCCCTTCGGATGCGAGGATATAATAAAAAAAAAAAAAAAAAAAAAGAAGGTCCCAATAGGGCTCACCGCAAGGTGGGCCCTAAACTTCGCAGCCTTGCTGCCCCCACTGTTCGGGCCCTCACTGCAAGGAGGAGCACTGCGAACAATGTCACCCCTGCAAGACTGGGGATTTGAAGAAGACCCCGCCCATTCCTCCCACCAAGAAGGGAGAGCCCTGCCCGCACAAGTCTCGTTGCCCAAACTGTGTCGAGGAGCACGCTGCTATGGATCAGAAGTGCAAATTCTGGTCCCACCGCTTTGACCGTGACTGGATCAAGGCCAAGTATGCCGAGGTGAGAGTTCGTCGTTCATCGCCCCGCCCCCACCCTAATAAACCCCCCGTAGCTTGATGTGTCAAGACACCGTGGAGGAAATTAGGATTTGTTCGTTCAACATAGCTTTTTTTTTATTTTATTTATTTTAACTCAACAATTTATTACACAGTGCGTGATGGCAGTCCACGTGGTACTAACTACTTTACAAAGCAGCATTCTCAATTTAACGTCCAAACGGAAGGGACAAATACATAATGCGCATTAAACAGAAACATTCCACTGCGCAGCTCGCCGTTAACGATAGAACTGATACAAGGGCCCGAAGCGATGACGGAACCCGGAATGCATGTTGGGCAGCCCCACCTCGGCACCGATGACCTCCCATCTTCTCCCGTAACTCTACGTCGTCATGTTTAAGGCAATGGTCCTACAGTTGGGTCAGTGACAGGACTACGAGAGTCCCACCAGATGCGGGTGTGACGAGCACCCGCCCGACAATTCCCATCTAGCACCTCGCGGAGCCCGGAGACCCAATTTCCACTGCAACCCCATCCAATCACAGAACTGAAGTCCCTTGGTCTACGGATTTACGATGCCGCGGTGAGGTCACCCCCACGCGATTATCCAACCCCTTCCCGAACAACTGGGGCGGCCTGCGCGAAGAACAATGGGTTCTCCTTCAGGAAACTCATCAAATGCGCCGTGAAGTGAATGAAGTGTGGTGGATGGCGCTCCCTATGTGGACACCATTCCATAAGGTGATCACGAGTCCCATTAAGGGAGCCGCAGTGCCTACACGTATGAGGTTCATTGATATTGAATCAACAAAAGTATTCGCCGATCGGTGCATGGTTGGTGATTAGCCTAACCATCCTAGCAGTCAATGTAGTTGATTGCTTTGTGAGGGGGAGCCAAGTTCCGCCATTGACGTAACTTGGTTCGAGTGGAGCACCATCGAGCTCCTGCAGCATAAAGAAATTATGGCCGCGATAATTGGGATCTTGGAATTTCACAACCCAAGCATCCCGAGCAGAGTCAGTCGCCGCCTTGCGGCAGCTATCCAGGGATGTCGCTGGGGATCACCCAGGGATTGGAGGTAGATCACAAACAAACTCATGAGCAGATTGGTGGATGCCCCACTCAAGGCGGGACAACACAAACGAATTCAAGAGAATGGGTGGCAGACTTGGCAAACCACTCTTTGAGAGCACGGCATACTGCCAAGGAATGACCTTGTCCAGAGTGCACAGATGGGTTCACCGACAGCTTTGCAGATGGGAAGTGGTCAGTGAAGATGACAATGTGTTTGCAATCAGGTTGTCTAAGGGCAGCCTGGATTGCGATGCGAATGGCATAGAGTTCCGCATCGGGCGCAGTGACTCTGCCAGCGGCGTATTTGGTCTGATAGACCAAGGCACCTTCGCGATATACCATGGCCGCCAAAGTAGCCTGGTAACGTTTCTGCTCTGGGACTGAAGCGTTGACAGCGCAATAAATGCAAGAAGGATTCTCCTCGCATCCAGCGAGGATGGTATCAAGAAATTGGCGCAACTCATCGGGGGTAGGGCTCTTCTCCTCCACCTCCTCATCCAGAGACAAAGAAGCTTCGGTTGGAGTGTGCTCCACCTTGGTTATGCCGTCATTGAACTTTACTCGATCTGCAAACAGATTGAGTAATCGGATACCAGGTTGGTTATCCGAACACGTAGGTTTGAATACCTCAGTTAATTGGGGCAGCCTCATCTCAATATTGATTAGAGGGCCTTTGACTTTATGGGAGACATCGTAAATACCTTCGAGTCCCATAGCATGCCTTATGGCAGTTTTGACGTAGTCGCTGCATCCAAGAAGGGAGCGCAGGGGATGAGTGTCAGAAAGTGTGGCCACGCGAAAATTCACGCATTCTGCCAGCTTTTTGAGGTGGAGATGGATGGGGATGAGGCCGGCGAGGGCTTCAACACCACCAGTGGGACTGGTGCGGAAGGCACCAGTAATCCAAAGAGCAGCTCGATGCTGCATCTTGGTGAGATTGGAGATGACACCTTTGTTCTTGGCGCCTTCATAATACCATCGACGGAAACCGTATGTGGCTATGGGTAAGACACAAGCACGGTAGAGGATGCGCTTCTGCATGGGTAGCAGACCACGGGTAGAGTTACCGAGCATCCCCATAGCTTTAACACTAGTGAGGGACTTGGTGGAATAATATTGCACATGCTCATTGAAGAGTAGTTTACGATCAAAGTAGAATCCAAGGTACCGCCAGTACAGCTTGGTTCGATCTTTAGTATATGGCGCATAACCAAGGTCAATTGCCGGGAAAAACTCGTCGTTGGCACGAGAAAAGTGGAAGAGCTCGGTCTTTCCGTGCTCTAGCATTAGCCCGCAGGCTGTAAAGAGAAGGAGGAGGATGGCATAGGCCTTCCGCAACCTGGGGAGATTGTCAATGAGTGACTTGGACTGACAAATTGCAGTACCATCATCGACATAAGATATGACTGTGCATACGAGATCCCGCGCATGGAGTTCAAACAGTTTGAAAACTGGAGCGATATAGAGGGCAGAGAGAACTGGAGAGAGTGCAGAACCCTGCCCCACCCCTACATCTGCCTGGAATGGATCTGAGACGAACAAATTCCAGGAGTACTGGGTAAATCGTTCGACTAAGTAAGATGCAAAGAATCTCACCAGCATGGGTGAGAACCCTTGTTTGCAAAGGACCGCCAACAGGAAGTTGTGGTTCAAAGATGGAAAGAACTGTGCGATGTCGAATGCAATCACACTAGTCTTGAGTCCCTTAGCCCAACCTGCATGAATGAGGTGGGTGAGGAATATACCAGCATCTTTGGTAGAGCGCTGTTGCACTCCACCCATCTGGTTAGGATGGACAAGGTCGTGTTTGATCATATCAAACTGCAACCTATTGGATAGCATCTTTTCAAAGAGCTTGCCGATAGTGTTCAGAAGGACAATGGGTCAATAGGCCTTCGGAACGGTATAAGAGGGCTTGTTCGGTTTAGGTATAATGACCAACAGCAATTCCTTGAAATGTCGAGGCCAGTGCCCTACAGTAATGCATGCATTGGCCAAGATGAGAAAGAGCTCAAGCACCGCAGGGGTGTCGATGACTCTTTTCAGGTAGTACCACTTCACGTGGTCAGGACCTGGGGATGAGCAGTTAGAACAGGCGCTGAGGGCATCTGTTAATTCAAGCGCAGAGAATGGCGCCCATGCCCGGGCCGGGAGGCTGGGCAATGGGTCTAGAATGGTGACATCACATGCTCGGTCAGAGGCCGAGTTGTACGTGCCGTGCAGGGCAGACCAAAGGTCTGCCATATTGTTGCAAGGTTTACCCTGATATTAAATTGCCTTGCAAGGTGGGTTCTTCCGCGCTTTGACCCAGTCCATAAGGTCCCAGGGGTGCTGATTAGTCTCTGCGATCTCCTCAATTCTTGAATTGAAGAAAGCGCGCTTTGCGAGCCTAGTGGCTGCACAAAATGCCTTCCAGTCCTCCCGTGAACGAGATTCCTGATAACGGCGAAAGGTTTTCTGACACTCGTCATCCCACCACGGATGCAACTGTCAGACAATCTGCTTGGATGATGAAAACATGTCCCAACAGGCCTTGAAGACCGCGGCAATGGCTTGTGCCATGGCCTCAACCTCCTCGGCAGTAGTAGGATCCTCGCGGGCGCCGTTCAACATAGCTAAGAATCATTTGATCGTTGATGTATTACTAGAAACTTGTCGAAATTGATTTGATGTTCTATTTCTCCAAGAGCCCCCATGGGGCGTCATTCGTAAGACAGTCTCCTCCTCTAACAAAGAGGGAGACGACGTTATTGGAGCACCTAAGCACCCTGAGTGGCTGACCATTGCGCTACCTCCTAAACTAGACACCACAGCGCGTGTAATTGCCTATTGTCATAATAGGCTTACGCGTCTGCATCCATCCCTCAGACGAGATATTATTGACCACCGAGTGGTACCTGCCATTTTTATCATTTCCTAGCGGCAAATGCCAGCACAACTATTTGATTGGTGCCGTGTGAATTTATGAGAGCAAAATCATTATTTGCCGTGTAAAAACTCATTAATTGCCGTGTGCGCACTGTTATTTGTCGCCGTGTACGCACTCATTAAAATATCTGCTCATTAATTGCCATGTGCGCTCTCATTAAATGTCGTGCGCGGTCTCATTAATGACTGCGTGAACTATCATTAAATGCCGTATGTGAGATTTCAATAGGCGCCGTGCGCACTATCATTAATTACCGCATGCGCACTCATTAAATGTCATATGCGCTCTCATTAAGTGCCGTGTGTGCTATCATAAAATGTCGTGCGTACTATCATTAAATGTCGTGCACGCTCTCATTAATTACCGTGTGTGCTCTCATTAAGCGCCGTGTGCGCTCTCATTAATTACCGTGTGCGCTATTATTAAATTCTGTGCGCGCTCTCATTAATTACCGTGCGCGCTATCATTAAGCGCTGTGTGCGCTCTCATTAAGCGCTGTGTGCGCTCTCATTAAATGTTGTGCATGCTCTCATTAACTACTGCGCACACTATCATTAACTACTGCGCACACTATCATTAACTACTGCGCACACTATCATTAAGCGCTGTGTGCGCTCTCATTAAATGTCGTGCACACTATCATTAAATGTCGTGCACGCTCTCATTAATTACCATGCGCGCTCTCATTAAGCGCCGTGTGCGCTCTCATTAAATGTTGTGCATGCTCTCATTAATTACTGTGCACACTATCATTAAGCGCCGTGTGTGCTATCATAAAATGTTGTGTGTGCTGTTATTAAATGTCGTCTTCTTATGACAGCAGGCGCAAACACGCTGCTGATTCCAGTTCGGATGCATGGAAGTCCTCCTTCCTCCATTCCCAAGATCGTGGGCGTCAATTTTTGATGCTCAAAGGCCTCGGCAAGGGCCAAATACTTCCATCAACTGTCTCTGGCGGTAAATGGCTGTCGTCTGCGAGTGAGTCTCTTAGTCTCACCGCACGCTTGACTCGGTGCATACTGGGCCACGCCCCTATTGGTTCGTACTTTGAACGGTTTAGGCCAAATGACGGCGATGGTAACCCCATTGCCTATCCATGTTCCTGTGGCGCGCGACGTCAAACTCGCGAGCACATCTTTGCTTGGTGTCCCAAGTATAAGCGTACCCTGCCCCAGGGCAAGCAACCAACCTTGTTGGTTCATGTCCTTGCTTTCCTGCGCAAAAACCCTTTGGCTTTTGCCTCGCCGGCTACTCCTCTGGGAGGCTGGATAACAGTAATAGACGGCCATAACCTGATGGCTGGTCCTTTGGGGCATCGTAAATCTGTAGACCAAGGAACTTTGGTTCCGTGATCGGACAGGGTTGCAGTGGAAATTGGGTCTCCGGGCTCCGCGAGGGGCTAGATGGGAATCGTCGGGCGGGTGCTCGTCACACCCGCATCTGGTGGGACTCTCGTAGTCCTGTCACTGACCCAACTGTAGGACCATCACCTTAAACACAACGACGTTGAGTTACGGGGGAAGATGGGAGGTCATCGGTGCCACTTAGGGTCAGACGTTGGGGGGCCCAAATTCTTTTGATGGCTACTTTCGACAGTTCGTCGCTGGTGCCGCTCTGTTCTGTTGATGTCTCCACCGCTTGCGGCTGCCATCGACATATTTGCTAGGCAAGGGTTTCCCTTCCCGAGGCACCTTCTTTTGGTTTGCTTGTCTCGTTAAAATTGTTAGTTACTTCATGTATTTGTCGTAGTTAGCCGCGGACTGCGATCGCGCACCGCGTAATAAATTGCGACGCCCTCCGGGACGTCGCAGGAAATAAAAAAAAATAATAAAAAAAAAGTTATTAAATGTCGTGCAGGCTCTCATTAATTACCGTGCGCGCTCTCATTAAGCGCCGTGTGCGCTCTCATTAAATGTCGTGTGCACTATCATTAAATGTTGTGCGCGCTCTCATTAATTACCGTGCGCGCTCTCATTAAGTGCCGTGTGCGCTCTCATTAAATGTTGTGCATGCTCTCATTAATTACTGTGCACACTATCATTAAGCGCCGTGTGTGCTATCATAAAATATTGTGTGTGCTGTTATTAAATGTCGTGCATGCTCTCATTAATTACCGTGCGCGCTCTCATTAAGCGCCGTGTGCGCTCTCATTAAATGTCGTGCGCACTATCATTAAATGTTGTGCGCGCTCTCATTAATTACCGTGCGCGCTCTCATTAAGTGCCGTGTGCGCTCTCATTAAATGTTGTGTGTGCTATCATTAATTACCGTGTGCGCTCTCATTAATTACTGCGCGCGCTGTCATTAAGCGCCGTGCGCACTCTCATAAATTACCGCGCGCGCTATCATTAATTGCTGCATGTGATTTCATTTCTGTCACAGGTTTATCACATGAGCTTATACCACATGACTAGGGGTGGGAACTGCTAAAAATAGCGAATATCTATTATTGGGATGGTGTGCATTGGGTAGTTGTCCCATATCCCTTGGGGTACTATAGGACTATTATATATCAGCAGAAGCGTATTTGTAAGCAGAATCCGCCTGTAAAGGTCTCGTGATTCTAGCTTGACTGGTTGTGGAAATAATAGCAAAATACTCTGTTCTTTAAATAGAAATAGCGTAAATCTTGAATTTCTGCGCACCCAGGGCATATTTTCCCACGATCTAAAATGAAACCTGTACTTTGAATACATGTCTTTGAGATCAAATTAGTATAATGCTTATCGGAGTAGAATTGCTCATAGAATACTCTTATCAAATTAGAAATTGATTAGGCTCTAGTGCCTGAAATAATTGGAATATTGAAAAGGACAAAAGGGCCCTTTTAAAGCTCATGTTGCCCTTTTAGATCCTGAAGTAACTAATTGAACTCAGAATTTTACCTTATCTCATCCTACAAGAATTGTCGCAATATTTATGTTTCTATACCAATTGACCTACTTGATATTTTGGGGTAATCTCAATGTAGGTATCAATAAAAAGTTATTCAGAATCCAAATTTTAAGTTTGCAAGATATTACCACACCTCCAATATAGCTAACTCAGAATAGCGCCTCTAAGCACTTGTTCAAAGTATCTATATGCCATCCAGTTCGAAATGATCGAGCTGGATATTGTCCATCCAAACCAGTTTGGCGGCGTTCGACAGCACTCGACCGAAGATGCTGGGTTGTACCTTACCCACCTTGTGCATGCGGGGTGGGCAAGGAACCTCAAGACGAGTGTTATCGCTTTTGATATTGCTCAGTTCTTTCCATCTTTGAACCACGACTTTTTGCTCGCAGTTCTTAAAAAGCAAGGATTTCCTGCCCCGGTGGTGAAATTCTTTGCGTCCTACCTTGTTGGGAGATCTACTTCTTATAAGTGGAACTCTTTCATGTCGGATCCCCGGCAGGCTGATGTGGGGGTAGGGCAGGGCTCCGCGCTCTCGCCTGTACTCTCTGCTCTATACATTGCTCCAATTATGAAGCTATACGAGATGAGGGCTGTCAATATTGACACCACCCTTCTTTCTTATGTGGATGATGGAACTGTGATCGCACAGTCCAAATCGCTAGACGACAATAATTCTACGCTTAAGGAAGCGTATGAGATATTGTTTAAGCTTTTCACTTCATTCGGCCTCGTCTTGGAACACAACAAGACAGAGTTGTTCCATTTCTCGCACGCGCGGGACAAGTATAACCCCTCACTAGATCTGGGGTATGCACCTTTCACGGGAGACTCCCGTTTAACACCCAAGACCATTTGGCGGTACCTTGGGTTTTATTTTGATCGTCAGCTCACATTCCATGAGCACGTTCGATACTACTCCACCAAAGCACTCACCACCGTCATGGCAATGAGGATGCTAGGTAATTCATCCAGGGGGCTGTCTGCTAAGCAGAAGCGCCTTCTTTATCGGTCGTGTGTGGTGCCTATTGCCACATATGGCTTTCATCTATGGTATTTTACAGGAGCCCGCATTAAAGGGATCCTTAAAAGCCTTACATCAATGCAGCGTAAAGCGGCTTGTTGGATCACTGGCGCCTTCAGGATGTCGCCAACAATGGGAGTGCAGGCCATTGCTGGCTTGATCCCTATTCATCTCCATTTGCGAAAGATGGCCGACAGGTCAAACCTTCGCATTGCTACACTGTCGGACACTCATCCGACACGGTCTCTTATGGAGGCTGAGTTTCAAAAGGGCGCTGCTCCCCATCAGCACGCCCTCTCTCACCGTCGCACAAAAAAGTCTTTCGCTGTGCGTGGCGGAGTCGTTGAGGCCAATGAGGCCCTTCACCAACTGTCGGAGACATTGGCGCCCACAGCGCCCTTGTCAAAGCCTGGATCTCGCCTACTGGATTTATTTCCAGACAGCGTCACTTATGACGTGTTCGTGCCGCCTCCACGTGAGGACACACCTACACCTGGGAGTCTGCCCCGGGCCGCTTCACCTCTTGAAAGGGAGGAGTCACCGCCTCGGTTGGATGCTTCAGCAGCTGTTCCGGGTCATGCCGACCCAGTTCTGGCTGAACTCCAGCGCCTGCATGACCCCCTTAGGGGAATTCGGGCAGTGTTTGGACAGTCAAGGACTGGCGGGGGGGCTGGCATTGATGTCGCCGACCTGCGGGCCCTTGATGAGGATCACCGAGCAGCCCGCCTTCGAGGGGGGGCAGACGGTAATGAGGACGCGGTCCTCGCTGAACTTCAGTGTTTGAATGATCCCTTGCGGGACATCCGCGCCGTGTTTGGACGAGGAGGACGCACTGGGGGCGGCATGGGGGTTGATGTCGCTGCCTTCAGAGAAGCATACGGTTCCAACTCAGAGGATGGGAATGGAATCGCCAACTACGTTAGGCGCGCGGGGGCTGCCCCAGGTGCTAAGTGTATTAAATCCAACGACAATGATGCGGCCATCAAGGCGCATCTTGACGATGTCTTGGCTCAGTGCCAGGATGACCCCAAGTGTGTATATGCGGCCATGGATGCGTCTGTGCCTATTATATCACGCTACCAGGCAGCTTCGGCTTGCTTGGTATTTCGCGAGCACAAAACTGTTTATCAGAGCAGGTTTGTGGCTGGCAGAGTACTCAGTTCAGACGCTGAGTTATTCGCTATCCGCGCAGCTATCGAGAACACCGTTAGGCTGCCTGATGCTACGCGCATAGTATTGTTTACAGATTCCATTGGTTCCGCTAGGCGGGCAGTGGATCCTTCCGTGCACTCCGGTCAAGGTCACTCCTTGAGGGTGTGTGCTGTTCTCAAGCAGTGGTTCAAAGAGGACCCTTCTTGTACCCTCTCCTTTGTCTACGCACCTTCGCGTCTTCGGTGGGGCATTCACTTTGATGCGCACTTGTTTGTGCGTGACCTCCCTCCAGTACTGGCTGCAAAGCCATATACTTCTTATGACAGCAGGCACAAACACGCTGCTGATTCCAGTTCGGATGCATGGAAGTCCTCCTTCCTCCATTCCCAAGATTGTGGGCGTCAATTTTTGATGCTCAAAGGCCTCGGCAAGGGCCAAATACTTCCATCAACTGTCTCTGGCGGTAAATGGCTGTCGTCTGCGAGTGAGTCTCTTAGTCTCACCGCACGCTTGACTCGGTGCATACTGGGCCACGCCCCTATTGGTTCGTACTTTGAACGGTTTAGGCCAAATGACGGCGATGGTAACCCCATTGCCTATCCATGTTCCTGTGGCGCGCGACGTCAAACTCGCGAGCACATCTTTGCTTGGTGTCCCAAGTATAAGCGTACCCTGCCCCAGGGCAAGCAACCAACCTTGTTGGTTCATGTCCTTGCTTTCCTGCGCAAAAACCCTTTGGCTTTTGCCTCGCCGGCTACTCCTCTGGGAGGGGCTGGATAACAGTAATAGACGGCCATAACCTGATGGCTGGTCCTTTGGGGCATCGTAAATCTGTAGACCAAGGAACTTTGGTTCCGTGATCGGACAGGGTTGCAGTGGAAATTGGGTCTCCGGGCTCCGCGAGGGGCTAGATGGGAATCGTCGGGCGGGTGCTCGTCACACCCGCATCTGGTGGGACTCTCGTAGTCCTGTCACTGACCCAACTGTAGGACCATCACCTTAAACACAACGACGTTGAGTTACGGGGGAAGATGGGAGGTCATCGGTGCCACTTAGGGTCAGACGTTGGGGGGCCCAAATTCTTTTATGGCCACCTTCGACATTTTGTCGTTGGTGCCGCTTTGTTCTGTTGATGTCTCCACCGCTTGCGGCTGCCATCGACCTATTTGCTAGGCAAGGGTTTCCCTTGTCGAGGCACCTTCTTTTGGTTTGCTTGTCTCGTTAAACTTGTTAGTTACTTCATGTATTTGTCGTAGTTAGCCGCGGACTGCGATCGCGCACCGCGTAATAAATTGCAACGCCCTCCGGGACGTCGCAGGAAATAAAAAAAAAAAAAAAAAAAAAAAGTATCTATATGCATACTTACCTACTTACTCTGCTATGTGAGATAGGTGCATGAACAAAATGGTTGGATAGTGAAATATCAATAAAGTAAAGCTCAAATTACTATATCCTCAAGATTTCTAATGTTGGTGCCTTACAGAATTGAGCAAAGTAGGTAAGTATACATATAGGTATATTGAATAGGTGCTCGAGGTAGTAATTCTGAGTGTGTGGGACCCTTCGGTACCCTCACACTGCACAGTGCCTATCTCTCTGCTTGAAGCGGCAGGCGATCTTGGGTCTGGATCTGGCCTTGCCGGATAACCACGGCCCGACTTTCTACTCTCACAACGAGGATCTCCGTCCATCGGTGATCGATCTCATCTTTATCCGTCCGTCTGATGTCATTGCATATCCGCCACATCGTGAGATCAATCTACAGGGCAGCTCAGATCACATTCTGATCTCGGTTGCTATAAAGCTTTGGGATTGTGTTGAGATTGGTGAATTCCGATCTATCAAGCCGAATACAGATGCAGAGTGAGATTATATCAAAGCTCTTAGATCTGGCCTCGCGAGCTGCACCCGCGAGGAACCTACTACCGCTGAGGAGGTTGAGGCCATGGCTCAAGCCATCGCCGCGGTCTTCAAGGCCTGTTGGGACATGTTTTCATCATCCAAGCAGATTGTCTGACAGTTGCATCCGTGGTGGGATGACGAGTGTCAGAAAACCTTTCGCCGTTATCAGGAATCTCGTTCACGGGAGGACTGGAAGGCATTTCGTGCAGCCACTAGGCTCGCAAAGCGCGCTTTCTTCGATTCAAGAATTGAGGAGATCGCAGAGACTAATCAGCGCCCCTGGGACCTTATGGACTGGGTCAAAGCGCGGAAGAACCCTTGCAGGGCAATTTAATATCAGGGTAAACTGCAACAATATGGCAGACCTTGGTTGCCCTGCACGGCACGTACAACTCGGCCTCTGACCGAGCATGTGATGTACCATTTAGACCCATTGCCCACGCCTCCCGGCCCGGGCATGCGCGCATTCTCTGCGCTTGAATTAACAGATGCCTCAGCGCTGTTCTAACTGCTCATCCCCAGGTCTGACCACGTGAAGTTGGTACTACCTGAAAAGAGTCATCACACCCCTGCGGTGCTTGAGCTCTTTCTCATCTTGGCCAATGAATGCATTACTGGTAGGGCACTGGCCTCGACATTTCAAGGAATTGCTGTTGGTCATTTATAGCCTTAACCGAACAAGCCCTCTCTTACCGTTCCGAAGGCCTATTGACCCATTGTCCTTCTGAACCTATCGGCAAGCTCTTTGAAAAGATGCTATCCAATAGGTTGCAGTTTGATATGATCAAACACGACCTTGTCCATCCATACCAGATGGGTGGAGTGCAACAGCGCTCTACCAAAGATGCTGTATATCCTCACCCACCTCATTCATGCAGGTTGGGCTAAGGGACTCAAGACTAGTGTGATTGCATTCGACATCGCACAGTTCTTTCCATCTTTGAACCACAAACTTCCTGTTGCGGTCTTTGCAACAAGGGTTCTCACCCATGCTGGTGAGATTCTTTGCAATCTTACTTAGTCGAACGATTTACCCAGTACTCCTGGAATTTGTTCGTCTCAGATCCATTCCAGCAGATGGTAGGGGTGGGCAGGGTTTTGCACTCTCTCCATTCTCTCTGCCCTCTATATCGCTCCAGTTTTAAACTGTTTGAACTCCATGCGCGGGATTCTCGTATGCACAGTCATATCTTATGTCGATGATGGTACTGCAATTGTCAGTCCAAGTCACTCATTTGCAATCTCCCAGGTTGCGGAAGGGCTATGCCATCCTCCTTTCTCTTTACAGCCTGCGGGCTAATGTAGAGCACGGAAAGACCGAGCTCTTCCACTTTCTCGTGCCAACCGACGAGTTTTTCCCGGCAATTGACCTTGGTTATGCGCCATATACTAAGAGATCGAACAGCTGGTCTGGCGGTACCTGGATTCTACTTTGATCGTAACTACTCTTCAATGAGCATGTTGCAATATTATTCCACCAAGTCATCTCACTAGTGTTAAAGCTATGGGGATGCTCGGTAACTCTACCCGTGGTCTGCTACCCATGCAGAAGCGCATCCTCTACCGTGCTTGTGTCTTACCCATAGCCACATACGGTTTTCCGTCGATGGTATTATGAAGGCGCCAAGAACAAGGTGTCATCTCCAATCTCACCAAGATGCGATCTGAGCTGCTCTTTGGAATTATGTGGCCTTCGCCCAGTCCCACTGGTGGTGTTGAAGCCCTCGCCGGCTATCCCCATCCATCTCCACCTCAAAATGGCAGAATGCCCGTGAATTTTCGCGTGGCCACACTTTCTGACAACTCATCCCCTGCGCCTTCTTTGGATGCAGCGACTACGTCAAACCTGCCATAAAGGCATGCTATGGGACTCGAAGGTATTTACGATGTCTCCCATAAAGTCAAAGGCCCTCTAATCAATATTGAGATGAGGCTGCCCATTAACTGAGGTATTCCAACCTACGTGTTTCGGATAACCAACCTGGATCGATTACTCAATCTGTTTGCAGATCGAGTAAAGTTCACATGACGGGCAATACAAGGTGGAGACACTCCAAACCGAAGCTTTTTTGTCTCTGGATGAGGAGGTTGGTAGGAGAAGAGACCTTACCCCCGATGAGTTGCGCCATTTCTTGATACCATCCTCGCTGGATGCGAGGAGAATCCTTCTTGCATTTATTGCGCTGTCAAGCTTCAGTCCCCAGAGCAGAAACGTATACCAGGCTACTTGGCGGCCCTATGGATATATCGCGAGGGTTGCTTGGTCTATCAGACCAAAGTACGGCCCGGCTGGCAGAGTCACCGCCGGCCACGATTGCGGAACATTATGCATTCGTCATCCTGGACAAGATATGTCAGGCTGCCCTTAGACAACCTAATTGCGAATTCATTGTCTCTTCACTGAACCACTTCGCGCGATCTGGCGAGCTGTCAGTGAATCCATCTGTGCATCTGACAAGGTCATTCCTTGGCAGCTATGCGTGGTCTCAAAGAGTAGCGTTTGCCCAAGATGCTCACCCTTCTCTTGAATTCATTTGCTGTGCTGTCCCGCCTTGAGTGGAGCAGTCCACCAAATCTGCTCCGAGTTGTTCTGTTGAACCTACTCCCGATCCCTGGGGCATCCCAGCCGAATCCTTGGATAGCTGCCGCAGAGGCGAAAGCGACCGACTCTGCTGGATGCTTGGGAAGTTTGT
>QEYC01000020.1:0-103973 GCA_009935795.1 Pholiota adiposa
AAAATAAAGTTCATAACACATGCGAAGCCAGGCATCGGTATGAACCTTCTTGACCCTCTTTCTTTCCGTGATTTTTATTCTTCTCTAGATTAGGCCCCACGTTGTTTGGAAAAATCAGTATTGAGATGCATTCCTTGATGAAGCAATTCGTGCTGAAGGTTGCGGTGATTTTTCTCGGGAGGCAGAATGCCCTGATTGCCTCGCCAGGCGGCGCCAAGTCATTGGCAAGCCAGAATACCGATGCATCGATTGCTTCCTCCCGGACCTCTCGTGCAAGGAATGTTGCTTGAAAAGGCATCAGCGACTTCCGTTCCACATAATCGAGGTGTGCCTATATGTTTCTTTGACTAGCGCATTCAAAATCTAATTTCTCTGACCCAGAAGTGGACTGGGACAACATTTGTCAAGGTCTCTCTTAAATCTTTAGGCCTATCTATCCACCTTAATCATAGTAGCCTTCACTGCCCAATTCCGATTGCATGCCATCAGGACTTTCGAATCATCCACACGAATGGGATCCATGACATCGCCTTCAGTTACTGTGGATGTCACAGGTCAATTCCACACCATCTTCAGCTTCTTCGTCGAAGCATTTACCCCGCATCCCAAATCACTCCGCGAACTGGCGTGACCTTTGAATTACTACGGCTTCTTCATCTCCTATCGCTAACGTCAAAAGCCTCGACCTACGATTTCTACCGTGCTCTCGAAAAGTTATCGGATAACACCGGAACGAATGTGCCGAAGTCTCGATATCGACCCCTGCTTCGAGTTGGGCTTCAGTGGCGTCATCTGAAGATGTTGAAGCGGGCAGGAAGAGGTCACAACAAAACTGGGGTCGCGGGCACAAAGGACGGAGAGCTTGCTGTTCAATGTCCTTCATGCCCTCACCCTGGAATCAATCTGCCTGCAGATTGGAGCCAGGTTCCTGATAGCAGAAAGTGTGTTGTCCCTCTCCTTTCAAGTTTGCGAGCTGTTAATTGACTCCTTTTTTGTCAGATTTCTATATCGACTCCTAATCTGCATGGATGCGAACTTTCAACTGAAAAACCAGCTGGTTTCCAACTACTCACAGGATCCAGGCCTGGGCACTGGTTGGGCATATATGGTTTGGACGAAGCCTTATGAAGACTATGTGCTGAGTAAAGCCAGCAAAGATGATGTGCGTGGCTTCTCCTCTTTATTTACTTCTAAAGTATTGACTTTCCCTTAGATTAGCACCTGTGTTGCCTTCCTTGCCATGTCGTTGGCTCTAACTCGATTTTCTCAAGGCCTTCGTTATACGGGGGTGGGCGGCGCTTTCTGTGGGCGAGGGGAAATGTTCATGCCGAATGGGGTTGGAAACCTGCAAAAAGGTGAACGGTAGGTCTGACACACGCAGTTCTTTGCCACATCATTCTCAACAATATTTCAGATACGCCAACATGGACTATATACTAGGGTCAGCAATTCGGGGCACAGAGCTTGAAACCATTGGCATCAGCTACAACATTTGCTGCCAATGGTACACGAATTTGCGACACCGAATAAAGCAATGGCCAGACCCGATCAAGTTGCCGCCGCACATCAAGACTATTCCACTGATTCCGAAATTTCATGAACCAGCGCACAACGACTGAAACCATGAACAGTATTTGTTCAACGCCGCCGTCGGCGTAGGGAATAGCGACGGCGAAGTTCCGGAGAGGGCATGGGCTGGCCATAATGGCCTAGGAAATGCAACAAAGATGCAAGGTCCAGGTTCTAGGCATGACATTTTGGATGACCACTTTGGGTTTTGGAATTGGAGAAAATACTGTAACATGGGTGTGTATTTTTGTTTCCTGCGACACATTAATTAAACTGACGCGTTTTCTCAAGGCAATACCCTCATTTGTCGATATAAATCAGCAATAATGGAGCGCAATAAGCAAGTGGAGGCGCATCACGGCTTCACTGCATCTTTGCCAAATGATCTTGTTAGCATGTGGGAGGCTATGTGCGCTGCTTGGGATGCGGACAAAGTTCCAAAATCCAAACCGAATCCGTACGCTGTTGAGGGTTCAGGTATGTCATTTCCTCTCCCTGGGTTGACCTGCAGCATTACTCATGCCTCTTGTTAGGGTTGTCACAAGCCAAAGTTAATGAAGAGCTTCGCAAAGAGGAGTCTCGAGGCAGTGATGGCGGGAGTAAAACTGCCCACTCAACAAGCCCCGCCGACTTTATTCTAATGGGCCTTGAGCTCGAAGAGGTGCAGTAGGTTTCTTTTCTAAAGATACTTGTTAGTTCTTATACTGAAAATATTCCTACAGGCGCAAACTGCAAAGTCTAGCAAAGGAACAAATGGGTACACCAAAAACCCTTCAAGGTGCATCTCTGAAAGAGCAGCGCGCGCACCTTGTGAAAGCCATAAAAAATTCTGAGCTTCTTCGCGCCACCAACATGCCTGGCCTGCTACAGTACCACTTGGAGTCAGAGGCAGGTGGTCCAACTGCCTGGGATAGCGATCCAAATCCCGAAGATGTTAATCTTTTCCTTCCCTCTCAAGTTTCAGCCGATCGTCGCCAAACCATCTGCATCAAGGGGCTTTCTGATATTGAGTTGAGGTATCATGATGCGCAGTGTTACGACGTGCTTGAAGCTCTTCGTCGCACCCTTCAGATCAAGACACGGATGATTCTATTCAAAAACAAGAATATTTGTGGTCAAGTACAAAGTACGCGCTCAAGAGCCCTTATCGATCGAGTTCATCGATGTGCGCTGGCCTCAGTTGACAAGTACCGCCATGCACGGGCTGCGAAGATGGCACTCTGTGGTCCAGGTGCATGGGAGGAGATTTTTCAACCTCTGCTAAACAGCGATGTTCGCGGCTACAGCGATCCTCGAAGACATCCAAGAGGCCCAGGGCAGCGAGGCATTTGGGAAGATGGGCAGCAACCCGAAGACATGGCGGATGGAGCTGAAGGTGGTGAAGGAGATACTGCAGGCATCGAGAGGCTCCCGCATGAACGCAGTCGCCGCAAAGGAACAGGTCGAACTACCCACGAAATTTCGTGGATCTGGATGGGGGTAGGTGGCAATAGAGATATTGATGGAAAGGAGGGTGATGAAATTGTGAGGTCGGAATGGGCGCGAAGTCGAGCACGCGTTCAGCAATGTAAAGAGGAGGTGCAGCTTCTTGTTGAGGAGATGCGCCGAACACTTGCATATCTGGATTGGAAAGAACAGTGGTGGCTTGATAGGAAGTGGTCACGGATTGAAATCTCTCCTGAGTTGCGCGAAGGTTTATTGTCGTATGCAGAAGGCCAAGCAGCCATACATGCAAGGCTGGCTGCCACATTTATTATGATGTGGCGCACTCCATTGGGATTAGTTGATGAATGTGCTCTGGATGAAGCTGATGAGGCAGAGGCATCCAATGTTGCTGAGCAAGATGGAGATGGTCTGGACAGTGATGAGGAGGATGAAAATATGGATGATGCTCCTGAAGGGGGTGGTGCTGCAATCTGCGACGATGTTTTTTCATGAGTACATAGATTAGATCAAAGATATTAAGAGAGGACGGGTTTTTGCTGACATAAGTATTAGCTAATAGTGGCTGTGCAGTCGTGGGCCATTCAGCGGGAAGAAGCCGTTGCAAAAGAAAGCCAAAATCGAAACACGGCAGGCATGCTTTGAATAAATATAAAAACAGATATCAGTGTTGGAAAAAAAATTTATGAGTGATATAAGCCCTTTTAGGGTAGCTATAATACAATTGTATACACCAGGAATACTCCCTCCTTCTGTTGAAAGCATTTATTTGCTGTAGAACCATTATAAAATTATGTGAGCACTGAGTAATGTGCTGAATTAAATTCCATGGGGCTCTGATCTACAGCTGCTGTATGGATTAAATTAAATTTTGAATGAGCAATATCTGTGTTTGTAAAGGTAACTGAATGGAAATTTGAACAATAATTTAAATGTTTTGATTACATCAAGATTACATTATAAGTAGAGGCAACTAAATTTACGCAGAGTTGAGGGCCAGGGCGCAGCTCTGGCCCATATACTGCGCCAATGAAAAAAAAAACAAATTTCAGGATAAAGTATTGTTTTAAATTTGTTTAATACTATAAACTCTAATTTTTATTCTGTCTCTATATGGTACGGACTACGGAGGCGCGCCAGCGCCGACCAAAGGGGGACTGGGGCACAGCCCCGGCAAGCCGTTGCCCAAAGCGAAGCAGAAGGTGAGCGCAAAGCGCGAACCCTCGATGCGTAGCGGCGGGCATTAGGCTTGTAATAGATAACAGACAGGTATTCCAAAGTATATTTCTGAAACATATATACGGGCACGAGTGTTATGCTTAAATCTACGCTATGCTTTAATCTAAATATAGATAAGCAGTAAATCATCCAATTTAAAATCATTGACAGTGTTAAGAAATATACGCCTCATACACCCAGAAAGAAATCAAAGATCTCTATTCAGAGGTACCCTTACCACGCAAAATGAGCCACTTGTTGCAGAGAAAAATTAAAATTACTGCTGGTGTTACCAGTATTTTGCAAATATCTTCTGAACCAGATTAGCTAAAATTATGAAACCTTTACCATTGGATTCGCATTAAAAATACGCACCTGTACATATATAATAGTTATATACTGTACTCTAATTGCAAGGGAGCAGCACCCATGCCCATTTTCAACCATTTTCGAAAAATTTCTATTTTTGGATATTCCCACCCCTTACAGAACCTGATAAAGGTCACATGATTTATCTAATCAGTCTGATAATAGTTTTATGATAATCTGAGCTGCCATTCTAAAAATACATCAATTAGCTCAGTATAGCAAGAGGTCATGCAGACATCATGTGCAGAATAGTCATGTGAAAATCATGTGAACATACTCCGGTCAATCTGCTGCAGATTAGACAGTAAGATTAGGCTGGGATTGAATATAGGATCACTGATAAAATCCCAATGTCAACTAACATTGTGGATATATCACTCATGAATGTTAACTAACATTCCTTGATACATGATATTGACAGTACTGGCTGTCTGGGGGGCTGGCCCGTTAGCACCAATGTTCCCAACCCCGGCACCATTGAAGGACGGGAGAGACTACCGCTAGGGTGTACGCCATTAATGCCTCAGCTGGCAACTGACCCTACGGGTTGTGTCACTGCTGCAGCGAACGCAGTCCAAATTGACCAAGATTGGCCATCCATTACTGTTATCCAGCCCCCCCCGGAGGAGTAGCCGGCGAGGCAAAAGCCAAAGGTTTTGCGCAGGAAATCAAGGACATGAACCAATAAAGTTGGTTGCTTGCCCTGAGGCAGGGTACACTTATACTTGGGACACCAAGCAAAGATGTGCTCGCGAGTTTGACGTTGCGCGCCGCAGGAACATGGATAGGCAATGGGGTTACCATTGCCGTCATTTGGCCTAAACCGTTCAAAATACAAATCAATAGGGGCGTGGCCCAGTATGCACCGAGTCAAGTGTGCAGTGAGACTAAGAGACTCACTCGCAGATGAAAGCCATTTGCCGCCAGAGACAGTGCACGGAAGTATTTGGCCCTTGCCGAGGCCTTTGAGCATCAAAAATTGATGCCCACAATCTTGGGAGTGGAGGAAGGAGGACTTCCATGCATCCGAACTGGAGTCAGCAGCATGTTTGCGCCTGCTGTCATAAGAGGTATACGGCTTTGCAGCTGGTACTGGAGGGAGGTCACACACAAACAAATGTGCATCGAAGTGAACACCCCACCGAAGACGCGAAGGCGCATAGACGAAGGAGAGGGTATGAGCAGGGCTGTTGTCCTTTCCCCTGTCTGCCCTTCTATGTAGTTCAAAAAAAAATAGTTGTATTTGATTAATAAATTATGTATCTAATCATTCCTTTGCTCCCATCCCACAGGTTATTCAGCCTGCTACAGAATGCGCCTGAAAATGGTAAGTATTTCCAAAAAATGGCAGCATGCCTGAGCGTCATCCAAATGCCCGCTCGCACATCCAGCCAATCCCGATCGTCTTCTTCACTGTTTCTTAGTATATCACTTAGAGCTATACCATTAGAGTACATATATGCTTTAAAAATGAGAAAAAGCCCACCGAAAGCGCAAAAAATCACCCATTCTATCAATACAGCGTCATCCAAATGCATCCCGCTGCATCCATCCCGCTGCCCCCATCCCGCCCCGCGAAAACGGGGCCAATAAATCAGAAAATAATCCTGCAACCCATCCCCGCTTTTTCCCTGCTCGAAAACATTGCCCGCCGCGCGCTACAGTGATGTGATGCCTGTGGCGTGCATCAGGGCATTCGAGGAGACTTTGGAGAGGGAGTAGACAAGGGGAGTGTGACCCACTCAAGGGAAGCAGTTAGAGATGGATGCTCGGCCCGAACTAAGTGCGCTGTAAGGCTCGCCTATGCCACCGTGTTACCCAGGGCAGGGGTCCTATCACCCAGGTCAGGAGGCTAGACAACCAGTCATGCCAATGGGAAGCATATCCGTGCTATCACAGGGGTCTTGGGGTGAACAAGTCAAAGGTATAATATAATCTAGAGAGAGAGGAAGCCAGCTGGCGACCTCAACATATGGACATGTGACTATCATGTGACTACAGTACACTACGGTCCTCTGGACATGTACAAGGTACTATCCAGGTATCACAAAGCCCCCCACATGTCTAGAGGGCATGTAGTATAAGAAAATCAGTCAAGCATAAAGAGAAAATGACCATAGATGAGAAAAAAGCATAATCAAAAAAATATAAAAGTAAAAAGCAGGCAAGACTATCACAATGGCCCCCCAAACAAGTAGGGCCAACCATGAATAGAATAATCAAATAACAGAAAATTAAAAGAAAGTTTCCAAAAACAAAAATGGGTAGAGTAAGAAACAATAGGAATATATCAAAGAATAAATCTCAGACCAATGGTGTTAAGAATCTGAGGAAATGAAGGTGAAGAAAAAATTTTGGCTCCTAAATTTTCCAACCTTCCAGGATAGCTCTAGGAGCTAGGGACATAACCATAGGCATAGGCAAGCTATAGATCCTAAGAGGACTAGCTTGCAGCCTTAGCTGTAGACTCCACATCAGGAAAAACTACATTCTCCCTAGGTGAGCTTGTGAATCTTGAAGAGCCACCTAGATGCTCTAAGAGCCATCTGGAGATCCAGAGATAAAAAGTCTCTTAAAGTTAAGTTACCATGGAACTCCTCACCAAGGTAGCTTTTTATTGCTCGCTGAGATATTTGGTCAGCTCTTTGACACTCCAAAGGGATTCCCAGGTGGCTTTGTATTGCTCGCTGAAATGTTAGTTGGCTCTCTGACTACCCCAAGTGAAATTTAGAGTCAAGATTGTAGCTTCAGAACATATCTGGGTATCTTATGAAAACCTTTCTGTAGTACTTTCCAGCACTTTAGAGCCTTTGTAAGATTCCAATATAATTTCAAAAATCTATATTTTTTTTTTATATACTACATGGTACATATGTGGCGCGCTGATGGGCCATGCCTATTACATTTAATCAACTGCACATATGCGCACCTACTGGCCTATGCATGCAGCTGCTAACAGACATATATGCCGTGCCCGCACATCCACCACATTGCCATCTCCCAGCTGCGAGATGCACCGCACCACCCTACCGCCCGCTCCACGTGCATGGGCGCAGTGGGTACGCCGCAGTAGCACCTTGGCGCATCCATAGAGGCGAGGGTAAATGGGCAGGGGCAGTGATGAAGGGCGGACACGTCGTTGTTGTGCGCACATGTCCCATTTGCACAGGAGCCGCCGCCGTCCTACCGCCGTGTAAGCGACGCGGGCGGTTGCTCTTGTCCCTGCAATCCACCACCACCAGCCAGGGTGCTCCTGCAACGTCGCCGGGATGATGACGTGGCAGCGGGCTAGTGCTCTGAAGGCGGCGGGGGACAGCGGAGCAAAGAGGGAGGCAGCGTCGCGTCCTCGTGACGTGGCACCGACGCGGCGCGCTGCAGGTCGCGGGTTCACCGCAGGAGCATGCTGGGCGAGGGCAGGGTGCAGACGGAGGGTGAAGGGGATGTCGGCAGGGGTAGGGAGTGGGGGTAGGGCACAGGGCGCTGTAGAAGGGAGGAGGTGAGCGGGGACAGAGACGGAGGGTGCTGGTGATGCACCTAGGGGCTCTCCCACCTCGTGGGTCTGCCCTCTGGGTCCATCTCCCCTTTCTCCATCGACATTGCATACGAACGAGCCCACATCCCTGTCGAGAGGGGAGGGGCGGGTGTTGGATAAGGTGGTAATGGGGAGATGGCGGGGACATGAGGCGGGCGCGGGCGCGCAATGGCTATGCGCTCCGCATGCATGGGTGGGCGGCAGACAGCGGCAGCAACGACATGCGGACATGTCGTCACCGCACCTACTTGCCCCGTTTGCATAGGGGCCGCCACCGTCCCGCCACCGTATAGGCGACCCTGGTGGCTGCTCTCGTCGCTGTGCAATCTGCCACCACCAGTCACCGGAGGCGAGGAGGGACAGAGCCCTCTGGGGACGTCACCCGGGTGATGACGTGGTGGCGGGGTACTGCCCTGAAGGCGGCGGAGGACAACCGGGGGGGAGAAGGGAGGTGGCGGGCACTCCCGCGGCGTCGCGTCGTCGTGACGTGGCACCGAGGTGCCGTGCTGGGGGTCGCGAACACTCCACAGGAGTGTCCTGAGTGAGGACAGGGCATAGACGGAGGGTGTCGACGGCAGTACGGAGTGGCGGTAAGGCAGAGAGGCGCTGCGGAAGGGAGTGAGCGGGAGTAGAGACGAGGGGTGCTGGTGATGCACCTAGGGGCTCTCCCACCTCGTGGCTGCCCTGTATCCTCCACCCCTTTCTCCATTGTCGTTGAATATGAGCCAGCCCACATCCCTGTCGAGAGGGGAGGGGCATGATGGGCTGTGGGGACGTAGGTGAGTAGGAGGGGGAGGAGACAAAATGTCCCAGCGTGCGAAAATAGGTTCAAGATGAACCTATTTTTGCACGCTGGGACCTACCTTAGAGGCGACGATGGCGACGATGGTGTCGCCGTCGTCGCCTCGTTTCATTCTCAGAGCCTCGTTTGAGGCTCTGGCAGTGGGGAGGATGTTGGAGCGGGTGAGACGAGGGTGGCGGTTGGAGTTGAAACGTCGAAATTCAACTTCAACCACCAAGTTCAACCAGCACGTGCGCGTGACTTGCATCACAGCAAACGCCGAATGTTGAACTTCAACATTTCAATGCAACTCCCAACGCTCCCTTGTCACCCACCCACCGTCCCCCACCTATGCCGCACATCTGCCAGCACACATGCTGCACATCTGCCAGCTCACACACTGCACATCCACCAGCGCACAAGCTGCGCACTGTCCACTGCACACTGCACGCCGCCCGCCACCCATTATCCGCCTCTCACGTGCCCGCCTGTCGCCACCTCTCGCCGCCAGCCTCCGCTGAATAAAAATGATGGAGTAGGTCATTCAATAAATTTATGGAGTAAATAGGTATAGTTGTATCTACCTAAATGCAAATAAAATAGAGTTTCCAGAGAAAATAAGGCATTTGAAAGTTACCAGAGCCTTTGGAGGTGCTCAACCCTTTCAAAGCCACTTCAGAGATTCTAAAAGTTACAAAGCACTAGAGAGATATTGAAAAGCCTTTTAGAGACAATGTGGAGATAATTAAAATTTCCAAAAGATTCTCAGGTGAGATGCAGAGCTTCAAAGCACTGTAAAGATATTGGAAAGACTTCTGGAGATAATGCAGAGATGATTAAAATTTCCAAAGATACCCAGGTAAAATGCAGAGCCTTTTAGAGCATCTGGGTGTCTTTGTGTGACTTTTGGAAATGGAGGTTGCTCTGAGAGCAATCAAGGGAAAAAGTGTTTTTCCTAATGCAGGGGAAGGAATGGTTATCCAGTTCCACAGGACTACAGCATGGTCATGGGGTATACCTAGAAGGTAATAGAGACAGATCCTTAAGGATAGTCTCATACCCAAGGCATAGAAGGGATATAAGGGGGAATAGAGGAGGCTAGGCCTCCTCAGGACCCATGGTCCTACCCCCTACCCCTGCCCCCCACTTCTTCCAGTGCATAGCTCTAGAGCAGAGGATCAAGAAGATCTATGGCTAGAATGTGTGCTGAAAGAAGTACCCAAGGAAAAAAGGCGGAGAAAAAAAAGAAGAACAAAAACCACAGAAAAGGAGGAGGGAACAAAAGAGGGAAAGGTCAATAGAAGAATTAGAAAGGAGACAAATAATCATAGAAAAATAAAAAAGGAGAAGAAAATAAGTCCACTAGCCAAAGCATGCTGGAATTTTACTCAGCAAAATAGATGGAAAGCCCCCCAGCATGCATACAGAGATGATTCATGAATACACTGAGGAGAGAGTACAGGGAAGAGGCACATCCAAATGTTGCTTGTTCAGGGCAGTTAAAGAGTCAAATGATGCGCATTTTCAATCGTAATAGAGCCCAAAAAACTGCTTGAGGAACGATTGAGAAATGGATGATGAATTGGCGAAATATCCTGCCTAAGTGGAGAGGAGTAAAACATCAAGGGAGGAATATCAATGCTCTGAGCCATTCTCTGCATCAAATTTTACATTCTTGGTCTCAAAAGAACCGGATGAATGAGGCGAGCTCAAATCCGAAAAGAATGTGTGATTCCGATGAGTACTTGTGGAGATATGAAGATAATTCTCCATCTCAGAGGAAGGGAAGAGGCTGGATGGTTGACAACTTCTCCTGCACAGAATCGTACATTGTTGGGCTCGAAAGAACCGAACGATTGAGACGAACTCGAATCCGAAAAGAACGTGTGATTCCGATGAGTACTCGTGGAGATATGAAGATAATTCTCCATCTCAGAGAGAAGGGAAGAGGATGGATGGCCATGGATGGCCAATATCTTCCCTTGCATAGAATCATATGCTCTTAGGCTCGAAAGAACCGGACGGATGAGTCGAGCTCGAATCCGAAAAGAACGTGCGACTTCGTTGAGTACTCGTGGAGATATGTTAATGTTACGAGTCCTTTTAAGGAATCGTTCTTTTATCTTGGGTTTGCGCAGTTGGACCCTGTAAGCCATTTTTCAGTGTGGGAGATTTTGTACTTGTTTTTACTTTTGATGAAAGATTCCTTATGAAGATGAACATATGATTCATACTTATATCATTCTGAAAATCCGAATTGGGCAGATTCCTCGTACCAAGGGAGGTATCGGGCCGCAGCGACTGTTTTGGGGATCTTTTGAGAGCACCTGATTTAAATAGCCAAATTTATATAAGTCTCATCAACCGGAGATAACCGCTAAGGTGGGCCGAGAAATTGACATAAATGGAGGGCTATCAGCGACTTTTTATGAGATTTTGGTCAAAATCCCTGGGTAAGAGAGGGGAGAGATTGGTTTCTGACCTCCGTTGAAATGACCAATTTTTACTGAATTGCGTAGCTCATGTCGATCTAAGAATAAACGCATTACCGGATTTGCTGTCGGGGAAACGTGGTTGACTGAAGCGCTCAAGAGCGATCGGATTGCGCAAGTGTACGGAGAAGGTGGATTGCAGGAGTTGAGCAATGTGGTAAGCGTAAGCGTAACGGTACCAGTGATGTGATATATCACATATCTGTGGTTATACCACAGTCGTGATATATCCATGGCTTTGATTGCAAGGAGGGAAGTAATATATCACTTTCCTCTGAGCGTGCTTCAGACTGAGTTTAACATTCCGCAGGACTGTTGTCCCGCCGCCTCCGTCCAAATTTAAATGCGCGGCGCGCCTGCATAGATTTATGCGTTGGCGGGGACCTACTTGGCAGGCACGGCCTGGTGGTTTCCACGTGTAGTTTCTTAGCGCCTATCATCGCTCGCGTCGCGTTCCTTGTGTAGTATACATATGTAGTGTAAAAATAGCTTTTCGTTCATTTGTGTACATTAATAAACATATCATTATCAAAAAGCTTCACAAAGTTCAAAAAGAACGCGTTCCGATTGTTCAGAGATCACTAGAAAGCCCTCACGTTAGTAGGGACGGTCGACGAATTATAAGTATTCACCTGTAGTGGAGCGGCGCGCGAAGAGACTGCTGTTTGAGGGTAGTATTGCGCCATTTTTCAATGCTTGTGTGCGCGTTCCTGAAGGTCGGGGTATCGTCGTTGTAGGCGTTGAAGTGAAGTGCGCCAAGATATCGTCCGCCGAGTTTCGGTCCGCCATAGACACGAGCGGTGCAGTGATAATCGGATTTATGGGGTGCCGCTCTGCAAACACGATCGAGGTTAGCGCGAATGACAATTGAATCTAAACGTACGTGATAAGTATTGTCCCGTCCTTGGGAATATCCTCCCCCAACGTCCAAGCAGTCCTAAGCGCGCCTCGTAAAATAAGGGGATTGCGGTGAATGCCGACGTTGAAGAGCGCTCGAATGAAGACCATGAGGTGAAATATAGAGTGGTATTGATTAGTTTAGGGTTGGAATGTAGTAGGGAGCGTTGTTAGTGACGGGGAGAGTGGATGTGGAGGGTGGCAATGAGATGAGTCGTGTACGGGAAAAGAAGCGCACCACCGAAAGCTTAATCGATGCAGCGCTTCTCCCGCGTCGGGCGCAGCTCGTCTCGGCCTCCCATCCCATGGTTAGGTTGGTGGGGGAAACATGATGCTAGTTTACCAGTGCTAGTTTAGTACTGTAATGCTACTTTATTACAGTAATGCTAGTTTACTACAGTAATGCAAGTTTACTACAGTAATGGTAGTTTACGATTACTGTAGCTTAAACAGTGACTGGAGTTAGTAAGAGCAGTGAAATTTGGACATTAGTCTTAGGAGCACATAAGCGCTGTATGTAGAAACCAGTTTAAATATATTAATGAAGTAAATCTACTCTACCAATACCACTTTGCCTGGGAGACGACGCTCGTTGGGAGTATGTATGAATCAAAACCATGCATGACTTGGTGCTTTGCTTTCGAGAGGTTTTTAAAATGATGACGGAGCGCGAGACGGTGGCTAGCCTGTCTTTCTAGATATGCGATCATGCCTTATTTGATCACCGGATCAGAAACGTGGGGTAGATCACCGCCACGTTCTTTCCACTATCACAATTGCCATTCTAGTAATGCCAAGACCAGGGGGGATTTCTTGATGGAGAAGTTTGACTTCTTTTGACCATCGCATGATGCATGTGCGCATATACAGCTATATACAGTCGAACCTATTCTATTCTATTCCATCCGTTTCGGGGAAGTATACGATCAAAGTGCCAAGATCAATAAATTGATGGGGCTGACATCCTCTACAATCATAATGTCTGGTGCATTATGATTTTGGGCCGTTAACACCCCGTATGTCATTTGTGACAAGCACGTGCTCTGACTTTGTTGAATTCCACGCGCGTCGCGTTCTCCTTTGCCGTATAATCTATACATTATCTCCTCGTCCTCTCGCTGTGCGAGCTCCATGGACTTTAATTCGAACTCTGCTGACCCCGAACGTGCACGTTCTTACCGAAACCTTGAAAATGCCCGCGAAAACGCCTCAAAAACGACTGGATACGATTCCGAGCGAACACGGACTCAACTGCAGGTCCTTTTTCGAGAACGATTTGGAAGCGACCCTCATTTCTGGCAGCTCGATGTCACCGAGGCTATGGTGCTTGGGCTAGACTGTGTGGTTATTGCTGGTACTGGGTCAGGGAAGACTGTACCATTTATGATGCTCCTTCTTCCTGACCCAACAAAGAAGTCTGTCATCCTCTCCCCATTGAAAGTGCTTCAAGAAGACCAGGTGTGTTCTCTAATTCAATGGTCCTTGATCCTGAGAGACCAATTAATCTGTTAGGTGTCACGTTTTAAGCGCATGAAGCTCTCCGCTGTGGCAGTTAACGGTGATACTTGGAATGGGAATGTCATGCAGGTAAACGATTATCCTTGAATCGTATCAATTTTGCCTCTGCTAATTTTTTTTTCACAGGAACTCGAAGCCAATGCATATCAAGGTGTCTTCGCTTCGCCCGAGATGTGTCTCAAACACCCCGATTTTCGCCGTGTCCTAACCGATTCCAACTTCGATGGCGTGGCTGGGATGATTGTAGACGAAGCTCATTGTATTGGACAGTGGGGCGGCGATTTTCGACCAGCTTATGGCGATCTTGGCAAGCTTCGTGCGTTCTTCCCACCAGAAATTCCTGTTCTCGCCATTTCAGCCACCATGACTCCGCTCACGCTGCGTGATGTTCGAACAACCCTGGGAATCGATCCTCAAACTTCATTCTTCCTCAACCTAGGTAACGACCGACCGAACATTTCATACCATGTTCACAAAATCAAATCAGCAACCGACTACAACTTCCTCCAGTCACACCTCTTTCATTCGCCAGCGCCGTTCACTGCGGACGACCTGATCAAAGGCATTGTATTTCTCAGTGCAATTATGCCAGCACACATCATAGCACGTACCGTCAAGTCATGGCTTCCACGTCGCCTCCGCAAGTACGTCGACTATATGCATTCTCTCCGCAGTCCTCAAGCAAAGAAACGGGTTATGCGAAGCTTTTGGCGGGGTAAAACACGCATTCTCATAGCGACAGAATCTGCGAGAATGGTATGTCATCAGGTTGTCTCGCTCTGCACTCGCTAACGATATAATCCAGGGTGCTGATATCCCGGACATCGAGCAAGTCATCCAGTTCGGCGTACCGTCTTCGCTGTCAGTTTGGATGCAGCGTGCCGGCCGCGCTGGGAGATCGTCGAATATCAATGCCCGTGCCATTCTTTTGGCCGAAAAATCAATGTTTGAGCGCCAACGCAAACGCCAACGTCGCAAAGGATCTATGGCGGCTGAAATTGAGGCTGAAGTACTTGACGGGCCTGAAGAAAATGAGGAAGGAGACGGAGATGGAGACGGAGATGGAGATGGAGATGGAGATGATACTTGGGCAGGTGCAGACGGAGAATATGAATGGAAGAAGAAAGTTGATGAGGCTCTGAGACAGTGGATCGAGGTTGCCGGCGCGCATTCCTGCATAAATACTTCAACAATCCTGTTGATTTATGTCTTCGTAAGCTTAGGACTTTATCTGTTAGTATGTTCTCTGACTGACTGATTTGAAGCCCCAACCCATATCTGCTGCGACAACTGCACTGCCGAGAATACAGATCAAACATATTTGGAACTCGAAGAACCCGAAACGCGTGTGTTGACGCCAATTCAAGACCAAGACGGCGTCGCCAGTACACATTCCACCCCTTCAAAGTCTAAAAATTCGAATGGGAAGCGTGCCATTGTGCAAATAGCCTCGGAACCTCTGGCTGCCGTCCGTCGAGGTTCTCATCTGGAACAAGCTCGCAGCGTGTTAGAAAGCTGGCGATCGAGGACACTTCGAGCCCAGTACACCCTATCCCCTTTCACACTGTCTGGCTTCATGCCTGAGTCCGTCATTAAGGTCCTCGCATCCAATGCACGTATTCAGTCTGTTGGCCAGATGAAAACTCTTGTATCTTGGGCATTCATTGACCATCATGGAGAGGAGGTACTCGCTGCCTGCCGGAAGGTGGATGTATCATTCCAAAATGAACGTGAAGCGCTCAAACAAGCAAAGAAGGATGCCACAGCTGCTTGCCAACTCAAAAAGCGACAAGATGACCAGGCCCAACGGGACACCAGACGACGCGAAAAAGCCGAGCAGAAGCAGATCAAAGCCGTTGCCGATGAAAAATGCGCGTGTTCAGCGACAGGAACAAAGGAGTTGTGACGCAAAAATTCGACAAGAAGCTGCTGCTGCTCGAAAAGCGATAAAGCCACCATCGAAACGGCCTCGACGTACACCTCTGGCGGGAAGTTCAGTTCTTAATGTCCCACCGATGACACCAACACCTAATATCTGGTCGCTGTCGCTGACAACGACTGCTTTATCACCAGCGCTGTTCGTAAACTTTGAGGTATGTTTCATAATGCTTCTATCTGTCATTCTGTCTCTAATCTTATTGGCTCTGCTTAGCTTCAGTCGCAACCTAGCCCATGCCATCTATTCTCTGAAATACCAGCTGCATTCCCACCTGTCCGACCCCGGCCTCGTATACGTCAATCGTCACGACCTCAACCCCCTTCAGAGAGTCTGCCATCAACTCCTTCTGAACCGCTCTCCTCAATTTCTTCAGACTCTGGTCCTTCACCATCAGAAAAGAGGGTAGACCAAGTTTCGGTGACTGCGTAACAAAAAAAACATTAGAGTAATCAAAAACATTGGTGTAATTAAAAACATTTTGAGCAATGAAAAACATTAGGGGAATTCAAAGTAAACGAAGCCATGGCTTATAAGTCGTTGCTTCACTTTCTCGATGACAAAAATAAGCGCTTCAACTTTGATTGCTCGAAACTCCCCTTTTGCGTTTCGGTTTTGAAGCTGCTTCAAAATCGGCGGGATTTCAAATGTTGCCCCTATTCCCGCATCAAGCCGTTTATCGCTCACATCGGCAAATGTGAAAACAACTAGAACTAATCGGTTTTACAGCTTTCATATGTTATAAAATTGTAGTTAGTGCCGGAACTTGCATAGTGGGCTTATATCACTGTTTTGTAGCTTCTTTGAATTTATGGTAATTATTTCAGCCTCCAACATGCTCCGGATAATATTTCTGTGGTCGATTTTCTCAAAGGTCTGTATCTGAGCCCATAACTTACGCGCCGTCAAATACAGAATTTTCAGGTTTACTCATTTTGAATTTATCACAGTAACGTATACCATGAGTTCCGGATGAGTTCCATAGTTTTCTGACCTTCGTATTCGAATATAATGAAGCTTTCGTCTCATACTGACTCCGGCGGTTTTCCGGAATACTTCAACCTCCGCTCGCTGCTTGTTCGGAACGCGCAAGAAACTGAAGCTGCTTCACTTTGGAAGGCCCTCGCTTAACGTGGCTTCACAAAAGTGAAGCGTGGGAGAAGCAGAAAAAGTGAAGCCACGACTTATAAGTCGTGGCTTCGTTTACTTTGAATTCCCTATTAGAGTGACAAAAAACATTGGTGTACTGAACAAATTTCACGGTTTTCCGTTCAATAGGCTGGGTAGTTTTGCGTCGAAAAGAATGAAAAAAGAATTCCAAAAAGAAAAGAAAGAAAGAGTTTAAAAACGGCTGTAGGAGAGCTCAGATACCCATAAATCATGGCCAAAATATGTATTCAGAGACCCGGATATGTGATTTTTTTCGCGCGATGCGCGCTTTGAATCGGGTGCTTAAGCATATATTTGACATGGATGCTTGAGACTTGCAGCTAAAACCTATATTGTAGTTCGAAAATGCACTGCAGGTCTCAAAAATTTCTGCACTACACTCTATACTTACATAGGCTGCCAATATAATTTTTTCGGACCTTACTACACTGATGTGGAAGTTGTAGGCACGCAAATATGACCTGCGGCGATGAGGAGAGACTGCCGGGCGCGTGCATGGCAGATAACTTTCGGCCCGTGTTATCTGCCATGGCCTCATTTTCACCACTTATATCGATGATCGCAAAATTCTGAACAGACAATATTGTAAATACTGTGTACCAGAGCCTATATACGAAATTTCAAAAATTTAGAGGACAATATGGCATTTATCTCTCGAAATACACTCGAAAGTTATCTGCCACGGGAAGTTCCGGGCAGATAACTGCCCAGCCTAATGATCGGTAAGCCAATTTCACTGGTAGTTCAGAGTCTGAACGTTGACTAGTGACTGTCCATCCAGATGAGTTAATACACCTCAGTAAGAGCTGATTTTTTTCAGAGAGATAATACAGAGTATCTGCTCATGCACTTGCTATAACACGCACTCGTGTCCTTTGCAGGTCGTGCGACACGCTCGGGGAAACTTTTTCCCCGGTATGAGATGGCGCCGCCAGCGGCTGCAGCAGATGCCCTCAAGAGCAGCTTTCGCGCTCAGGCAGATCTCGCGGAGGCATCAACAAAACTATGCTCTTGCCGTTGGTATTTCCCATGGCAGTTAACGGACTCAGCCCTCAGTTCTACAAAAGTACAGCAATACTCGAATAGTGGCATCTCTCGTTAAGAATAAATCATTCCGGTGCATATCGGGCTTCGCATGCAGACTGTAAGTTTTTGTACATTGGTCTGTAATTTCAACAAAGATGTTATTCCAAAGGCCTGTGTTAGAATGTGTGTGCATAATAAATAAAGTCTTGAAGATGTTCCAATGTGAGGAATGTGAATGATGGCGGTCAAGAGGGTAGAATATGTATGCACAGTACATAATGTCTTGAAGATGTTACATACAATGCGAGGAGAGATCTGAAATGAGCAGTGAGGAGAGTAGAATCTATATGCGCAAGAGATAACATCTTGAAGATGTTCCAATGCGAGAGAAGATGTGAATGAAATGTTGGTATCGATGACGAGCACGGTGTAACCAGGGACAACGCGAAGAGCGTCTGCGCGGCGAGGATGCGCAGCGAAGGGAATCAAGTAGCTTGTGGAATGAATAAGTCCATAGACGAACGATCGTGTCGTATTTGATAGGAATTATGCGAAGAGATGCTGGTACTGATGGCGTCAGAATGCGAGGAGAGAATGCGAGGAGAGATGTGAAGGATGCGCGGCGAGGGGAATCGAGTAGCTTGTGGAATAAATAAGTCCATAGACGAACGATCGTGTTGTATTTGATAGGAATTATGCGAAGAGATGCTGGTACTGATGGCGCCAGAATGCGAGAGGAGATGTTACGAGGCCTAGAATAGGAATCGTTCTTTTTCCCCCAGAGTAAGCATGGCGCATGATCCTCCAGGTGGAACTCAATACCCACAACACCGCGGAGCCACTCCTCGATCTCAGCGTCGGTCTGCACGTTGGGGCCTGGAGCAGTCTCATCACCGAGGGCGGCGTCGAGAGGGGCAGTGGCGCCGATCTGGTGCGCAAACTTGATGCCTTGACGCATGACGATGATATTTGCGATGAAAAGAAAGGAGTCAGGAATAGGGGACGCCAAAAAGAGGAGAGAAGACGCACCGGCAGGGTGACTGAAGTATTGGGGGTCGGTGACGGGGTTGTCGTAGATTGAAGACGAGTTGATGTAGATCCGTCCAACGCTGTCATTGTGCATCAGTGCTTCACTTCCAAGTCCGAAGAGGGAAAGAAAAAAGCTACCTCAATGGTTGCTGGTTAGCAGCCTACACAGCGATGTTATTGGGGGCGTTGATGCTTGGCAAGATTTCAACAAGTCTAGTCGTAGGGTAGATGTCTTTCATCGTGGTGTCGTAGACAGCCTTGTACCCATCGATGACGGTTTGGTCCTTGGATGGCACCAGAGTGGTAGCGGCGTCGGACGAGCTCTGAATACCGCTGATGAAGGTGTTGAAGGAGTCAGTTCCGCCGAAGATAAGGTTTCGGTTGATGTAGGCAATACCGCTGTTGACGAACGAGTTGAATTCGGGAGTTCTCTAGGAAGTGGCGAAATAAGCAAGAGCAATAAGCAAGTGATAGAAGATCACGCACCGAGAGGTCGGAGCCGCTGTTCATAATCGATCCTTGGGTATCAACCTTGGCCTGCCAGCTGACACCAGTGGACTAGAAGACAACAGTAAGTAAGAGAACACGCATGCATATTAAGTAACAACATACCAAATGGTCAACAAGATGCTGGCCAACGCCGGGAAGTTCAACCTTGACGTCAACATTGGCAGCAGAAAGGACATCTTTGGGGCCAACACCGCTAACTAATAGGATGCGTGGGCTGCCCATGGCGCCACCAGCAAGGATGACCTCCTTGTTCGCGGTGACACTCTGGACGGTAGAGCCCTGACCATTAGAGAATTGGACTCCAGTCGCCACACGGTTGCCAGAAACGAGGTCGTCAGAGAAGACGATTCGCTCGACGGTAGCCTCGGCGATTATGTGGAGGTTGCAACGGAGAGGGAGGACATCTATGTATGCGCTCTTGGAGTAAGAACGGGTCCAGTTGGAGGGGTTTTCAGAGGTAGTGCAGAAGAAGCCGCCAAGGTTGTCGCCGGAGTAAGCATCGTCTGTGACGGCGACGCCAGCTGCTGCTAGCGATGGGAGCCAAGAACCGGTAACGGGAACCATGCTATGAAAAATAGTGATTTAGTCATGGTTTGACTTTACTTGGTATGAGCGAAGAGAAAATCACGCACTATCCGGGGTATGTAGTGTGCAAATTTCCAGAAGTACCGTGGCTACTGGCAGTGACCTGATTCCGGCAGTCTCTTCGGCGGCGTCAACGGGAGGCGAGAAAGTCTCCGTCTTCTTCAAAGATTCAAAGAACTTGTCCCAACCCCAAACATCGGTGACGGCCTGGTCGTCTGGTGCGATGAGGTCGCGCCATGCGTTGACCTGTGCTGCAGGCGGGCGGACCATGTACATTCAATTTACAGCCACTGATCCACCGAGAATCTACAAGGTCAAAAAATCTATCAGATCTGTCCACAGGATTAACGACCTTTGAGATGGACGTACCTTTCCTCGGGGTTGCGCCAATGTTACGCCCTCCAGCGCCTGACTGTGCAACGGCGGTTTACATCCAGTCGTATAGTGGTGGATAGAGCACAGACTGGAAATATGTCGTACTCGGGGTATCTGAATAGTGTCGATGTGCTATGAAGGGGGTGTTCTTCCAAAAGATTGATAAGGCGGGCTACTCACTGATTCGATTAAGTCCATAGATGAACAATCGTGTCGTATTTCATTAAAATTATGCGGAGAGATGCTGGTACTGATGGCACGAGAATGCGAGGAGGCTTGTGGAATGGATAAGTCCATAGATGAACGATCGTGTCGTATTTGATAGGAATTATGCGAAGAGATGCTGGTACTGATGGCGCCAGAATGCGAGGAGAGAATGCGAGGAGAGATGTGAAGGATGTGCGGCGAAGGGAATCAAGTAGCTTGTGGAATGGATAAGTCCATAGATGAACGATCGTGTCGTATTTGGTTGGAATTATGCGAAGAGATACTGGTACTGATGGCGCCAGAATGCGAGAGGAGATGTGAAGGATGCGCGGCGAAGGGAATTAAGTAGCTTGTGGAATGGATAAGTCCATAGACGAACGATCGTGTCGTATTTGGTTGGAATTATGCGAAGAGATGCTGGTACTGATGGCGCTAGCGATATTTCCAGTAAATTGTGGATGGTTTCCACAAGTCTGTAAAAGCAGTGAGTCGGAAGTTCTCTTCGTCGGGTATCGGCGCCGCGCTCGTTGGTATTATCCGGATCGAAAAGCTTGGAAGCGGCGTTTGCTTTGGGTGATGGCCGTCTGGAAAAGCCAGAAAGACAGCGACGACGACGACATTTGACGTCAGCGAGAGAAGACCTCATAGTCGGTATCGCTCGTGGGACGTAAAGGACAACATGAAGTGAAGCGTGGCGGCGCTGGGACAAGCGAAGGGGAGGACAGGCGTTGGAGAGCAGAATTGCTTTGCTTGGGGGTGCGATCTGTGCAGGTGAGCAATGACGACGAGGGCCCGAGGTGGGCAGGTGGGGAGATGCGAGCTGCACATTATTGCAGCCAGGCTTGTCCCTGTCGGCCCCTTTCTCTGAGACAGGCTTGTCTGCAAACAACGATTGAAAAAGGTATATAGAGTATACGAAGAGGGACGTACGCAGTGGCCCTCCTGCGATGACGTCGAGCTTCTCGTCGAAACTTGTGGATTGGAGGTCGCAGCTACCCCTTGTCCTTCCTGCAGAGTGCGAAATTGCGTGTCGAGATTTTGGGGGGGAGTGCAAGTCGAAAGTGATGGCGGTCGAGTGCAAGTGTGAATTGTGGGTATTTGCATTACACATGTTCAACATTTCAAGTTCAACTTTCAACATTCAACTCTCACACTGCTTGACTCTTACTTCTACACATAGTGCTGCTAATCGTAAATCCACTCTCTTTGATTATCGTCAACCTATTGGTCATTTATCAATGCCCGGGAGCCACTTCTGTCCGCGATGCTCAAAACGCTTTGCCTCCCCAACGTCAGTCCTACGGCATTTAAACGAACCAATATCATCCTGCCGCTCTCGTTATGAAAAACGCCTCCGGAAAATATCTGTGCGCAAAGTCTTGAAACCTTTGATTCACCCCCTCCAGCACTTATATATAAAATCTACGAAATCGGGTAGTTACTGACATTTCCGCCTGCAGACGGCAACAATGTTCTAGACGTCACACTTTTTTTCTCGCGCGCTCATCATTCATGCAAGCGATAGCGCCACCCGCAAACGGCACGAAAGCAATGCAGCCGTAATGGAGCCGTGCTCGATGCACCAGCGCTGCCATCGTCGACATATCAGCTTGTCTGTTGCGCCGTGTTTGTATTTGATCCACCAAACCAAGTTTGACAGATAGAACAGTGGTGATGTGTTCAATATCACACAGGTGAAATATGTCAGGGAAGACCTGTTGCTTGTTATTGATACACATGCTTGCGAGAACAGTGCGAGAAGGCTTTCATTCATGAGAAGTTTGCTCAACGGCGAGTGGTTGGGAGAGTGCTATCAAATCGAGATGAGGCAATTGATCTTGTTCAATTGGTAGCCTCTTGTATTTCCCCAATAGGTTACAGCAGAAGAGGGAAACTCCGCATATCTGACTTGCGACCTGATTCGGTGAGTTTATGACACTTTGCCGTCGAAATTGCGACTAACCTATGCTCTATGCATCTGCAGCCATCGTAGAGTGCTGCTGGCGTCTGAAGGAGCGAATACAGTTGGCTAGGACGAATTTTCAACTGGAAACGGATAGTTCAGTGAGTTCTTGACCGTTTCTCGCAGAATTTGTGACTGACTTATGTTCTATGCATCGCCACCAACTGTATGGAGCCATTCGATGAAGGCGAATAGCGACGGAGAGGGTGTATTTTCTGGGATGCGGTGAGTTATTGTCCTCTTGACTTTGGATTTATGCCTTACCTGGGTAGTATCTGTCCCTAGGCATTGTTCTGGGCATAACGGCACCGATAGGGAAGGCTCGCGGTAGGTTTTCTTGAAAATTCGCGATTCTCGGAGCTGATGCCGTCACCATGCGACCATTGGGGTGTGTCTAGGTTCTGGACCTCTGTGCACATCGTGTGGGTGTGTTGCGGTGGGGGAAGGTGCTGATAGGGCGGACAGAGGGGGTATTTATGGCTGCACAGTGCCAGATTCGGTGAGTTTGTGATGCTTTTTGGAGGAAACGTCTTTATACTCATTATCTGGACGTGCATAAGTGGATACGGGTCAGGTATATTGTATATTGATGGGACGGGGTGGACGCAGCGGAGACGGTACTCCACGGTGCGAGAAACGAGGGTTGCCATTATGATAGACGGGAGGTGATGGGCAGGGTGCAGAGGTGGAGTTGGCTGAGAAAGGGCGTTCACTTCACAGAGCGAGCAGGTACCAGACTGGATAAAGGAAGGCGCTGACAAAAGATAAAGTAAGTATAACCAGAGAGCGAAGACGAGCAAGGGGATCTGACCTCGTATGACTAAGCAACTAGATCATTAGCCTGGCAAGTAGCTAGCACATGCGTTACTCCTCAAAATCAAATACTAGAGCAAATTTTAAAAAGACACAACGTTAAATAAGGTTTCTCTATATCTACTTAATTTTTTTAATTGGGGTCAAGAGCACGAAAACAACTCTAGGTGCAACGCTTAAGTGGAGTGACACTGTGTCACCACCGTATCACGGAAGTTGTCACTACCTCTAATTCATGTTATACCATCCTCCACAGTAACCAACTTTCTTGTAAATTAACATAGACATATTGTAGCTAGCATGTACTCGCTGTATGCCAGAATTTAGCTCTTACTGACCAGTATTTATGACTCTGTGGCCATCACAACATACAATGGGTGATTTTCCGTTACTATCACGTCACACTATACAGAGTGGTCGACTAATTCATGCTATAGCTTCTCCCACAGCAACCAACTTTCTTAGAAAACACAATTTATTGCGTAGTACATAGTCTATAGTAATAGCAGTCTAAAATTTAGCTCTTAATGAGAAGTATTGACACCTCTGTAATGATCAAGTTCAAATATGTGCATCAGGCCCTTATTACTTAAGTTGCCCGCTTCCGACGACTCATAATACAAAATTTCGGTTTTGTGCAGCAGCGTCAGATGATTTTAATTTCGAGAATATACATGCAGGTAAGGCTAGACACTGTACAAATCTAATGTTTACATAAAATTACAATGAACAAGTTCAACGAGCAATGAGCAAATGTGCAAAGTGCAACGAGGAGCGAGCAATAAAGCGATAAAAAATGTGCAGTGGTCAGGGATATGGTACAAATTATAAGAAGAAATATACAGCATTAATCTATGAATATGCAGAGAAAACATTAGCAGTGACGTTTCAAATTTAAATGTTTCGAACATTATGCTTTTGGAATGGTAGAGTAGTCGTTTAAGCGTTAAATTCATTGTCACCCATCTTTGCAATGCCGCTGTGCATAGCATAATCAAATTCAGTATCAATACCTAAAGGAGCATTTTTAGCAATATCAATCGCAGCAAGGAGTGCTTGGTTGACAAATATGTCGAGGTCGTAGGTGCAAGCGTGGGGGACTGGAGGGATTAGACTGGTGGTAGCCTGTTGACAGAATCAGTAAAAGTACAGTCCTTTAGCCAGTTTTGGTCTTACATTATAAGTGTTGTTGAATAGTACCCTCTCATTTGGAATGTGTTCGCGAATGGATATCTAGATAGCAAGATATGCAAGTGAGATGGAAACACCGTGAAATTTATAGGTTATTTCCGAAAACGGCTATGAGTTATGGGTTATCAAAGGATTATGAGTTATGGGTCTAAAATATACGGGAACCAAGTCGGTGGAACAAAAAAGCCATGACATATAAGAGGTTATGACCTGCTGGGCGTATGACCTAGAGGAGGTGCGACTGTACCTAATTGTTTATTGTGCAAATTTTGTTGCCACTAGAAAACTTTGCGCGTACGCGAACCTTGATGATTATTTGGCACAAACTTCAGCATATCATTCAAAGTCAGGCAGTAGCCAATCGAAACATCATTTCAATATTAATGACTCTGAGACAAGCAGAGCTTCTCCTTGTGGCGTGACAGACGACCTCCCTGTTTCAATGGAACCATCGTGTTCTCCATGTACCATCATCGACTTCGGAGCCGGTGGGCTTTCCGATTATCTGTGGAGAAACCCATTCGCATACAACAGGGCAGTCATGGCATATCATGGATATATTGTTCAAGGCCGTCTCGGAGTTTTTTGTATATTTCTCCGTTCTTTATTAAATAAACTTGGATTGCTTCAGTTCAAGTTCCATCCTTTTCTTGATGAACTTTGATTAAGCTGCGAAGCAACTTCAGATTTCTAATAACCGAATCTTTCAAAAAAAAAATCCACCCTTACAGCGGATCTTTAATAGAGGATTCTCCGGAATTCGAAAACATTTATATTGAACGTCACTTCGGCACACAATTAAGTACTTTGAATATTATCAATGATCGTATGTTCAAGTAAAAAGAATGGATTATCGTTGAGTATTATCTTCAGTATCTTTAGGAAACTTGCGAATTCCTCTGATATACTTAAATAGATAATCAGTACTGCGTGCCGTTGGTATCCAGGTTTGTATTTTACAATCTCACGTGATATGCTGTGCTTTGTTGATGACTGAGGCTTTGACTCTGACAAATAAAATGATAAAATCTTGAACAGCAAAGCTGCACTTAAACTCCGACTCTTGCATCTTGATTTCCCAACTGCCATTCTCCTTGATAATAGCGCCAGACATTCTGCTCAGACAAATGCCTTACGATCATTTCAAGGTCTTTAGACCTCATCTTGACAACGTCTGCGAACTATTCGCAGATACAGAGCCAGAGCAAACGATGGTGGCTCAAGTAATCAAGGAACTGGCTCTCCCATTGGTAAGTGGTTCAATACTGAACACGATTTTGCATGACTCACAAATGGCACTACAGCACGTTCACCTCAACAACCATCCTCTTGAGCTGAAGGCTTGTGAACCTCTCTATAGATTTTGCTACTCGTTATCTCGTCTTTTCGATTATGTTTCCGATTATTCCAAAGAATTGTCAATGTCTCTTAATTGGCTTTGGTACATCGAAAAGAAAAATGGCAAGGTAAGCAATTCTTACAACCCAGAATCAGCTCACCATTAAAATTCAACAATTAGCAACACACTGAAAGCTCCTGGCGTACAAGAGATAACCTTCCTCTGGACGCCCCTGTTGAAAACGAAGTTCATATCAATGACATGACAGAAGAACCTTCGAAACGCAAGGCCATAAAGCGGAAAGCTGTAGCTGAAGTTGTACACGTTAAGCAAGAAAAGACCGATGCCATCGCACAGCCGGTTAAGCGAAAACCAGGAAGACCGCGAAAAAATGCACCGAAAACACCGCCACCGCTCGTCCGAGAAAGTCCGCGAACAACGAAGGGGTTAAAAAGAGGTCGATCGGAATTTCAAGGTAAGATATCCGACAAGACAATGTCACTGCTTAATTTAATGTATCGATCAGAGCAATCAGACCATGAAATCGAACATCTCACGGAAAAGCCAAGTACATCCAAACTTCCTCGCAAGGCGGCTGCGAATGATGCCACTCAGATCTTCAAGAAACGACGACGCGTCATTCCCCAAAGTAATTCAACAATCATTTACAACTACCATTCTATTCTAACCTATCTTCCTTAAAGCTGATGTCGAATCCCAAGATTCTGAAGTCGATCAATTGATCGATGAAAATTTTAACATTGATCAAACACGACGTAATAATCAAATGACCGTTGACGGTGAGCGCAGAACTTTTAAAAAAAATACCTTCTCAATAATAACCTAATGATTTTCACAGACGATAATAGCGTTGAAATAGTAGAAACCAAGTCCATCGACAGCATCACCGGCGTCTTGAAGGAAAACCTTTCTACAAAGCACGACAAAAAGCAAGAGAATCAAGGTCTGCATCTTTATTAGAACCCTTCATTTGTAATTTACCGATAAATATTGACGATCTATCAGTTAAGGATTTTGATAAGACCAAATATCCAGACCAAAGCGATGCAATGTCCAGTGAATTCAGGATGGAACCGCATGCAAACATACGCCAATGCAACATATGGAATGCAAACAAGAAACGTCTAAACTTGTGTTACCAAAAGATATGATCGATCATGTAAAATCCGCATTAGTAAGTCCGACCTACAGCCTTGATGTCCGATACTAATTGCAAAATTTTAAAGACGCCATTCAAGTGCGACAACTGCACCGAAGGCGCACACAATGGCATATTGACATGTACTTTCGTAAAATGGGGACAGCCGTGTTCCGAATGTCGGGATTCGCATAAAACCAATTGTAGCTTCAACTTCAATCTCGACGAATATCGTGAAAATTTGCTGAAGAACGACGCCACCTCTGACCATCCTGCGCAAGGTATGGATCATTACTCTATCCCGATGCAATGACGCAAGCTAACGTCAAACTATATTAGACTTCGCCGCACTTGCAATGCAAAGCTATGTCGAATCTTCTCTGTTCATTGAAACCATGCAGACCATACAGGCTGTGCGTTTACAACGCAGAGCCATGCTGGCCCTCCAAAGGCACTTCATTGCTCAACAACTGCGTCCTCTTCACACTGAAAGCAGAGACATGCTCCATTTCGATAATCCCGAGCAGGCTAGGCAAATGATCCATCTGCTGCAAAACTTGACTTCAGAAGCTTTCGATGATGTCATTAACTATTCAAGTCGTTTCTTGCCGTCAAACTATGAAAATTTACTGCCTGCACACCACTATACCGCTCGAAATCCCTCGAATTTAACCAACGATAAGTCGATCAAGACCAACGTCGAACATGCATCTTCTTCTGGTCAACGCCAAGGATCCGTTAAGATCGATTTGGCCTATGCCACGGCTGAACCCGCACATACGGACGGTGCTGCATCGAACCCAGCCGCACATACGTTGGATTCAGAGCGTAAGTTCATCTGTTCTTTTCTGCATTGTCTAATACTTACATAAATATTACCCCGTCGTAAGCTACAGTATCGTCACCAGTTCGTGCACCCAGTATCACGTCATCCTATCTAAATGGACATACTAATGCATTCATTCGACCAGCTTCAAACGTAGAACATCCACAACATTCGACGATGAATTATGAACATGCTACAGCCAGTGCTAATTACAGATCCTCTTTTTACCATCTTGACCGCTCGCCATCCCCGTCTTCCTCTTCGGCTGATGAACTGGATATCTTTTCATGAAAATACTCAGTTATCTTTGCATCTTGACGTATATATTATGTTATTGGTCAGGACATTGGTCAGAACGTTAACGATTTACGTTATGTTTTACATGCACTTCGCCACCTTTATGAATCTGTTGTTCCATTAAACTTATGCACCACAACACTGTCATATTAATGCTTTTGTCGTACTCAACTGCATATTTAATGAACTTACATCTGCCCAACTTTTTTTTTAGTCTGAAACTCAAATTTGAACTAGTAAAAAAGAATTTACAACGGACGTACAACAACTATCAATGACACAGAATCAGTAATTTGGCATTACAATGAAAACGTTCTCCAAACATATAACAAAAAATCACTTGCCACCATCACTGAGTAAAATTGCAAACTGAATATTCGTGCCCAAAGACCACCCTGCCCCTGGTTTCAAAAAATCAGAAATAGTATAAGCCACGATGACAAAGGAGCCAGCGGGGATTTCTTGATGATTGTAACGTGGTAATATGGTCTTCAAGTTGTGCAAGTCGCCGTTAAAGTTGAACGCATTGACCTGCCATCAAATACAGGAACTAAATACGTATAATTCAGTTTAAGAATAGATAATAATAACATTGATCGTAAATACAACGTACCTTCATCCGAACTATCTAAAACAGGTTTTGCAAATGTTGAGGTCCTTGGAAATTTGCCTGATGAAGTAGAAGGTGCACTGGGAGTACGATTGCCAAGGATGGATGTAGATCGAATATTGAGATCAACGGAATCATTGAATGAAGTCGATGCTATGCCAATATTGGTGAGTATCACTCATGTTAAATAAATGAAAACCACGAACCATTTCGTCCAATTGTACTGAAGGTCATGCTACCTTTATCAAATTGGGCGAGCATTGGATTCTTGCCAAATGCCATACAACAAAACCCAACAAAACGTTCAAATTCTTGGGAATGCATGTAGCCCGACACAAACTTGTTAAATGCGCCTTTGGCGGAAGGCGCCAATAACTGGCTTGCCTTCGAATAAAGGCACGACATTGCAATAGCCAGACGATTTTTTCCAGTAAAAAGTTGCGCACGGTCGTCCTTACTATATTTCACGAAGAAATCCATGGGAGATGCCCGGCTAGGATTGAAAAAATTGTCGTATTTGGAAAATCTGATAGCGGAAGCGGCGAACCTAAATATTGCATTAAAAGTTAAATTCGAAATAACTCAAAAATATAAAAGCTTACTTCATGTGGAGGTCTGGACATTGCGCTGTCCACGCAGAGAAATTTACTAGTGAATATGTATCCGAAGTTGTTGAGTTCCAGCCAATTAGCACACCCTTTCTGTAATGGAATAACGTCAGATTTTACAAATGGCACAAATGCGACATAAGAATTACTGTAAATTTGGCAGAGTGGCGTAATCCTCCGCGAAGAATTCGTCATGCAGGTTGGAATCATTGACTTCACATGTAAATGGCAATGGTCTACCAAATATCAGCCTAGAAATTTAACAAAAAATATAACGACAACCAACCCGCAACGATATATCTTATTATCTTCATCGTAACGCTGAAACTCCACTGGAGATGAAGGCCTTCATAACACAAGTATACCAAAAAGGCAGTGTAAGAATATAATCATAATTATGTCCACCATATTACATACCTTTCTCCGACTTGACGATCCTTTGACGTAGCAGCACTAATAACCAGAACATAAATGGAATAAAATACATAAATAACATCGAACAGTACAATTTTTTGACACTCACCTCAATTTCGGTTCAACACTTTCCAGCTTGACGTATTCATCGTCGGTACTATACAAATGGATGAAAAACGTTCAAATGGTCAAAAAGAATGCTTTAAAAAACTCACGCTGCAGCTTCCTTTTGTTTTCCTTTCTCGGACTTTGTAGACAATACCATCGGAAATTCGATCTCGGTATCTTCGGTACTGCCAACTTTACCAAAGACGTCAGAAGAAGGATCTAATGACCGGCTACTAAGAAAAAACCACCAATCAATATAATATTCTACAGATCAAAATGGAAATACATACATTTCATGTTGCTTTTGCGTCAACAACTGATCATCCTGAAATTTGGATGGGGAAGCATCAAGCTTTATCGGAGAAAAAGAAAGACTATCAAGCAGAGACACATATAATGTGGTACTTCGTCAAATATAACACAAAACAAACAGTGAACATGGTGCCTACATATCGTCGTTGGTAATCTTTTCTGGCGACAAGGAATATTCCTCTGGCGAATCTTCATCATACGTCTTCAAAGTTCGAATTCCACGTTTTAACTGAGCTGACTTAGGTTTCGCCGTAGAGCCTTTACGCTTCTTCGACGGTGAAGGCGTCTCCGGCAAACTGTTCAAACACGTTATAATAATTATAGTATTTTATATGTAATTCAAATACACGTACGCGATTGTATCATCAGAAAGCGTGGCCGCATTTTCTAAAACTCGTTTTTTGATGCTAGTGACATAAGACATATCAATCAATTCTAGATTCAATTTAAAACAGTACAGAACAACGTACATTCCTTGAGACATCCTTGTCATAACGCGTTGTTCATCAGATAAAGACGGAGGGACGCGAACACCTCGTGGAGCCCTATACGCACTATAAACATCTATAGTCAACAACGTGGTCAATTATTCAGTATCTGCGTTACCTGGTCAACGTTTGTTTAGCCTTTTCTAATTTATTTCCTGGAACATCTTCCGACGACGATAATTCCAATACACTATACCAAATAACATAAGCTAAAAATCATCAACAAAAACATTGACTCACTCAGGCTCCTTATTGACGTGCTTCGTACAGCGTTTAAGGTCAACAAAGGGACTAAGTAAAACTTGAACAAATAGCTCGTCCACTATGCAGAAAAAACTCGCTTACAGTATATTTTTCTTCCTAATACCAGACGGACTAGGAGTGCGAAGCACGTCGGCATAGGAAGGTGAATCAGGACTTCCTGGACGCAAAGGCCTGAAAAAAAAATTTCATCATTAAAAATGGTCAAAAGTATGTACACAAACATCATTAACGACTCACCTTGCTTGCTTCGCAGGTTCACTGAACATAAAATATTTCATTAACCCTCTAATTATACAGCTTGCGAGAAAATATACATACGAATTCGAGAGCTGAATTTCGTCTTCCAATTTCGCGAGTTCCGCCATTAACTTCGATTTACGTTCATCAAGGGTAGTAGCCACTTTGTGAGAACCGGAAGCAGAAGCAGCAGAAGCAGCAGAAGCGGCAGGAGCAGTCTTAGATCCTTGAGATCGTTTAGGAGGCATTGAGACGGTATGTCGATATACAATGTTTGAGGGTAGTGGCAAAGCATGGAGATGTCGTACCAATACCAACCTTTATACAGACGTTACCCGTGCCATGAGAATATTCTTATCAACCTTACACGATGGGAATTCGAAGCGTATGTCAAATTGAATTAAATTTCAAACATTCGAATACAACGGATCAACATTTCCTTATCTCTTGCTCCAATACAGGCACAATAAATCTTAAAATGCAACGCAAACAGATAAACATAATTCTTATTCATCATATGAAAGGTCATCCCCAAACCAAGCCACACAATCGCAATATATTACGTTCCAACCCTGTCCTTTGCAGAATTTGACGTTAGATCCGATGAATATATTTATATACGAGCTGAACGTACCTATATGCTCTGCGGTACTGTCCTGATAACCAAATCACCTGCCTAAGAACCCATACATATGATTTAAAATCATTACCCAATGTTCTGATGAACACAATAGAACGATTCAAACAATGCAAAGAAGATCCTCCTTACAGGTTATGTCCGCCATAATGTACACCGCATATATCCAAGGCTTGACAGCTTGATAACGGCGTATGCGCGAAGTAATCATCTACCTCTCTACTGACACACATCCCAATGAATATCGTTCACAAATCACAACTATGACTACAGTCACCAAATATTTCAGGCAGTGTAGTCTTTAATTGCGAAGCAAATAGCAGCAGTATATAACGTTATATGTAGGAAAGGGACAGTCTAGCCTGCTATTCAAATTATGAAATCAGAATTAGCTACAGTATACCTTACATTATATGTCGTCAAATCGTATTCCTAGCACATGATTTAACCAGTCCGTTAATACAACATGCCAGCATTATCATCCACCTAATCTTCCCACTCTCACCCGCTTATAAGCGGCGGAGATCCGATGCTCACGTGGCACCTGATTTGGCTGAAAATAAGTGATATCCCTTGCTCGTCGAGAATGTCCTTCAAGATAGAGGACTTGTCGAAAAATAAGTAGCCCCGGCAACGTCTAATCCCGTCCCCCGACACGAGCGCATCTGCCGTCCCCTGCCGAGTGTCCCGCCTCTTCCCCACGCCTCTTCCCTTCCCGTTTTAGACTACCCCCGCCTCCGTCCCGCCTCTGTCCCCTCGCCTCCGTCGCCGATGCCCTCCATCCCTCCCCTTCCCGGCGCTTTTTCGAAATAAATATTAGGAAATTATCTATGATATTATCCTTCCATACAGAATCTATACCGCCCACGAAAATACTAGTATATACCTTTGTAAAGACAGTCAGAGTGGTGACAACAATAAGCTAATAAATTGTGTTATATAGATACATTATTGAAGTACATGTACTGATATATGAGGTCAGTAGCTGCAATAGCGAGCATGTTGAGCTGCAGGCAGGCGCCACGCACGACGCGCACTCGACGCGCGCCTTCGTTGATTATTTCCTTTTCCGTAAATTCAACCATGCAACCACCAGTCGGTCTCGGTCTCCGTGTAGGCTTTGTTGATTATTCCCTTTTCCGTAACATCAACCACGAAAGCGCCCATCGGTCTCGGGTCTCCGTGTGGGCTTTGTTGATTATTCCCTTTTCCGTAACATCAACCACGAAAGCGACCATCGGTCTCGGGTCTCCTGGTGGGTCTTGTTGATTATTTCCTTTTCTATATTCCAACCAAGGCACAGACCGGAAATAGCATTTGTACTTCATCAGAGATTCTGATATCGGCTCTCTTTGTGGGTCTAGGGAGTTTCCCAAAAATAGGAATATTCCGGCGATCCATCGTATCATGATGTTCATCTGCTGAACACTTCCTCAAGGAGATGCACTTAGCCAGGTCTTATATTCAATTCAACAATGAGTACATGAACATTTCTACATTCTCTGCTTAACTTCTTCCACTTATGGCTCCTCAGAGATAACATCGTCGCTGCGGACGCGCTTCGTCGGCCTTGTACTAGCATCCGTGTTGGGGGCCTTGCGCTTGGTGTTGGCATCTTTCCGAGTCTTGCGAGTCTTGACAGTAATGGTGCCAGAAGCCACACCTTCCTTGTACTTGAGTTCGCGCGCACGACGTTCCAAAGGCGATAACTTGACGAATGTGCATGACTGATTGAGAAGGGCATCCAAAAGCGTGCGCAGCGGCTCCAAAGCGTTACTAAGCTCGCTTGGGTTACAAAATTTCTCAGGCGTCCAACCGATGAGTTCCACGCCATATTTGAGAACAATCGCCTCCTCGTAATTGAGGTACTGCATGACAGCCTTGGGATTGCCGGTTATCGTGACTAAAACATATGTGTCAGATGGCAACGACAGTGGGAACTCAAACATACCTAGGCGACTTCCGATAAGATTGCAGATTTCCCGCTTCATGTGGTTGGCTTTCTGCTGAGATGTGCGGTTGAGATCTAGACGAATATGTCAGATGTTACTAAAATAAGACATAAGGACGGAGCACCCACTAATGACATCACAGCCTGCAATAGCGAACGCTTCGAGCTTAGAGGCCACTGTATCTGTAGCCCATTTCTTCCCTACAGCAACGGGCATGTATTCTGCTAGTTCTTGAGTAGTAAAATACCATGTAGGGTTCACGTGAAACTCTGTGTTGTTTCGAACGATGCAAAAGAACCCTTCTACGCCAACACGAGTCTTGAGTCCATCGAGCTGCGAGCAAGGCGTTAGTATATCACCAGGAATCTGAGTCAGCGCCAGTATATCACGTACCAGTTTCTCCATATTTCGCGCCACATTAGCGACATCCTGGATGCACCCACGAGAGGTGTGGCGGCGAATGTGCGAGTTGTTGCTTTTCAGGGCCTCAAATTCAGCGACGTATTCAGCGCGTTCTTGGGTGGTCAGTGCATTGTACTCGTCCTTGTAGTGCTGCTGAATTTGTATCGCATTCTCCTTCTCTCCATCTTGGAGGATATAACAGTCAGCGGATAGCATACTGCTTTCAGGAAGTGAACTGGAAACCTACCGCTACGAAGGTGAGCCGCCTTGATGCTCGTAAACGCATTGAATGGGTTTGTCACGTTGTGCTTGTATATAAACTTTTGGCCGCCTAGAAAGAACCGATCAAGAAAGTAACGAGGCTTCTTGTCGAACTTTTCACCGAGCTCAGTAGCTGTGGCCAGAGTATAGGAGAGCCAATCATCGATGGCGTTCTCCATCGCCTCTTGCTCTGATTTGCGTCGTGCGGCACTTTGATCGTCTTGTGGCTTAGGACGCGAAGACTTTGAGGTGGAGGAGGTGAACTCATCTGCTTCAAGTTCTGGATGTCGAAGGCGATCAGTGTTAGTTCTGAGGGTAGTTAGAGGCATTGATTACTGGGTAGGAAAATTCAGAGATACTCTCTCAGAGTAAGTTATAACTTTTCCTCCTTCAATACCGTGACTATAGCATACGAATCGGTCGTCTTTGGATTCAACTCGGAGTCTTCAAATGGAGAATTTCAAAAGGCAGTCTCCAGATTTGCTCCAGACTCGGATGCGTGTGTAAGGCGAATCGTGATAAGTATTCATTCGGAATTTCCCTATCAAATGGCATGTAAGTACGGCATAGGGTCTTGGTAACAATATTACATCCTTTAGGATTGTTGCTTCGCGTTCGAAATAATGTATCCATTAGGTGGGACGGCGGCGAACTCGCCATCACAGGCCCCGTATGTGCTATGGTGATGTTTCGTAAAGCTTATCTTAAACCGCACATCGGCTTTTTCACACCAAAGTCTCTTCAGAAACAGGTATGTATATATTTTTAGTTGAACTGATGATTAAGATCCATACTAGGCGAGCGCATCATGCAACTTGAACATCCAACATCATCGCCTTGAGAAGACTATCGATGTCTTCATCACGAAATCCAGCCTTCTGCAGGTTCTTGGTCCAGAATGGCTGGGGGACGTGTTCTGCGATGATGTGAAGGCAGAGAATTTGCGACGCCGAATATCCCGCGCAATCAGCTATCAATGCAGCCCTGGAAGCGAGACCATCGGGGACAGGGGGACGGGGAGTTGGAGAGGCAAAATCTGCGCGGCTGAGACCGAATGTGTTACGAGAAGTATCAGAAGCAGCACTACTAACCTTTAAAACATAAGATGACAGATAATCAGAAACCACAAATTAGAAAGAAGACAATCTTACATACCGTATCAGCCTGTGACCGTGCTGACTTCGCCTTCGATGGCGTTGCATGGGAGCCGCCTTTGGAACCTTTCTTCTGCGCAGTCACCACCTTCCCGAAGACGCCAAAAGGGGACAGAGGTGGCCCAAAAGGAGAAGGAGATGAATCGAAGAAGGTCGGAACAGATGGAAGTGAAAAATGAGCAGGCTCCACTGCCGGAGAAGAAGCTGGTGCAACCGGCGCTTTTCCCCCAAAAAAGGGGGAGCGTAAGCCAGTAGGGCTCGCAGTGTCGGGGCGAGAAGAGTCGACCTGCGCTTGCAACCGCTGGACGTCGCCTTCCAATGATCGTATTTTGGCCTCAGAGGTGGTCTTCTGTTTCTGAAGTGTCCTGAGCTGGGCGAGGAGATGATCGACTTCCTGCTCCAGCGACTGAATCTTAAGGTCCCTGGCAGCTTGGTGGTCCAGTTGCGTGTTCAAGTTGTCGATTTCTTCTTCCAGTAACCGAATATTTTCCTGGTAACCGCGACGCTCGTTCGCTAAGTCGGCTTCAGTGAAGGCAGCAACGTAAGAGCTGGTGATGTCCGCATCGCCCTTAAACATCTCCGTGTCCGAGTCCGACGCGTACATTGAGTCATTGTCGTCATCAACGTCTACAGTGCATGCGGTTGACGATGTGGCAGTGGAGGACTTCGAGGGAGCAGAGGATGTGGGTGGTGGCGGCGGCGGCGGAGGAGGAGCACTTCTGCCATGGATTACGTAGACAGAGCTTCCCGCATGCATGGGCGCGGAAGGGATAGGCCCCGCCTGAGCGGGCAATGGTCGGACCTGTTTCGTCTTGCGAGGTAAGTTCCAGCCCATATGGTTCCTCCCTACACGCTCCCACCGGCTCTTGGTATGCAGTCCAACATTGACGATGAAAGACTGAACCATATCAGCAATGGGTGCATGAGCAGAGGGAAGTTCTGAGACGACTACGGGAGGGATATAGACCAATGCTTTGAGGTACTCGGGTGATGTTGGCGTTCCAGGAGATGTCGTAGGGTCAACGTGTATGACGAGGGTTGAGCCGCCAAAAGCTCGGTCCCACAACGTTGCCTAATAGAAAGCGTCAGTATGGCGATCGCATCCATTGAATCGAAACTCCAACGCACCGAGTCAAATACTAGCTTTTGCAAGCGCTCTTTGAGCAAGCGCCGGCTGTCGGGCCCAAACACTTGATGGTACATGCCCTCAAGCACAGCGTGAAACCTATCTGGGTCGACATGGTGTCGGCCATCCGAGGAGCATCCGGCCGCGAAGTAAGCAGCATCAGACAGGTCGAATCTGTCCTTGTTCGCCATATATTGACCAGGGTGGTGAGCAAGAGCGCCAATCATTTTGCGAAGGTTGTAGACCCCATGCGGGTCGAAGGCGAGGTCGGAAAAATCGTTCGGTACGAGCACATTATCGGCTTGGGCAGTGGGTGGGGTGATGTCGATGCCTGGTGTCCCCCAGTCGTACGGCATTGTGGGCTGCGTTTGCCTTGAGGGCGCATTCTGAGTAGTTTATATAGTTAAGTCACAACGTCTCGTAAAGACATACGTGAGCGCGTGAGTCCTGTCAGGACATTAACAATCAGCAAGATTCACAGATTGCCAGATCTAGATCTCAGATAGCCGATGATCGATATCGATGATGTCACAGTTAAAAGTCACTTAGACGTCAGTTGCGTCTCAACAGTCCGCATGAGCTGGCCTACGTGCAGTAGAATAGCTTTTTAGCTATAAAATGCATACATTTCATACGCAAGACCAATAAGAGAGCTTAATTCTTCAAAAATATCGAATGTTTCTTGAAAATTTGAATGAATAATAGCGAAGTTACGTCTGGCTTTCATTGTGGTCGAAAAAGTGCTGTCAATTACCGTACAACTGCCTGAAGAAATCCTACAGCACGTCTGAATGTTTCAAGTATAAAAATACGAGAGTTTTCAAAGCCAAGTCCAATATTCATGATCTATCCTCCCTTCAAAAATGCTGGCGGTGAGTAGAATGAAGAGCTTTGCACTCCGTTTGACCGGCAATAGGTAAAGAGATGAGTTAGTTAAATTGAACGGACGCAACTATGAGCGAAAATTAGAGCATTCTATTAGTCTAGTCAAGTACATTGTACGTGCGATTGATAAGGCTATTAGATGACTTCTTATACGCTTGTCAGAGTAAAAAAAAAAAAGATGTATATTGAAAAAATTGACGTGCGCTATGCGGAGAGCGTATCTACCAAATCAACCATAAGGCCCGAATGTTCCTCAACTTCGTTGTCGTCATCGCCGTCAATTGACTCGTCATCAGCATGACTTTCTTGAGTGCTGAGTGTTCTCTGCATTTGCAAAATGCCGAGCCAAGATGGGGGTGGGATGTCGGAATCTCGCGAATAATCCCTTCCTACATGCCTACCCAGATCCAAAGACCCAGTGAAGCCTTCCAATCGACTTGTTTTGAGGAGCCTGTTTGATAAAATGGTGTGAATGACACTACGACGTTCATATTCGCGCGACAATTCAGCAGCAAGGGAGGGATTGATCATGACTGTCCGCCCAACAGCACGATAGAAATCTGCATGATCGTCTACCATGAATGTGAGTAGACGTGTAATCTCGACGTTGAGTCGATCAATTTCCTCGTACGCCCGTTTAATCCCGAAGTACAGATTCATAGCCTCCCGACGAGGACCTTCTGCCCATGGTTTGGAGCGAATGTCGTTGCGTGAATCCCGGAGTAAGTCGAAGTCCGCGATACTGGCCGCCTGTATGATCGATGTCCACGTCATAGGAGGTCGCGGTGGCTTGAGAAGCGAGGCGGCCTGGTTGTAATTATTCAGCGCTGTAGCAATCGCGTCCGATCTTGTCTTGAGCGAGCGACCAATTTTGTCGCGGAGACGATAACCTGGAAGAATAGTAAGTGGACCATATAACAAGCTGAAGAATATTTGAACTGCTTACCGACACCACTCATGCCTAGCTTGGTCATTTCAAAGAGCCGTTGAACAACCAAGCGCTCAAGTTCATCGAGAGCGCGGCGGTATTTGCGCTCTGTCATAAGAACTTGAGCATCCTTATACACTTGCATTGCTGGAGTCCATCGTTCGTGAATGCCATGTGCCTCTTCGAACTCACAAACAAGGGTGTTGCACACCTCCCAACGCGAAAATGTCGTTTTGTAGCGTGTTCGAACCCTTCGGATTTCGGGAGTCATGTATTCGCTGTACCTGATGTTGTAATCGAGCAGCAGGAATTCAACCTTGGCCTTTTCGGATTCACGACTGTATACAGGCTTCAAATTTAGAACTTATTTAGACAAGAAAAGACTCACTGCAACGAATCTAACTTTGTTAGGAGCTCCATATAGTCGGCCGTGACTTGCACATTTTCTGGTTCCACTTGAAGTCCTTTGAGGTACTGCCGTTCTTCATCCAGATAGCGCTCGTAGTCAGCATTTGTGGTCTTGAGACGAACTGACAGCGCCGCTAACAGGTGACCGTCTGACCGAATCTTCTCGAGTGCTTGACGGTAATTCTGATAGATAAAATTTCCTATCAACAAGTCACCGTTTACGAAAACCCGAAAGTTGGAGATCGAAGAGACTCACCTGACGCTGCATACTTTTCGATGTCAATGAAGTTCCAGTGCTCTTCGATTTCTTGCTTTCGATGAAATGGCGTTGCTAGCCTTGTTGCCGAGGCGAGTTCATTGGATTTATGGAATGTGCGCTCACAAACCTCGAGATCTTCAAGGCCGATGCCATCCGTATACAAGGGATGCCAATGAACTTGACATAAACGGTTATGTGCATGGCCATGGAAGGCTGGAACTATTCCTTGAAGATTCAGAGCCGCCACACGTCCCTTAAGTGTGCTACTCTCCAGCGTCTTGTAGAATGCGCACATTATGTCGTACCCGAGGCCGATATCTTCGCCATACCGGTCGAGAAGAGCGTTTGTCAGAGCAATTGGGTATTTCATTCTGCAAACTTATCAGCACTGATACATTGGAGGATATGAAAAGAACATACAATTCTCCACTACGAATCATATCGCAGACTAAGAGTACATGACCGTGTCGACATACTGCAACAAAAACTCCGGCAATCGCAAAAAGTGCGAACATCTTCTTTCGTGCTTCGGGGCCTGCGCTCTTCCATCGCTCAACGCAGACGTTGACCTTGTCTTTCAAATCCTCGTTCTCTAGCGCATTGAGCCATGCAATATCCTCATCAGCTGCGATATCTGGCGGTGAATTATTGCCGTCGGGAACTATCGGAGAAGGTGTGGAGGTCGAAGGAACTGGCTCCGCAGCACTTGCTGCGACATGTGCAAGCTGTTCCCAAAAGAGACAAGACATCAATTCCTGCCGAGATGACACAAGGATATGACTGTACCTCTGCCGATTGCTTTTTTGGTTCATTGTGAGTTCTCTTCACCTCGTCCTTGAATATGTCGACTTCCTCCGCGGAGATCCATCTAAACGATGAGAGCTTCCGGTCATCATTCCGCGTCAGCCCTGCCTTGAAAGTCGAGTCTACCAGCTTCAAAGAGTTGTTCCCATCCATGGAAACAAGCATCGAAAACTTCATCGGTGGTTCATCTTCGACCCGATAGAGGCACGGGGGGCATATGTTTTGGGGCTTCCACATGGGATCATCATGTTGCAACGCAATCTGACATCGGCGTTCCACCGTGCGTAGGATCTCGAGGTAGCAGTCGTAGGCGGAGGAGAATTGTTCGGCATAATGATTTTTGAACGAGCACTAACGGAATAAAGAACATCAGAAAATTTCTATATCCAGAGCGTGGGGACAGACACCGTGAATGTGTGCCAACGCCTTCGTTATTCCATATATACTCAGGCGGGGGCAGACCCGATGAATCTGGCGGAAGATTTCGAGGAGTGTGACAGAAAAAGCGATGGAGGGCCGTTCGGGAGTGGCCCCAATGTAGCCATGTCGCAGGAGAGTCTGGTTGACTGAGACGGCGTCTGGAAGGTGGTGAAATTCCTGCCGCCAGCGAGCTGTAAGAAAAAAAATTTTCATCAAGGCGCTATACTCAAGGGAAGCACAGTCAGAGAAACATACTGGTAATGGTATGTGCTTCAGCACACCAGTACTTCCCAGTGCTGGTTACAGGGGGCAGTCCTTCGAGCTTCCACTGGAGGTACGCGTCCGTCAGGCAATCAATTTGTTCGCGCCAGGCATCTATTAATCGTTGTATCCGTGTCTTGCGTAGACGAGGATCTCGGAGCCTGCATCCAGCATATATGTCATCGCAGACGAACAAAATAAAAAGATAGATGATACGGACTTTGACCCGGCACCATTTATGATCTGGGAAAAGAGCTCCTCGTCGCCTTCATGACTGTGGAAATAGCCTTCTTCTCCTGGAGGCGGGAGAACAAAGGCTTCCTCATCTTCCCATCCTGTCCCGTCATCCATTTCGGTGTCAACAGTCGTATTGCCACTAGTCATGAAACTATCACGGTCCTGATAACTGAGCGCTGGGGCACGAAAATGCAAGGATATGTCAGTAAACCTCTGGAAATAATCAACATGGCACGTACCTGCGAACAAGCGCTGCCGCTTTACTTGTCGCTCCATCATCTGTTTGCCCGTCTTATTGAGCTTTTGCGTGACCGTAGTCTTGGTTCGACGACCACCATAGACTATCTTGACAGCGTTAGACATCGGGAGTAGACGCCGAAGGCCAAGGGAAACAGTGAAAGAGGAGTGAAGTGCGATACATCATAGGTAGGTTGATAGAACTGATGGCAAAGGATCGGACCAAAAGGGGATTAGTCCAGAATTAGAACCTACCATATTCGAAGACAAGCGAATCTGTGCCGTCATCCTGATAGAGTCGTGGGTACACAACTCGGTGATTGCACAATTAGCACAATGTCATGATCATAGTAGCTGCCCCAAGTCGAAAAGTTATCAATGAGCCCCACATGATGACCCGTTATCAGCTTGAATAGGCGCTGCTCTAGAATGTGTTCTATTTCTAGTCAGTTGAATTGCAGAAAAGGAAATAATCAACAAGACCCACACGAAGACCCGAGACCGATGGTCGCTTTCGTGGTTGATGTTACGGAAAAGGGAATAATCAACGAAACCTACACGGAGACGGAGACCGACAGGTGCCTGCATGGTTGAATTTACGGAAAAGGAAAAAATCAACAAAGCCTACACGGAGACCGAGACCGACAGGTGGTTGCATGGTTGAATTTACGGAAAAGGAAATAATCAACGAAGGGCGCGCGTCGGGTGCGCGTCGCACGGCGCCTGCTTCCCGTAACCTGCAGCTCAACATGCTCGCTATTGCAGCTACTGACCTCATATACCAGTACATGTACTTCAATAATGTATCTATATAACACCATTTATTAACTTATTGTTGTCACCGCTCTGACTGTCTTTACAAAGGTATATACTAGTATTTTCCTGGGCGGTATAGATCCTGTACAGCAGAATAATATCCTAGCAAATTTCCTAATGGTTATTTCGAAAAAGCGCCGGACAGGGGAGGGATGGAGGGCATCGGCGACGGAGGCGAGGGGACAGAGGCGGGACGGAGGCGGGGGTAGTCTAAAACGGGAAGGGAAGAGGCGTGGGGAAGAGGCGGGACACTCGGCAGGGGACGGCAGATGCGCTCGTGTCGGGGGACGGGATTAGACGTTGCCGGGGCTACTTATTTTTCGACAAGTCCTCTATCTTGAAGGACATTCTCGACGAGCAAGGGATATCACTTATTTTCAGCCAAATCAGGTGCCACGTGAGCATCGGATCTCCGCCGCTTATAAGCGGGTGAGAGTGGGAAGATTAGGTGTATCATCATTCTACAAATCAAAAGTGGAAACACAAAAAAACATTCCTATCGGAGATACAACGTACTAGCCTTATGTATCGAATTCGTTGAAGCCCTTTGATAAGCTTGAGATTATCCATACCGTACTACCGCCAGCATACCACTTCTCAACGCAGAACAAATGGACCCATCCTACGATATCAGTGCTGCCAGTACGCAAAGACAACCATTTCAAAAAATACACGTTTATTAACACATCTATCGATATACAGCTAAACGTCTAGACAGTCTCGCAGATGAAATTACCGAACATCAATTAAAACGAGGACGCAATAAACAACTCAAAGACTTGAACGTGAGTATAACACAGATGCGTTCCATGGACCAAAAAGCCTTCTCAAATTCAAACGCACAGGTTAAAGAATACCAGATCGTTCAGTACAAAGAACCTAACGCATTCCGGCTGTCCACAGTCTCGGACAATGTTGTTGAATGCGAAGAAGCTCAATTCACGGTCCAAGGTATTCTTTGTGGCTACGAGCTTCCTCCACTGCCTGAAAGGTAAATCATTATAAATATTATTCCATGTATTGATTAACACCAAAAATCCACATAGTTGTAAAAATTTGCTGAATAAGAGAATTCATCTTCGTCAAGCCGTCGCCATTACCGGATTTAATACAGCTTCGTTTCAAGAGGCGATGAACAAGGCGACTATAGTATATTCTACTATGAAGTCGTTTCTTCCGGATAATTCATTAAATGATTGGGAACCAGGAATATATGAAGGCTTCACCGCCTTAAATATATATTCAAGATACTTCACTCCGAGACGTTACGCACCGTCTCAGTCCAACGAACCATTTGGTCTTGGAGTTGATCCCAACGGCATCCTCGCGCAATTACGACACCAAGATATGATTCATGGACCAGACAACGTTGTTGATTATATGGAACGCTATATTGATACGACTGGTAAATTCAAGTAGGTATTGGGACTTTTAATATTACAGAAAACATTGACATATCAACTGGTTCATTTGGTTTACAGACATCGCGTCATAAAACCGAGCAATTTTGAGGTTGGAGACTTAGTTGAAATTTCGTTGTCTTTCGCAAGCATGCCAACGAGCAACAACAAGTTTGTTATGGCTTTACGACTGAGGGCCGTGAATCTTCTTGAAAAGGCCATATATGTATGATACCTTCATATCTTGATGTTATACGAGATGCTAATACTCAGGAAAAACAGATCGCAGAAACCAAATCCATAACAAATGAAATACCATCAGGCGGTAAATTGAAGCGCAAACGCGCTTACGCTTCGGAAGTTGAAGATGATACTATCGAAAGGAAAACGGCTCACATGCAGTTATATTAGTATTAACGTATTAATATTCAATTTACATGCTTGTTCTTGAAATGAGGAATGTGACAAGGGTGCTCGTTCGTGCGCAATGCGTACAAAGAGATTAGGCAATAAGTGGCGCCAATAATGCGGGAGGTAAAGATGATTTGTTGATGATATCAAGCAGACGTCAAGCCAACCAAGGACGTGGCGGGCAGTCCTGACCGACAGGCGGAATCCCTATGCCGGGCGGATGACGCAAGTAACAAGATGATCGATATTACACTGTCCAGATAACTGTCCGGCGAACTGTTCGCGCGGACATTTCTCGTAAATATGATGTCCCGCAACAATTGTACCTGCATTATTTTCATTCAAAATTATCACCCGCTGAACTCCTCGCCGAACTACTCGCGGAACAACAGTAAAATATGACAACTGTTCAGTGTTGTAACACATGGCGATTTGTCACCATGTCCATTGCCTGCTCATCCTATGCCTCATCCGGCAAACCTATTCGTCACCTACGTCGCATCATATTGCTATAAATCACAGATACAACGCGGCATATTTAATCGTTGCAGCATACATATTTTGATTTCATTGGACAGTCTGCTTTTCGCACGAAACCTGTGACAAGGAAAACGGCTGACGGTGAGAGGAATGCGTTTATGCGTGTAGGACGACAAGCACTATTTACAAAACTTACAGTGCTCGTGTGATTCCTCTGACCGAAGGCGACCGGAAACGCGGACACACTGTGGCTGTGTAAATATGTCAAACGGACATGATCGCACAGCCACATACACTCACTATAGCAAGCGAAGATACATTGATTATCTAAGCATAACGTCGAATGGTCTACTTGCCTGCAAAGAGCAACAAGCTTGCAAATAAAAGCACACTGCAATAACTTGTCAGATCTACCATATAAACAATAGCCTCAAATTCATAAATATTGTACCGAAAATGACAACTCACCAGTAAATTTTTTTGACCGTTGTTAAGATTGCCAAACCCTTCATAAAAGTTCTCTACAGATACGCCAAATGTGTGGAAAATATCAGACTGCGACACGGTCCACGTTTGCTTGTTGAAGAAAGCTACACACCCCGACCGTTCCTACCAAGACTCCTCTTTTGCACCCACGACGATTATATCAAACGGATACGACACGTGTATTTTACACAAACATACGCACCTTCTTCGAAGCAAAAGCCTTGTTATACATACAATGCAACCATACACGATTTCAATGATGAAAAAAATTCAAACCAGATCGACTCAAAGCGCATCCAGCAAACGACAATGAAACAAGAGAAGTCCTCGCATCACTTTTACTAAATGTATCTACCGAACAGTTCCCGTATTCTTTTGTCAAAATTCTTCGAGAAATCTTCTCGCCTTTATACGATGTCCAGAAAACTTGCCAACAAACATCAATGATTAATCGGAAACGGATGCCTTCTCCTTGACTTTGTGTCACGTTCATATTTAATTAACAAATATCCAAAGCTCAGTATTATGAGTTAACATGCCCTGATTTAATACTAAATATGTATTCATATTATAACAATAACTATAGCCACATAACAAAGCTTAATTGGCATGGATGAACTTCACACGTACTACAAAGTGAATTACTCACCATAGCCATTATTTATAGCAACTGTCAACATGTAATTTTCTCTACAAACAATGTAAACCCTTGCTATGTCGCCATAAACTGGTCATCATCAACGACCATTCATATGCGTTGTCAATTTTATCAAACGACTGTTCCATAAACGGGATGCGAAACTAATTTTCGGTCCCAGATGTATTTATTATCAAGTATAAGGTTAACGGCACAAAAACCTAAATTAATATGTTTTCAGAATTTCATCAAAGAATTCACAATGGGTATATTTAAATGCTTCGTAATACATTACAACATATATACGATTAATCGCTAAATGCTTATAATATCGTAACTCCCAGGCAAACAAATTCAAACCATAACATGTTCCAACTCGATTCGACGTAATTCAATTTACCTCTTCCCTCACTAAATCAAACCTTTCCTCCCTGTTTCAACCATAACTTTTACTACACGTCAACCATCCGCCTATATATACAATTGCCATTCTCAATAAGGACGATGCGAGGTTGCGACGAAATGGAATGCAAGTAGTAGACGCCCTCAAAGACTCGATCAATTGCATCAGCTACGAAACACTTCCGTTCGACGGCCATTTTTTAATTAAGTGAGTTAATTTCTGAACGACTACTCAATACATTTTCTAATTAGAATTCACAAGTGAGCTTGAACACGGCCAGCCTTCCCATTTCAGCGACCAAGTTTTCGACAATTCCGGAAGCTACATGGGCGGAATTCATTTCAATGTCGACGCCACCTTTACGCCAATTTATAGACCCTATGTAAATCAAATAAAGCAGCCGTATGCTGCGAAATGGTCAACGATAAACTTTCTATTATATAACAACGAGTACAGGATCATACCATATGTGTCCTTTCTTACATAGACATTGCAACTTCCCATTAAGCATTCGGCTTCAGCAGACCTCCAATTGATTATCACCACTCGGAAGCGGACTGCAGATCTTCTGTGTAATACGCAGAAAAGGCGAAAATGCATTTTGTGTTGTTTTGAAATCTGCATCATATGGCCTCCCTTGCCTAACCCATCTTCCTACCACTGTAATCCAAAACCTACCTATCCCTCTGCATATTATTGACTCACTCTCAAACAGTACTCATACCCTTTCCTCTCCCCATCAACCCAGTATCCCACTTCAAAACACACGGCCACTCAAAGCTTTTGCACATGTCTGGAGCCATGGAGTGGTTGCATTTCATCGCAACTGAAAAAAATGTCGCGCTAGCAATTAGATTACTGTTATGCATACCAAACTCGTTACTTACCCGTGCATGATCCAGGAAATCAAAAAGAAAGAAGCGTTACTAGGCGAATGATGGCAGAAGAGGTTCTCTACTTTTGAAATAAATCTATTCACCATGAGATACGCTACATGCTGTTTCCTGATGCTGAATAAGATAACTTTCAGCCAAGTTCGAACATAACAACGCAAACAACATGCCTTCAATAATCATCCTCCATTCTGCTGTAACCTATATAGCTTTGCATACGCCGGCAATGTATCCATGCCACGACAAGGAAGCCGTCGCGTCAAGCAACCAGATTGAGGCAAATGGCCACTGCAACGAGGTCTTCAAGTCAACCTCCATGAGATCGGGGAGGGTTTTATCCTTGTCTATAACATCATTATCCACATCGTCTTACTCAATGCCATCTGAGCTGTGGAGAATCTGGGAAGGGTTTCTGGTCATGATTCAACAGAACAAAAGTGGTGCACAAAGACAATACAAGTCGTTACTTATTGAATTTTGAACCAGGCAGTTGTGACTAACGACTAAAAAGAAATCAATGAATTATTCTATTCATTAAGATTACTAGCCAGCCTGAATAAAAATGAAATACTCATGCACAATTTATTTCTTCGGCAATTCTTCAACTGTAGGTCTCTGTAACTCTTCAATTGTAGGCAGCAACCCCAACCCCATCTCCCAGCGTGTTGGTCGAAGACGTACAATGTCAGCATAAAGTTGCGGATCCCGTTTCTTGAGCTCCTTTTCCAATTGAAAGCCGTAGTCAACATAACGAAACAAACCACCAGGTGCGTACTGAGTAAAGGATGTACGTGTATCACCAGGTGCAACTGGGATGTTTGAATGTGTAATTGTGGCGGATGGGATGAAAACAAGGGCGCCGGCAGGAAATTCAACCACTAGCTTCAACTCCCACAACACTAGGTGGCCTCCCTTTTTTGAATCGAATTGACCAAGGGCTTGGATGGCGCACCACCCAAAAGGGCAGTTGGTGACGTCGCGGTGTTTGTATGTCCAGACATTGGGTCCGAAGTTGAAAGCGGCGGTTGGAAACACGCTTGTATGCGCGGGAAATATACGACGAAGTTCGGGCATTTTTTCAAAGAGCGGGTCAAGATGCGTCTTGTAATAAGTATATAGTTTAGGCGATAGTCCCGCGAAGGATCCTAGGAACTGAAATCAGCTTCTTCGTAAGTTAGGAAAGGAAAAATGTGCCTACTGCTAGCGAAACGCGCGAGGCGCTGGAGGTCAGATCTTGCTAGCAAGGCCTTTACAAGCGGCGCATACTGCTTATTGTTGAGATTGATGGGTTTGGTTGTTCCCTTTCCATGCAAAACGCCAACGTTGACGGCAGGAAAATGCCCACGCGAATGGGGCTTCACATTTCCAGAAAGACCGACGGCGGAGCCCATATGTTGCATGGCGTCGTGCAGCGAGTGGCAGGATTTCATGTATTCGGGATCATCGGGGCGCCCAACGAATGCAATGAAGGCGCGATTTTTGGAATCGGCGACTACCATTGGCGTCCTGCATATGTAGAGAATTAGCCTACATCATTTGGTCCAGAAAAATAAACTTACACGCCGTCCCATTCAATTGGAGTGAAACCGTGCAACTTCACCAGCTCGTCCTTGCTATAGACGATGTCGGCGTTGCTTTCATGTTTAGGCTTGGCGCCGTAGGCTCCGTTCAATGCAGGGAGCTCCGACGAATCCATGTCGGTGGATATCACAGGCGCAGACTGAAGGTATGCGAGGGCGGCGGGCGAAATGGGGTGCTCGTCTTCCTTGGCCCGGCCTTCCTCTCGCCTTCGCTTTCTCCGAATGTTTCCCAACTTTGTAACGGACGGAGCTTGCTTCTCAGGTTCGGCAGCCGCACCGTGCACTGCGTGCAGGGCTGATGAGGCTGAGGATACTGCGCGAGCAGGCTCCAGGTTGGCGGATGTAGGGGCGGTGTCGATGCTGTCTTTTGCATGCACAACGTCGACGTCGTCGACGTTATCGCCATCTTCATTGGCCATTGACGCCTGCAAGAACTTTTCATAATCGAAGCCGGCGCAGTGTATTATTTTTTCCACAGGCGAAAATACGAGCCCTGAACGCGTCTAGTTGAGGCCGTGAATGGAAATTGAGGACGGCGTTTTGAAGAGGTCGGCTTACCTGGCTTGACATGGCTTTTTTCCCGGAATCAAAGCTACTGCAAAGGGGAAAAGCGGAGTTAGTTTTTTTGTCTATCACGAAGCCCATCTATCCGCCCCTTCAGTTGCCCAGTTCCGGGTGTCGATACTTAAGCAAAAGGGAGGAAGGATGGGCTGACACGACAGTTGCTTACCTTGCCACAAGCAGGTGTGCTGGAAAGATGACGTGTCTTGAGTGACGGAAAAAGGCAACTAAGAAAATCCAAAAGGTCGGCCCCGCTGGGCAAGGCCCGAGACTGGAGACTCGGAGACTCGGCATTGAACATCGCCGAAGGCTTCCGATGCAAGCAAATATCGGCTGATCCGCCGTTATTGCCAAATGGAGCCACAAAAATTCAATTCATAGGCCTGTAAGTCCGCAAGAGTGTTAACCGAATGGTACTTTACACTGGTAGCGCAGGAGGCTGCGCAGGTCGGCGTCAACAGTACCCAAGGTTCAAACTACATTTGGGAATATTGCAAGTTGCATTCAAGCTCGTCGCGACAAGAAGTCCAAGAATGAATGTAATCGTTGCGGCAGCGTAACAAGTGTAAAGCAAGTGTAAAGTGTACACTTTGTTTGTATACAAATTCTTGCACTTGACATGATTTGACTGGCTTTGCACAACCTATAGCCAATGTCAGCTAACATGGATGTTTACAGTAACATGCTTACCATATCAATGAAAATTACAATGCAATATCAAACTGATATAACGAATGATGTTCGAAAACTCCTTGAATCAACGTTAGTAAGGAACAGAACCTAGAATCAAAGTCACTCACTACCAAATGCGAACATAGTGCACAAGACCAGCTCTTTGCATGCAATCACTGCTGCTAAGATATCGTCATACCAAAGATAAATCCATAAACGAAAAAGTTTCACTTGTTATGCGTTCAATCGCAACAGTGACTATGCGATGTGGTGAAGGGTTGCATTAGATTGCTGATGCAATTTTCTGAGCGCGCGACATCAAGATTTGATCAGACGAGATGCGGGAGAAATGTGCAACGTTTTCGGTGTCCAAAGCTGCTGGCATATTAAAAGAGCCCAGATGCGCTTGTTTTTCAGTTGGACTTTAATTATCGAGGAGAGCTGGGCCGCGATTGATCAGCAACTTAGCCCGAAGGCACTGCCACACCGTGATACAGAACCAAATAAGGATTAGCCTGTCGCCTCTGCCGCTGCCGCGCTGCTCGCTGTGAGCATTGGATGTTATATCGTCCAAAGAAAAACGCGAGTGGACCGACTTGTGCTGTTATCCAATTAAAATCTGCGTAAAGAACATATAGGTATTTAAATCAGAATTAATCCACGTAAAAACGCACCAGTGCTGCTTTCAAGTTAACAATAGATGGCAGATAATGTCCCAAATGGTTGTTAAACCTCCTCCAACAGAATGCTTTCCATCAAAAGGACGCTAACATATTTCGAGCCAAGCTACCCAGTAGACGAAAAGGCGCATCCAAAGCATGGCCTCAGCGTCTGCAGGCTTCGTGTTCAGAGCGTTCCGCAGAGACCCCTTCAGTTCTAAGAATCGGGTAGAATTTTTAGGCAATTGAGCTCTTCACAGAATGCGTTTGGACAAAGGCGTTCATAAACTTCCGAGTAGGACTTTATGGCGATTAAGGGCAAACAATAAAAGAACGTAGTCTATGACCTGAAAAATTATCGGCTAATCGACCGACTGGGGCAGCTCGTGCATCGCGGAGGTAGACAAATATTGAAATTATAGCAGTCTAAATGGGTGCGTCAAATTATAAGACATGTCTTTGAACAAACGTACTCTAGGGTGTAAAAAGATTATGATCCATATTTCTGAGAATATCTTCAAGCCGACGGTGGTGCGCACAGAGACGGTTTCATCGTGAAAGAAAGACTTTATGAGAAAGAGCAAGCGATCGATAAATCCATGAGCACCAAAAGGGTTCCACGTTAGGGGCAGGACTGCCTGCAGCATTGACGACCCTAAACTGAAGCTATATGCTTGGTTGTTCATCTCTTCGACAAAGCTGCTCTTTCGTAAATTTCTCTGCAACATCATTCCTACTGACTGTGAAACCGAGAAAAAAAAATTCGTCATTTATGTTTTCTTCATAAAAATAGAGAAGATATCGTACACAAATGTGTTGCACAAGAGAACCACCTCATCTGAAAAGAATGACTTTACCGCCCTGTCAGTCTCCTGCAAATCTCTACCGTCGTTTGAGTATTTCGATGCTCGATATCCATGTCTATCGATGTCCAGGATTGTTCTGATTCTTGAACTGCATTTCAGTAAATTTTCAACAAGATTCTCAAAGTCACAAGCCGAATCACCCACCATGTACATGTCGAAAGCCATTGACCTAGAGAGGAAAGAGGTATCTCTGCTTCAGGCTCCGCCTTGCAACTAACTTCAAGATGGGAATATATGTGTTGATCACTGTGAAGAGCCATATGAGGCGGTAGCCCTAGCCAGGTTGGAGAATGTACTCACAGCTCATAAGACGCCGACTGCAATTCGAACGAGATCGGGCTAGTCCGTTATCAATGTGGACATTTCTGGCTCGAATGAGAGCAATTAAAGACACTTGGAAAGAGAAATTCAGTGGCAAATATGGACAGGCAAGTGGAGAAGAATATGGTATGTTGATAAGTCGGAACAATGAAACGCTGCGCTGACAATTTAGTCAAACCCTAACCACATAGACCTACGTTTTCAACACGCATTCCACTACAGGCTTTGTTTCCGATGCTTTGAACCTACATGAAATCAGCTATCGACATTTCAGAATACCTGTCGGACTCACTATCTAGCCGTATAAAACACGGAGCAAAAAGAAGACACAAAACAACGAAGATGTTCGCGAGTTCTGCGTTCTGAATCGCTCGTTGATAAGTGGTAAGAATTAAGTCTTGGCATTCATCTACTTACCTGGCGTATTGCATTTACGATAGCCCAGTGGCCCGCCATTCTCTCTCTCAGATATATATGCGGGCCTTTTCGAGGAAAGACAAGTTAGTCAGTTATTGATGACCATATCTCCGCCTGCTGGGATGACCGACACAGTTCAATGAATAAAGACAAGCGCTTGTAAATAATATTTTGAACCACCTACCTTCATTTTAACGTTGAATTATGAGTAGGTTCAACGATTGGCCACTCCGTAGCCATGTTTCAAGTAGGAGCAGGCCGGTTCGTTGAAGAATAGGTGCATGGATAAATCATCGACATTACAATCCATGGCTATTTTGTTCGAAGGATACTTCTGTCAAGTAAGTTGATTAGAAATTGAACTTTTTGCAGTCCCTATTGAATCGGTTGATCAATCTAGAAGTTTTTGGGCATGCAGTACCAGGATTTTCAATGGCTCAACGGCCTCAGTACCCCCAGGTATGATGAATGTTGCATGCTGAACATTATTCAGCATACTTGCCGTCTGCGGTAGACAGTCAAAAGTATTGGATTATCATAAGACTGTCATTTTTGGTGGTGAGGCGGTCAGATATTCCGCCTTATCGTTATTCCTAAAGATGATTTCTTGGTGAGCACTGCGCTTTCAATGTTTAATGGACAGGTTTACTGCCAGCTGTAGGCCATGTGCGAGTACCATTATACACTGCTTTTTGACGCCGTATTTTTTTTCCCTCTAGGTTGATCAATTTGTCGCTCATGGTCGGTTTGATGACTGGAAGAGTTCAAACCACCGATTCTTGAGTATTTCGAATCAGTCTCTGGTACCGGTGGAAAATTAAAGTGAGTTACATACAGTTCATCCCAGATAACTCAGTTCATCTTAAAGCTCAGCACCCACAGGTCAGATCGGAAGTGTCTATTCAAGGCCCTCAGAAATTGCCGATGATCGAAGCTGAAATTTCATTGTGGCATGCTCACCATAGATCCCATAGATCTTCCAACGATCAATCCCAAAGTAGTCCGTCGTCGTTAATACATTTCCAACACTTTATCGTTTATTGGCATTGTCTGGAGGCGGTTCGCGTCTTTGCAGAGTGGGTTTTCCATCATCAATTGTGCATTGCGCCTCAGGCGGCGATCTCTCTGCCATGATCAGTCGGTATGTTTGTCGTTAGTCTGGCCAGTCAGTCTAGGTGAGTTTTTAGACAAAGAAAAGGCAACAAATATATAGGAACTGACTCTTTTAACAGGATTTCACCTCCGGGTCCACGTCCAGGCAGCCGCGGCTTTGGCTTTCTTCCCTATCATTCGCGGCGAGCGTTATCCTCCGGTGGCTTAAGACTAGTATGTTCAATGTCAGTGGGTTTGCAAAGCAGGGTTTGAAGCTTATATGCAGGCAATCAACAGATCCTTGCATTATGAAGTCTGTCGCCTATTAGTCCGAGATAGGTACCGCAAAACATGCCTAGTGTAAAGGCCACTGGCTTTGACTAAATGACTTTTGTGCCCAGCGCTTAGTGGCTGGAATTTGCGGAAAATGACGCATAAGATAGAGGTTGTTGGAAGATGTGGAGACGCTTCAAGTGGCCGTCTTTGGTGGGAGTTTCACTGACATACTTTAGTTCTACTTTTAGAAGCGGACGGTCGTGCTGCCAGTTTTCGGAAATCAGTGCTGTCGAGCTATAGTTCGAAGAGGTAGGTATCTTTTAAAAATTCTTACGAAATATATCTATGCTCTCTAAACAATTAGACAGCTTTAGGCGTTCAAGCAACGAGTGGTAGACGACAGTCTCCGATAATGGGCAGAAACAATGTGTCTTCCACTTCTTGAGTGAGTTGCTCTCCTACGGCCGATTAATTACTGTACAGAGTTATAGACAATTTTCTGTTCTCCTGAGGCTGATTTAGGTCGAAGTACTCGTCAATGAGACCCAAGATTACCACCTAATACCATGGGTCTCACGCTCGGGCGCGAAGGGTTGTTGAATTGTACGTCTTTACTTTCTGTGCTTCATAATCCCACCTTACGGACTGGATATTTTTCGCTCCTCTTCTAACAACCGCTCAAATCTCATTTTTGCATAAACGAATTAGTCGCCCTCGCTGTACGCTTATTTCTGAAGTCATATTTCAAGTGTCTGACGCAATCCTACAGTACTGCTTCGTTTTTGGTCCGAACAAGCTGCAACTTCATCCGTTGCTTTTGCCATGGCCCAACATGTTGACAGTTGAGCCCCCTGTTGACAAACTTCCTTTCGAAATACTGGCGGAAGTCTTCATCCAATGTCTCCCACCACTTCCCGGTCGTCCAGAATACTATGTAATTCCACATGGTGCCCACCAGCCGGACAACACGATCGCACCCATGCTTGTTTGCCAAGTGTGCTCCACTTGGAGGTTGGTCGCACTTAATTCACCTACCTTATGGTCGCATCTAGCATTTAGACTTGATTTTACCAACCCCAACCCATCAACCCTTTTAATCAAAAACTGTCTCCCGTTTTTATCATGGTGGAGGGCGAACCATGGTTCGATCCCTCCATTTATCCATCTCTGTATAAATTGGGAAAGCGACATCATTCCGGAATGGAGTCGGATGGTTTCTTTTCAACCGGCCGACACAATTTTATTTCATTACCTGCTGTCAGCGCAGTATCTTCAAACTAGTGCAATGTACTGGTCTCTCCTTCGCCGATGGAGGGAAGCCGGCAACCAAGTCTTACACCATAATCTGCATACCCTTGTGAAAACTTATCATCCTGAAGACTTTTGCGACATCCAATCGACCATACCCTATCAACCATTGCTATTGCGCCGCCTTTCCTTGAATGATGACGTGGTGCCAATTTCTCAGTCGACTATTCCACAATATTGGTCGGCATTGACTCATATTTCACTAGACAATATCCGTTTCACTGTCAACTTCTGGTTTGCCCTCATCCCATCCCTGCCAGATCTACGGTGGGCATATTTCGACATTGAGGAACTAATTGGTACGGAAGAAACACATGTACACCGAATCCAAACTGAATCCCACAAACGCGTCCAGCGACGACTGTGCACACTCTCCATCATTCTTAATGTTGGCGTCAATCGTCCTCTTAGTCTGCTTTTCCAAAAACTTTTTTTGCCCTCACTGTCCACTATTTATCTAACGTCCAGCTATGAACAAATGTGGAATCAAGAGAATGGATTTACTGATCTTCAGGCCGTGCTTGCTTCCACTCCTGCCATTACAACCATGAGTCTAGGACCCAATTTCTTGAGGGATGTTTTCCTTCCTTCTGAGGATGGCGCTCAAATATACATCTCAAACAAATTGGACCCAATATGGAACCATGCAGCACACCTTCGCCATGTCAAACTCAGATTTCCAACATTTCCAACAATGGACCGCTTCAGCGATGAAAGAGCTGAGGCCCTTCAGCTATACAGTCGCAATGCCTTCGTCAATTTTGACTGGCTGGGTCTCAATACTTCCATGTGTCCTATACGGACTATAACATTTTACAAGTATGACCCACTTGCCAGCATCGAGGATTTTGCAACAGACTTGAAGAACATCTCAAAACATGTCAAACGCACGACAAAGGCTGAAATTACTTTGGAGATTCATCCCTTTTCATCAGATGTGGACAATTTATGGAGGTGGCATGAATGGCTACAGAATTAATTCATTAGTTATAATGTAGCTATCAGCTTTTTCAGTAGAACCCTCCTTAACCCCTTCTCTAGCTAACAATTGGATTTTGAGTGTAAAGATGGTCTTGTGCGGTGCACCGAAGCGGAGATATGGGCGATGTGACACATGAAGCATTTCCAAAAAGACTTGGCTCCTGTTCCTGTTACGGCTGAGTACTGAGCTTGGATGAGGAGCATCCGTGGCATTGGCGAGCTTTGACGTACGATGGAGTTACCATGAGCACCACAAGTTCAAGACAAGAAGAGCGCCACGGCAACGCCACAGCGTCACTGCGCCGAGAACTTCCGGTGTCCTGAAGCTGACATGGCCTGATCTAATATCGACCCTTACCAGGTTCACTGCGTCCATTTATTTCTGCATTTTTGATCAATCGCTATGTTTATTATAAATGTATTCTCTCACAAACGGATAATTCTATTTGGAAACCCGGGTCTCAACGGTTAACCCCCTTTTCAAATATTTCATTGTTTGGAAACCCGGTTGCTCGCTTGAGCCAGGGCCCGAACAACGGTCACTGCCGCCACTGCATACTGCTGTTATGCAGGAGGCTCGAGCAGAGCGAACGCGTTTGCTGGCCCAGATATTATTTCTCTGCAGGTATACTTCACTCAGAATAGCTCTACTGCCTCTTATACACACTGTACTTGGCTTGCGAGAAGTATAGAATTTTTTTAGGCTGTGTTCATCTCGAAATATGCCTCTGCGTGAGATTGATTGTGACTATTTTCGTGACGTGTCCGGGCGATTTTCAAAGTGGCATATACCATCTATTAATACTGCTCTTTCTACTAGTATAGGGTGTTGCCTATGTCGAGGTGGCATACTTAATCGCTGCCATATTGCGAGAGGCAAAGTTCAAACTGATAAAAGGCACTCTAATGCTGCAAAAGTGTCTGTCACTTTAACATCACGTTACCGAGTTGCCGGATGCATGCCGATGGCAATCACTCACGGCAAGCTCAGCCGTCCGAAGGCTGAGCCCATCCGGCGCCGCCATCAAATGTCGGAAACCCAGTTTCCAAACAACGAAATATTTGAAAAGGGGGTTAACCGTTGAGACCCGGGTTTCCAAATAGAATTATCCCAAACAAACTAGGTAGGCCAACAATGGGTTAATTCAGGTGGTTCCGCGGTTTATGTGCGCGCTCTCACGGAGGTCGACGGCCAGGGTAAAAATGGGCTGTGAATGGTGTGATAGCGAAGACTGTTGGAGGCGAAGTATAGCTGCGGCCGCCGAAAAGGAACTTCAGGATTGCTGACGAAGTCCTGGGCAACAGACGGCCTGTCAGCGGAAGATTCCGAAACACCAAAACGGTGGAGGATGTTCCGGTATTCGAGAGTCCGCCCCTCCGGACTCCACAGCGGACTCCGCGCGGACTCTCGACCACAATGAGTCAGTCCGCCATAGGTATTGCTGGACGGCGCACGCCTTCTCTGCAGTGCCGCCCATGGTAGCAGCACTTAAACAGGAAGGGTATTATTTGTGCTGAATTATGATACAACAAGAATTTCCCTAGGCGTTTTCGCGCATAGCGTCTAATGTACCAGATAATGGACTGAATCATTAAATCGGGCGGTAGTCACGCAGCAGATACTTTCAAAGTGCCGTTTCTGATACCGAATTCATAGACACGCAATTGGTGGTGTTTTGTAAGAGCCTCAAAGACTTTCGAATTCCGGAACTTTCTGAAACGATGGTAATGGGGTGACTCGGAACAGACTCGCGCCGATTTTGGAAATGAGTAGATTCAACATTGATATCGATCCGTCTCGCAAGGCACCCACAGACCTCTTGCATCCATGGTAATTATCTCGGATGCGACGAATTGTAGTAAGGATTGACTGACAGTTTCCTTCTATTCTACGCCCCTGGAATACGCGTCTTTCAACGATATCAAACCTAGCTGAGGTAGAATTGAGCCTCATCGACCTTTCTCTGCATTTTTCGTGCGCACACATCTTAATTTCGTCAGAAGACTTCATACTTACTATTCAATAGTTGCAGACTATGCACCCAGAGCATCATATCAAATGGACCAGCAAGTTCGTGCCACGAGTACCTTCGTATCCACATCTGATTCTCCAATAGTTGCTCTGTTGGTCGGTCAAGGGCTGGCCATTGCACTCACTAGCTGGCGCTTAATGTACCGATGTTGGTGGTGGTACACTTGGTGGGACGACGTATTTAGTGGACTTGCTAGTTTGGGATGTGTTATCATGTTCCTTAGTCTTTGCATATCCTGCAAGTTACTTCTACAACGGTGGTGCTTCTTGCTGATGGACTCAAATATTCTGCAGCCCAACAACTTTCTCATCGGAGTCAAAGTATCGTCTATTGGATCGCTATGGACACGAAGATATTTGTACTGTGGTAGGCTTAGCTTTCTCCCTAAATATTCAATGTCCAAGAATAATTCATCTCTATCTAGGACTACTCGGATAAGCATCGTCTTTTCCATCGGTCGACTGTACAAAAACTATCCGTCCAGAAGACGCTTCTTCATTCTAGTTGCCGCTATGCTATTAATTGTTGGCATTTCATTTTTTGTCATTGACAATTATGCATGCGCCGTAAAACTGTCCTGGCTAAATCTCCCTGGTTCACGATGTCCTCCTATAAGAACGGCTGTTATTGCTGCTTTTTCAGGTATTCATGTATTAAGGTTGCGATATCATTCTGAATTAATATTTTTCTAGTGGAATCTACGATTGATCTAGCCATTATGCTCTTGCCTGTATACGTGGCTAAAGATATGAAGCAAACTGTTCAGCGACGGGTTGTATTTATCAGTTATTCATGCACGGTGTGGATCTTCTTGGTCAATACAGCTTTCACAGCGACATTTTTGCATCAACCTATTGCTAGCAGGGCGGTCATCATCAGTCTTGCAAATGTAATGGTATGTGTTATTTATTTTGCAGCTCCAACACCGCTCAAGAAGACATGATAGATAATTCTATGTGTTTTCCTATCCAATGGCGCAGTTATTATTGGCTGTGTCTACAGATTTTTTCTCAAAGATACATACGAAAATCAACTTCAGGCTACAGCAGACGCGGTAGATATCTTCTTTCAAATCTGAGTACACCACTACATCGATTTGGCATTGACTCTAATGCTGTGTACATGTAATATACTGCCTGAGTCTCAATGCAGCAATTTTATTGGTATCATTGTCACGATCGCTTCAAAGCAGAGTAGAACAAGAGTAGAGGTCCCATAGGCAAGAAACAAATCTTTGAATGTGCACATTTCTATCATGTGGGGTTGCTGTCATATCATCGCCACATTGTTAACACTGTTAAAGTGCTTTTGGTCCATTAAGATTGGATCCGCTCCTCTCCGAAAGTTGCAGAAAGCCAGGAGTTTGTCGGAGAGTTGAGCCCTCCTTTTTTGCTGGCCTCATATCTCTATGGTTTGATCATTTTACGTTCAAAACTGTAGATGTACGTACACATGCGAATATAATTTTATGCAACAAAAATCTTTTTCCTACCTTTCGTTCACATTTCTGGTTATATCAGATGCACAGTTTAACCAAAAATATGAACTAATGCTATTACAGTACTAGGTACATATAAGAAGCTTAGAATCATTTTTTGAAATCACCCCAATATGTACCTCTCTGTCTCGTCGGTTTGGAGAGTTAACAACGCTGGCGTTTAAGTTGTAGGAAGGCGCCTCGGGGCGCTTGGGGAAGACCACTAGGAGTCTATTCCGAAGCTTGAAATGAAATTCATTCTATTTATGAGCAAAGACTCACAAGGAAAAGCACGCAACATTTATTTAATAGTATGCAGCTACTTCCGAGTCAGCGACGCCCTTACCAGATTCGACCTGCTACGTACGCACCCCACAGCGGCGTATATTTTTGATGGCCTGCTTCATTGACATGACGCTAAACAGTAGGTTACTTTCCGAAAATGTTCTTTCATTACGTTGACATTCATCCTTGTTGTTCGCTAGGTTTTAAAATATTTTCTTTCGCCGCATCGTAAATATATCAATACAGACACCAAATCATTATCCAGGACGGAAACAAATACGAAACATTTAACATTTTATACAATAAATATATGGACAACATATTGTCGATGGGTAATAGTTATATGACGGACCACTAAACAAGACAAAAAAAAAAAAGAGACCAGCTTATTTAGATCCAGCGTTGATTGGCGCATGCATCGTGCCATCGGATGTCGATGTAAGGGACGATTGCACGATGGTAAGACTTATATTCTGACTCTTCACTTTTGGTTCTTGTAGCCTTCGGCAAATGATACCCATGCACACAGATGAGTTGATCCCAAAAACTGCAACTATCAACTGCACTATGTTTAGTGTCTGAAGTAAGGATCAGTAAGACTTTGCTTACCACGGCGTTGGCAAGTGGGAAAACGACTGCAGGTTTTTCCAAACTATGGGTTACATAGAACACCCAGAATATGCTGCCGGATATAAGGGTGCATATGCAGCTCGAAAACCCAAGGATTACTAGGAGCTTCCTTATAGGTCTTGTGTCGAAAAATTTGACGTCGAGAAGGACGCATGGAGAGTCCAACATATTTGCATTTACCAATTTAGCATCGATAAGGATGAACCAGTTGAGGCCAAGGATCCCAAGATCAGCTACGACATCAGCTGAAATAAGGATGGATTAAAACTGGTAACATAGCAGCAAATGTTCATTTCTTACTAGTAATGGCGCATATAATCAACCTCGTTGGTACATGACAGAAACATAAATCGAGTTCTGCGCAGTCCAACTCGTTGTCGCACAAGATAGGAGCCAAGACTCCATAAACAGTTCCTATACTGACAAAAGCGATGACAAGGAATAAAAATCTTGCAAAAAATTTGTGCTTGTATATCCTAGCTGTCGTCATGACAAAGCTAGCTCTCGATGACCTGTAATCAGTGTCAGACAATTTTAGGAAAAGTATAGGTTCAAAAGTTGTCGTGACTTGCCAGAGCACAACAAAGTAAATGCCGACTAATAGGCGGTATTGAACAGACCTCATATACGGTCGTTTGACGACTAAAAATATTGATCATGAATACTATGGCGCAGAACAAAAGTTCGCTCACGCATGGATATTAATGTTCCGACCATCAACGTATCCAGAAATGCTGCTAGAGCAGCAAGAGCATCATCCCACCACAGAACGTAGTAGATAAATCGGTGTATTAGCCGGGCGATAGTGACAAGTATCGCTGATATATGAAGCAGTAGAAGGATAACGAGGGCAGCTAGACTCTCGGTTCAGAATGCCGATCAGATCTAGACGACATGCATACTCACTGATGAGGGATGCCATTAAACTGTGAGGATGAGCAAAGAGAATAAAGAAGTGTATTGGGGAATTATTGCAAGATGGGAGAGGCTAATACATACGTATCAGCAGTCGCTTCAATGACCACGTCTGAGCGTGAGATCCAAAAACGTTGGAGCGTATAACAAGTTCGGCATCTAGGTGCTCCCCCGTCGTCTAACGATCAGGGTAATTTTCCTACAATAGAGCTTGGTCAGGCATTGGAACATTCTATCATTCAACAGACCTTGCCGCACCATCAAAGGTAATTCGTTGGCCAAAGGGCTACAAAACTTGGTTGATGACACTGTAAAATTGAGTAGTCTCCCAAAATATTATAACGGACACTCGTGGCTCAACCTAAATCCTGTATCAGACCACACAATGGCCTACAGATTCTTTACTCCAAAAGCATAGATTCCCTGAATGGAATAACATGTCAATTGAGTTCCGCATCAAGTACGGCCACTTGGAGACTCCTTACCTCACTTCACTTCTCCCACCCACCCACCTCAACTTTGTAAATTTCTGTCGGCCACTAGATGGCTGTACGTAGGACCCATGTTTCAGTTACTCTTCTGACCTTGTGTAGCAGTAATCATTCATCCATGCGGACGGTTTACTATCCGACAAGAGAGCACCATTGCGCCTGCTGCTGAGCTTCCGGTGCCGACTCTGGAAATTATTTTTGCGCAGATTCCATTGCTGTTCGAAAAGTCGCAACTATCTGCCGCAGTGGACCAATAAAACATTTGGCGAAAGAAACCTGACCTAGGTTACTCGTCAACAGGACAAAGCGGGATCAATCTGTAAGTAAGGAATTAATTTTCAACCATTCATCACATCCTTGTTCTTCAAGACTTACCTAGCAGATGTCAGGCGTAAGAAGATTATCTTCACGAATGAAGAAGTTACGGTGGAAATACCCAGTTGCAGGCAGATCGAGAAAACTTCTGGGCTCCCAAGTCGACAATATCAATTGTTGGAGCGTTGTACAAACCTTGGAGGTAAGCAAAAGCCAAAAAGAATAATTTTGCAGGGGCCAGTCCTAATTGATAGATAGTTATGCAACCTACTATTCGTTATGGACTACATTTCAACCCACGGACAACCAAGAACTTTTGCAATCGAATAACTCTATCGCAATGTCCCGATCACGTAGACATCTGCGGTGATGACGTGGCCAGTGAGTTTCTGGCATTTAAGAACAACCTACGACTGTAAGAACTCACGTTAATCAACATCCGTCTAGAGCTGTTCTTCGGGCTGCCACGGGAGATGATATATCTTGAGCAGAGTACCGTTTGAAGAAGGTTCAGAACGCTACCTCCAGTGTACATGCATCGAAGGTGGCACATGTTCTATAGCTTTGCATTCCGACTATATGCTCACATAAGATGAGAACAGGCCATTATATTGTGATCAATTGCAGAAGCTTCGATGAATGACCTGGGAAGTGGTAAACAACTTTGCATGACAGCACTCGAACGCGAAAAAATACGCTGGTTCAATACACCGATCGGGCTTGAGGACAATCAAATCGTTCCTTGGCAAAGCATATGGCAAGACATTTCTTTCCGACTTCGAAGGCCGCTATACCAGTACTTACGGAAATAGTTTGTCGACATCATTATCCAGTCCGTGTGTTGATTGTCTAGGAGGACACAGCAACTTCCTCTGAGACTAATAACATTGTGAGTCGTTGATTGTAGAAATAGAGGATAAAGACTTATACTTCAACGTCAGAATGCACGACAACTTGAAAATGCCCCGTGAGTCTCTGTCTAATCTAAGATATGGGGAAAGCTGAGTTATATCGTCGTATCGTTTGATCCATAAAGATTCTCATCGTCGAATAAGGTATAGACAAGTTCATACATTCCAGGAATGAATACGCCGTTGGACAGATGTGCTTCCGATACCACTTCCTGCAGGAAGTATACGTCAACAATAGTTATCGTTGGTATAAGTACGATACTCAACAACGAAGGATTGAGGATTTGGTGCTGCTGGCCATACGTCGATGTCTTATTCATCTGATGCGCAGACAACAAGCAATAGATACTCATGCCTCAGCTCAGCAATGAAAGACTACCAAAAAGCTATGTTCCATGCCAAAAGGTTCGCCAAATCGAAGGGAATTTCTTCAAAGAGGTCAGCGTTTGACCGTTCGCGAGCGGCTTCGATTTCATGGATTGTGTGGCCTGTAATGAGGTAAGACGGGTTTATTCGAAGATCCAGAGTACTGTTCTGACCTTTTGGTAGAGTCCGATTTAAATAAACATTAACCAAGGTCCAAGTCACCTTGCTGAAAGCAACGGTCCCCCACACTGTCTGAATGGATATATTTAGTAAAACTGCCAATACGCAATCTTTTGCTGGGGAAAGTCGACAATGTTGTTACAAAACCTTTAGATCTTAATACATGTAAACAGATCAAATCCTAATCTGATATGCTCGAGTTGTCGTCTCTGTGGCACTCATCACGGTTGCGCACGTTGAATGACCTTCTATCCAGAAAAATAAAATACTAAGCTAAATATTGTTGAAAGGCAAACTGAAAAATCCCAGACCGATCGTAGCGGGCTGCGGCCGCCAGCGAGGTCTGTTCAAAGTCTTCAGTGAATTTAGATCTTCAAATATTGAATTTCTATATTCAAACAAAGAATACAGAGAGAACTACATGCTAGCAATTAAGGATGCACAATCGATGCGCAAGTCTTATTTTTCAGCAACGTGTCGTATCGGTGGTCACGTCGACCCTTTATCGGCAATGACGTTTTGAATTTTGAAGAACCAGAAGCCATTGGCGTTGATACTAACATTCCCCCCCCCCCTGAGCCACCCCACCCGATGAGCCAGTCACAGACGTGTCACGGTGTAAGTTCAAGCCCCGCAGAGGTAAGCGTTGATCTGATCAGTGATAACGCCGATTAAGCGAGACGGTCTTCGAGTGGCAAGTGCACTCCTGGTGCGTTCACCATTGACGGGATATACTGGATGGCACTAGGGTTAGTATTGGATAAAAAAGCTAAATGAGAGAAACTAAGGCTCAGAAATTCCTGGTATAGTATGAACCCTTTGTACTTGGAGGAGTGGATGTAGACAAGATTGAGGGGATTGATGAACCACTTGACGGGATGTCCCTGCTTCGATCCGAGCTTCATAGGAAAGATTGTTAATGCAGTATATTTGCCTCCATGTTCACTAGCGTTGTTAAATTCAGTCATTGCGCGCAACCGTCGACGCGACGCGACAACGACGCGCTGTGCTTGAATGATAGTCTTGGCATCACTTGTGCTTGTGCCGATGACAAATCCGGAACGGCAAGTGTCGGCAAGAGTGACTGGACACTGTCTGTTGAACCACCTCTGTACGTTCATTTTTCTCAGCAAAAACACTTGGAGTGTATTAAGAACACCTAATTATATGTGCATACAAAGTTTGAAAGGAAACGAGACAGCCAATGTTGAGATATTCGCAACTGGCTCATCGGGTGGGGTGGCTCAGAGGGGGGGGGGGGGGTTAGTGTTAGTATCGTCTGCTCACAACATGCATAGCTGATTCGGTGTGATAATGTTAATCGAATGGCCAACATTGAAATATTGAAATTCAAAACTTGTATTGAAACAGGACTGGTACGCGCTGCTTTGTCATAAGCGTTGCCTCCCTTGGTGGTCACACCATGATCACGCGATAGACTGTAAAGGCCTGTTCGGCAACTCCGAGATCGAACCCGTCGCCCGCCAAAATTAGCCATAGTGTTGTCCCCGAGCGAGGCGAGGCGAGGCGGGGTGACCAACTCGAACCAACTCGACGACTGCGAGTTGAATCGAGGTGTACCTCGCGAGGTGACCCAAGGTCGGTCTTTTCCGGTATGTTTTTCCCATCTGCACTGGTTCCATGATCAAAATAACCGAGAGTAGATCATACTATGACAGTGAAGTAGATTATACCGTTGTAGAGTATGTAGTTATTGTGAAATAGAAAGAAAAAGAATTAAAATGACTCAATTGAATTCTGTAACAGCTGAGCGAGCTCTTCAAATTTTCCTGCAGCCATTACAGCAATCTGCAAATGTGTAGACCGTTTTGAAATTTCGAACAAGTGGCAGTGAAGGGTACAAACATTTGTTTTTTTGGAAGGTGGAGACGGCATGACGCATATCGCTTTCTATGCAACTTGAATCCTAAGCCCAAAAGGCCAAAAGTTTTCCCTCTATGGCTACAGGAAGGGAAGGAGCTCCACGGCGACAGGCGGACCAATGTTGATTTACCCCAACTGGTTTATTTGTTCCACAGGGCACCACTCCAACCACCACTCGAGCGCCACTTGTAGAAAATCAAAAGCGGTCTACACATTTGCAGATAGCTGTAATGCAGTTTCTGTGAGCGGCCCAGCAATCACATAATCTGCCTCTTTAGCAGTTTCCTCGACAAACTGCAGGCGTTCAGATCGATAGGAGTATTTCAAAACCTGTAGAGCCTCCATTAGTCCGCGGGATAATCGATTTCGGCGAAGCGCGCAGCTTTCCTTGCTTGATGAAAAGATGCGCTCACATGAAACTGACGACGCTTGAGCGGGAAGGACATCCATCGCCACTCTGAATAAGAATGGATGTTTGTGTTCGTTGACCTAGAAATATAATATGCAATTTTGTAAGTACTAGCTGAGAAGCTGAACTGTGCTCACCGACCAAAACCCATCAATATCAACAATGCCTGTGTTCTCGAACGAGGTAATTATACCCGCGGCCTCATATCTGCTCAATTCCTGCTCCATCTGCGCTTTGTCCTCCTCGAGTTCTCGCGCTTTTCTCGTGGTAATTTCCTCGGCTGTCTATCGAATAGGAATAGGAATTGGAGTTGTGGATGAGCTTGCAGCGACAAGTCCGGGGCGGGTGGGAGTTACGGGCGCTTGTACGCTCATCAATGATGATGATCGCCGAGGAAAGTACATCCCTCCATAATAAGGATACATATGAGAAGGTCCAGGAGGAGGTGCTGTAGCCTGCAGAGGGGTGGGAAATGTAGCTTGGGATGTCGATGCAAAGACATCTGTAGTATAAGGCTGAGGGTCAGGATAAGGGGAGTCTGGGCGGTTCAAAAAGGCTTCTTCAGTGTCCCAGTTCATTATGTAGACCGGCGTTCGCTTCGAGTAAGAGAAAAATGGGCAATATCTTCTGAATATACGCACAAAGACCTCATTTTATAGCTTTCTGCTGAGCACTTATTGCAAAATCCATCGTACGAGAAAATCAAATGGCTAAATATTTATGGAGATATATTAGCCTACATACGGAGCACTGTATGGGTGCAATAGATATATTACAAGTGGACGAGGGGATCGAGGAAAGGGATTATAAACGTTTGGCGCGCCCGAGGCGTGCAGAGATCCGCGCGCGCGGCGGCATCACGTGCATATTTTGATCTACCTCATTTCAACGAGTTGGCCCGAGGTGCTAGTCTTTTAAAACAGACCTTATAAATCAAATGATAGTCGATTTGATATAATATAAAGTCTGTTCCAACTTCACGGGCCTCCGGTGAGTGGGGTCGTTAGGGTATCTCGGGCGAAAACTTGGACAGTTTGAACATCACATGTTCATTTTCCCAGGCTCTTATCGCAATAATTATCTTATCTCTGGGCGCCTCTCACTCCTATATCAATTTGCCGGCCTGAGCAGTGTCTTGAAAAGGTTCCGCTCACTCTCCAGTGCGCTGAGCGTAGTAATTCAATAGAAATATTTGATCCTATGTACTTTCCAAATTATCACCATGGAACCAGAAACACCCTCCCAAAATCCATTTCCGGAGCCCAATTTTACAACGCCGTTAACAAGAACACCTATAACATTGCCAGGGTCAGCGAAAAAAAAAAGGCTCAGTGCTTCCGACAAGCCAACCTATATATTGGATGCTATCGAAAAAAGTCCATTGGACTGTACCAGGATTTCTAGATGAATTACTCAATCAGCATCCCGAAGGTCAAGGATTCAATGCACTCTCGAATTTCCTTGAACAGTTCACGGCCCTCCGATTTAGCGGCTTCCAAGCTTTCCGTGCTGAGCGAGATGGCAGTAAGTCCAAATTGTGATATTTCGATGTCTAAGGTCAAAATATAAGAGACTTAAATCAAGAAAATGGGCAGGATGGACGTACATGTGCATTTCCAACTTTAATGAGAGCTGTTACCACCAGAGCCACAGGAGAGGACCGACAGGTTGGAATATGGGGATTCGGGTGTTTTTGGAGGTATATCAACACCAGGATTGGAATAAAAAAGGCTGAGGTCTTGCCCCAACCCGTCGATGCGATTAGAATTATTGGAATTCCTTGCAGTGTGTGCATTCTGAGTGATTGATTATTGCAATGTTACCCAGTGTCGCAGAAAATGAGGCGAGTACGGAGTAGCAAGCGAGTAGACTTGATTACTTCTGGTGTAATTCCTTTCCTAATCAGTTCTTTGATTGTTGCCTTTAGGTTGAGACGAAGTTTCCGCATCTCATTTGCACTTTGAATTTTACGGAAATGCTATTCGGCAAGGTAGCAGTTGGTTAGTCCGACCATGATGAGAATGCATTACATTCAAGCTTATGGACGACCGGACGCCCGATAATTAATGACGCCCGATAATCAATGCTTTTGTCCAGATTTGACAATTTCAAAGAATCAAGACAGAATCGACACTTTGCCAACAACTCAACGTTCGTCTTCAGCGCCAGCTATTAAAGACCCGCGGATGACTTCCGATCGACATTAATCAACAACGTTTCCATAAAAATATATTTGCTACGTGGACAGAACCCAAAAACAAGTTTCGCATTAAATAGCGTGCGGATGCTGGTGCTTCTTCTTAAGTGTGTGTGTTTGGAGTCATTTTCAATATTATCGGCAACTAACTGAAAGCAAGAAATAGGTTCTTAGAGAAAGGTTGAACATCTGGAAACCTATTTACGTCTTTGTGATGCGACCGGGGGAATACTGAGAAGGAGGAATTATGTTCCTCTACGATCAGCGCACAAACATCTGTATCGACATTGTGCAAGGGAGGTCGAGATAAGACAAGTTGATGTTTAACTACAGAGATTGGCTTAGTTGCCTCGCGATCGGCATAGGAAGAAACGTCCAACTGTACAGGAATGCGCGTCAGCGTACATCCCATAGGAACTGCGTAGGAGGATTCTAGGTTTTGCTGATATAGAGTGTCATTGTTATATAATTTATGGGTCAAATTATCGCAACATACGCAATTCGAACCAGAACCGTGTGTTGTTGCTGAGTAGTGCCCCACTGAAAGACATTTCTGATAGCTCGTTGGATAGCTAAAGAGCGGCAGTGCCCATGTCGATTTCACGACAAGCTAGGCGGTAGATAGTTTTGAAAATGAGGCGTTCAGCCGTGAAAACTTGTGGTAGGCGTCCATTACTGATTCGCCATCTAGGATTGGTAGTAAGCCAATAAAAATAAAAGTCAACCAAAAAGGAGACAAGTGCGAAGATTCAGGAATCAGCGTTGCTTACCCTATTTACTTCGCCCCATTTCCATTTTTTGGTGTGTAATTCAAGAGGAACGAGAAGAAAAAGAGGTGAGATCATCAGTGCAAGTTGCAGTGGCAATCGGAGGCTGAAATTGCTTATGTCTGATCCAGCAGGGTACATGTTCTTGAGAAATGCGACTACGTCCGAAGATTCTGGCATCTGAGAGTCGTTTGCCAATCTGGAACTTTGTTAAAAGACACCAAAAGCAACATAATAACAGGCGTACTCTTTTAGACCGACAACGTATTCATCTACAGAGTCGGGAAGATCGGGCAACTTTCCGTGGAATGGAGTCTCTAGCACGTATGCCAAGTGTAGTGCAGCCACTGCTACATTCGTTGAAAAATTTACAGCGTCTGTGGCACGCCTCAGTTGGAAGATTGTCATTAAGTAAGAAAAAGGACCGGCTTCTTTGTAGCTTTCTGTACCAAAGTTTCATACTTCGCTAACTGCTTTCGCGAAGTCGTGGACTAATGACAGTCTCTTTCAGCTTGTCGAAGTGCTACATATCTGGTCATATAAGCCAACGTTTGCAAACACTGGGAAGATTGAATAATACCTTCATGGGCTTTTCACAGACCTGCCTGGCTAGACGAGGTGCAATTAAAAAATACGGCTTCTCAGATAGATAGCATAATTCTTCAATCAGCCTATATGTCGAAATGACCTTGCACGACATATAATTCTGGCAAGTTGAGGTTGGCAACAATGGCGGTGGAGCTGGAAGATTGAGGCCCACCACCTCACGAAGGAGTAGGTCATTTGCGTCGACTTATAGGAAAATAGCCTTTTTAAAGTCTTGTATGCTTTGTAGATAGAGCTGTTGAACGAAATTGAGCACCAGATACATGATTAGTTGAAACTTGTTTCGAATACCTGGATATCAGGGCCTATGGATGTTAATGTGGTATTAAGTGCTTCGACTGATTCATTCCTTGAAAGTAGTGCGAGGTTGAATGGGCGGTTAGCCAGCCGAGCAGTTCTGGCACGCTGAATTAGGGGCAGTTCGTCTAAGCAATTTGAATAAATGCTGAATAAAACGTACCGTTTGACGCCATATAGCGATCAATACTGTATATGTGCGCAGGCACGTACAATGTATAGGATGTCGACACTGTTGTCAGTGTTGAGGCGCCGAACCCGCTAAGTCTGGTTGTTTTTCGGTTGTTTGGCTTCTGCGTGGCAGTGCCTTCGGGTACTCGAGTACCCTAGCATTATGATATCATAGATATTTGGATAAGGCGTCTAAACCGGACAACCGATCTGAAGACCCACTTATTCCATTCCGAGTCCGATTCGGAGATAGGTGAGCGACCTCCAGGCTTAGGGCGACCCTGCGAGTCTCTTCCTGGTCTTATGTTAGTTTTACTTCTGACAGACCCAGCGTAGTGCAAGCATAGTACCCGGTTATTTTACAGCCGTTTTCATAACGGTAGGCCGAAATTTTGATTTTAGACGTACAGGGCGGCGTCTGGCGGAGTCCAGTTGGCGTTCTGCGGGACGGCTAGAACTCGGCGTCAAGGTCTGCCAGCGAATCATATGCTGGGGCTGCCTCGGGGTTAGTAGTGGCACTCTCCGGCGTCCCTTAGCGGACCCCGAAAGATTGGTGTCCGCCAGGGTCCATTGTAGCTCTAAATTTAAGAATTCGGCGTATCGTTATGAAAACGGCTATAATGCGGTTCATCGACTGTGTTATTGAATATTGTATGTCCAAAAAGATGCTTTTAATTATGATCTGGTAATAGGTATCATATGTTTCCATCGTTCTGCAGCCTCATTTTTGGACAAATCTTAAAGACTGCCTCTAATTAATAAGCTCATCGCAAAATACACAAAAGCAAGTCATCAGCAGATAAAATTTGGATAGAATGCAGAATTGCTCTGTGTATGACCTGCTGTTTTGCTAAAATAATGTCTTTCAAAAAATAAGGCAGATTAGACTTTGGAAATTATCTTATCATTGTCGAAAATGAACAATCAATGAAACAAGTCTTCTGGTAACAATAAATCATCACATGGAAAATGGCCTTTTAAAAATAATCGATAAATAAGGCCCATGATGACCGCAAGGTTACATATGACAATGCATACGATTGTCTACGGGAAAAGCTGAGTATTATTACAGAATACACACGACATGAACGTACCACTAGATTGGCAAGCCAGACGATGACAGTCCTGCTCATAGGCGGCTGATACAAAGATACGGTGGTGAAAATAGTGCTGACAACAAAGATCCATATCGTGGATGAATAACTGATGAACACTATCCCTTTCTGGAATTTATCTTTTATGTTCTTGGCTATGTAAACGGGCGCTGACATTATGGCGAGATCGACAATAGTGCCCACTGAAAAGGGAATTAGTAACTAGTCAGATGTCATCACGATAAAAATGAACGGACTACCTGCAAAATCGGCAATAATCGTAGTCCTTGTGGAAGGACATCGCGAGCCGGGTATAGTTAACCACGTAGGATCTGCAGCGCATGCGTAGTTGACAAGAACGAATGAAGAAGATATGATGATGAATAGGATATGAATGATCAGAAGGAGAAAGCGTTTCGTTTTGAAATAACTTTTATACAACCGGCCAATAGAAAAAATGACACTTAGCCGGGTTATCCTATGCCATACAACACTATGAATAAGTAGGTTCGGATGAAGGAAATAAAATACTCACCATACAATGGATGCTTTCATGTTCAGGATGATCCAGTAGAGAATGTTCTGGGTCCGAAAGGAAAGGGATTGAGCTACAGAACATATCAATATTCATCCTGAAAGTTATAATTTCGACAACTGACTGAACAAGCAAAGCGTGATAAGCATAACTGTGCCACCCATACTCGCGAATCCGCTCAGTGCATCATCCCACCAAGTAAAGTACCAGCGACATCTATACACGAGCCGCCAAACTGTGACCCCAACTACGGTCGCATGGCTAACCAAGAAACCAACTAGACTCACAGGTAAGATTGAATGTAGATGAAAGATAAGTTGACGGAGCTTACTGGTCCACATTTTACTGTATTCCGGGTACATTTTCTTTCTCCGCAGTTCTGCGAAGGTAATATAGAAGCGGGTGCAGGCACGGATAATTGAAGTTCACAGTACAGTTTGAAAAGGTTGTTGCTGGAAGTCGGAGATCTTGGTGTAGGAAACTTGTTGGGGATGGAGAATTGGGAACCTAGCAAAGCGATTGATCTTTCAGTCGGAAACAACTCGAGGGCATAAGGTAAGATATTGAGGTGTTACTTTTTTAGCCATGCAGTGCTGCTTGAATTTGGTGATTACGAGTACGTCTGTTTGTTTGATGGTCAGCAAAGAAATACAGCGCAATTAAACTCAATTTTTATCATACCACATGTTCCGTCAAGTATGCACTTGAAATTCAGCATTAACCACAACGACTTGCGAACTAGTGGCTTTGACATATGCAGATCGACATGCAAGCCATTCAGATGGATGTCGCAGAAAGGATACAAGGTTTCCGTAGCATTGTGAGTAGCGAATTTTGTTCGCAAGTCAAGGCCATGACATAGTCTTCCACCAAGTCTACAACAGTGCGTATAGAAAGACAGTTATACCTACATAACGCTCATATCAAATAACAATAGAAACAGTCTGAAATCAAAGCCGAGGACGCACACTCACTAAAATCGAACAATTTGGAGTAGATGAAGGCTCTGAAGGACATCGACATTGCCAGAATTCATCGGACGAGGCATGAGCAGCAGTCAAGGATGGGATGTGAGTGAATTTAATGACGAACGCTAAACAACCTCATGCATTTCATATAGAATCCGTCTGTGTATGGGCGCAATGCTCCAAACCTTTCGTTCTACGCCGACATCTATGCTCTATCTGGAAGCGCTTGGTCAACATGGAGTTCATGCAAGTCGAATGCGAAATCGTACCGTTAGCCCTCTTGGCGTGAAGTGAGCCTTATCAGAACGAACCCAACCCTAATTTTGCATGCATTGATAGCGTAGCTACACATCGGAGTTACGTCTGGGTATTCATCTTTTTAGAGATGGTATAGCTTCGAGCTGATGTCCTTGCGTTGAAAATAGGCCCTCGCTTTGCCATGACCAAACGATCGGAATCGGTCAATCGCAAAAGAAATTCAACTGCAGGAGTCCTGAGAAGCTATGTGCTATACTATTCGCTGGGCCACGCTCTTGGGCTGGGGTTTTGTTGCTAGACTATTCACAACGAAGGTCAGTGGAGCTCTGAAAATCAAGAAGAAGAGATTTGATTGCTTACTTATCATACTCAAGAGTTTTCAAGAGCGAACGTATCCCTTGTTATCCGGAGCTTTTTCTGAGAGTCAATGATGGTGAGTTATATACAAGATTGCGGAAGGGACTTACAACGGGAAAATTTGCACTAGCACTTTTCATATAGTGGACAAAAATTGGACTGTTAGTGAATTTATTACATGCATAGAGGACAAATCTCACTATCGGATGCAGGATATGCCCAGAGATCAATCAGTTGTACATGTCATGATATTCGCATACAACCACCGTCGCCTTTCTCTAATTCCTTAACAAAGGTCTTCTGGATTCGCATACTTCGGAACGTCGACATCCTTTTGCCATTTTTACTGGTCCTTTTGAGTGCATCAAGCGATGGGCATGGTAAGAAGCTTTGCCGTATCACACAAAGACAATGGAGTAGCCTGAGGTCGGTTCTGTCGTTGTCTGTGTGCCCGCCAAAATTTGGCTACAAACCAGAAGTGCTCTAATTGAAAGGATGGTAAGAATCTGCATGCTGGGAGGTAAAGAGAATTTGATGATTTTTTTGTCAGGACGCACCCATAAATAACAACAGCAACAGACGTTGAGCAGACGGCTCACTCTCAACACATTGCCTGTTGAAAGGCCTTATTAAATGCAATCCAGGTGCAGGGTGTTCAAATACTCACCTATCAACCGGACAAACGTCGAGAATTTCAAGGGAAATGACTTGGCAACCCAGTATTCCATCTCAGGTGCGTATGCTTGATAAAAAATTTGTCGCATGGCATGCTTGATTCAGCAATCCAAAAATTTATAGGGTTCGTATCCGGGGTGTTCTTATTTTATAGCAGGTAAGATGATTCGTGCGGACAGTTCGAGAACGTGGAATTCAGACTGCATCGTTTAGAGTTGGTGAATGGCAGTGGCTTGAGTGCTAACGGCTCGGAATTGCTTTGCGAATGAAGTTCAATAACGATGGGTCCGAGGTGGAAAAAATATCGCATGTTTTTGAAAGAGGTGAAGTAGCAGGAAGGCAGGCCGAGGATAGTTTTTGGTGCGTTGAATTTGAAGTCGAGAAATACCTCACGTCTGCAGCCGCTTTGTCACATGCATCTGCCATTGTCGGGTCACGAATTCGAACACAACCATCTCACTATATGATGCATGTATGTAGGCGACTCTTGGGTTGGAACCATATACTATAGCCAGCAGACGTACCTAGACATACCGGCTCACCTTCTCGCATTATATTTGAGGTACTTATCTTTGATATTCATTGTCAATTTTTTGACTTATCGCTTAATACCGAGGCTCAGAGCTCGCTGGCGGCCCATGAAAGTCTAAAAGGAAGGACACTTCGCTTATTTCCACTGCCTCAAGGCTCTAGGACCGGCTTCAGTGGACATACTCAATTGCTTTCTCCGGTAGCCTCGGTTTATCCTTCTCGCAATATCCACCAAGACTAATTTGGCCCTTGCTAGGATCAAAATGCTCTTAAACGGGATCCGGATATACGCTACAAAAGCCTCTAGCTCACGCCGTACACAGGGTATTCGTTGTTGGCTCAAGAAGTCATTATTGAAGACGAAACCCTATATATTCGGTTTCTTGTTATGTTCCTCCGTTCTTCATTCCATAAACTTGGATTGACTTTTTTCTTCCTCCAGTCCGGGTTCCATCCTTTTGTCAATGAACTTGAGCTCAGCTGCGACCAATTCGAAGCAACTTTTACCCCAATACTTATTTGTTAGGATGATAAGTCCATGGAGACGGTAAATATTAAGTACTGAATGTCAGTCTTGCTACATTTTCCTTTTCTCATTTTATGTTTCTCTCTCTCGAGCGGTTTCTGCATCGAATGCGAGGCGTTTCGGACATTCTTTGGCGATGAACATGGGAGATGACTTCTTCTTCACCTTACGCCCCTGTTTTTTTTTTTTGTTGGAGAGGGGGCTGCTTTCACAGCGTCGCATTCTCTGACCAATATCGTCTATTCATAACAGATAGATGCCGTTTCGACGATGTCAAGGGCGCCAGCCCGCCGATGCGCTAGTACTGAAGTATTGAAGGTCACTCTTGCTATATTTTCCTTTCCTCATTTTACGCCGAGATCTAGCCTCTTTTTTTCCTCCTGCCCTGATTCTGTGCCTTATGTGTCATTATCGCAACTCGTACAAATTTAAGGAAGTGTTTGATCATAATAGCAAGGTTCATCGCATCTCTTTCCAGTTTTCGGGTTTCCTTTTGACAAGGCCTTTATTAGAACCAGCTGATATCTTTTTCCGGTCCTCTCCTCCCGCTCTACACCATCATGTACCCGAATATGGAGGATAGCATAGGCGAGTTTGGATCTATTACAATGCTCAGCAGGATACCCCAGCACCATCGTTTGATGGTGAATTCAAGGAGCTTGGTCGCGAACGTGTCTATGAAATATATCAATATCAGCAAAAACTAATCAATATCTAAGAATCTACACAGTACTTTACCGTCCTCCCATCAGGCAGGGCTCCAGTCGTAGATTTTTTGCAATCAATACTTTACAACGTTCTTCATAACATCTTCTTCCAATTTTTGTCGAGATTCTCAACCTCTCTAATCCTATTCGGATGTTCTTCATCTGCACTTCAGATGCTATCGGATCTGGCGCAGCTAAACGGCTACGTATATTCTCTATGTCATCTTTCATCGCCTCTAAGGTCTGCATTATAGTAACAACATGGATGAGGGCTTGTTTTCTATATGCTGCCAACTCCGTTAGCAGCAGCAAGTGGGACTCATTGGTTTGGCAGATGATACAGACGAATCTTCTTGAAAAAATACCTGAATAAACAATTGTGCCATATTCGTAAAGAAGACTTTCTTCAGCGAATCGACCTCATCGATCTTGGAGGGACCCATTCGAGGGCCGCTGAATTTTTCCAAGATCAAGGAGATTGTTCATCGTCTCGTTCCATTCGAATTGATTTCAAAGCCCGTCGTTCGTACCTATGATACTGGGAAAAAATGTATGATCAAGACATTAGTAATTCAAGAAGAAAGCCCATTACTCACCTATCAACCGCTCCCTCAGCCTTAGAAGTCAACTTTTGGAAGCTCCTTCCAACCTTTGGCATCTTTGTTGAACGATAATAAAGGCCACCATAATAGTCTTTGCTTTTGAGCCGCTGAAACGAATACAAGCTATGAGGTCCGTCATCAAAATTTCAGTCTTTCTGATTTCCAACGACGGTGCTGAGCATTGAGAGGCGCTTCTTAAGAAAAGCTCTTCGGATGTCTGATTTTATATGTATCCTGGATATATGCAACCGATCAGAAAGGTTGTTGTCCCTACGGAGCCTGTTGGAATTATACAAATTGGCTAAAGTGCATGTTGGAGGATTCTTGAAATATATCTTGTTACAGTCACCAGAAGAAACATAGCGACAACAAATGCGATTGGGAACTTAGATAAACAACTGCCAATTCCCAGTATGCTCAAACATGGACTCAGTGGACACTGAAGTTGACGACCCTTGCTAACAAATCCAGCACGATGTGAAGAAATTTATCGGCGGATTTATCTGTGGTAGAGCGAAGCGGAAAAGGCTCGAGTAATGTTATGGTTTGGGGATTGATTTATGGCGAACTGAACGATTCTTCCTGCAGCTGTCTCACGTAGAGATGATCCATAGACGATGCCTGTAGGCAAGCAGACATTGATATTTTTGGATTGTCCCAGTGTTTCTCGTCGTTCGTTAGACTGGGCCCCCCGAGCAGGCCATCCATTCATCGTCCTCATCAGCCAGTGCTCCTGTGCAGTATTGCTTCCTCTCAGAGTGACTGTTGAGCTTGTAATTCATCCTAGCACGCAAAAATATGCTCCTTTCGTTTTTGATACGTCGCGTCACTGTAGGCGACCAGTTGTATCTGTGATCGAAAGCAAGAAATATATAAGACCTGTTATATGCACGTTATTCATAATGAGAAGCTATTCAAAACGTTCGATCATACCCGGGCAAACAATGAAGGAGCTAGAGCAGTTCAATGCTTCATGTCAAGCAAATATACATGTACAGAAGGCCAGAAGCCAAAGTGACCGGAGGTTCGGAAGGGACGAGTTTCCAACCACATGTGACCGACTGCAGGAATTTCCAAATTGAAACTTTTCTGTACCATGGACGAAGTCAGGTGAAGTATACCACCTTGAAGTTCCAGATAATTTCTACTCACTATATGTCTAGAACCCAACCAGCATATATGTAGCAAACAAGAGATGCGAAAACCTGAACAGTGATTTCCGCCTTTCGACTCGCCATCAACGTTCCACTCTCATTTGCCAGAAGCCATGGCGATATTCAAACATTCAAACATATGTTGGGTATCCGTTTAATGCACCCAATGATGAGTCGCTCTGTTTAAAGAGACGCAGAGGGAAAACGATAGAGATATTCCGCAGCAAAAGATAGGTGAGTCGATCGACTGTCATTTGGTCTGTTTATTTTCAGAGACTAGGTGAGTCCATTAATGATTTCGATTTAACATTGGCCTTACCTGAAGTGATGAACATAGGTGCAAGTCAATCTGCTGAAACCTTTATCTGCAGAAGAATCGGTACGTCGTAGGATATGATAACTTGAACTTCATTTTGCTGCTCGAACTTCTGCGAAATTAGGTCAGGAACCCGAAAGCAAGCATTTTTTTAAAATGAATAAAAATCGAACTCTCTACCTGAGCTAATATTGGCGATGATAGCACCCTACGACACCAGCAATGCTTTTCTCTGCTACGCTCCTTTGTCCTTCAAAAAATAAGTGACAAGATATGCAATAGCGGAATTGATGAACCTTGTCGAATTATGATCCGCCTCGATTATCAAGGTGGCTATCGGTAGTGGTACACACGTATCTTCCATTTTCTGGACGCGGATGGACCGATCTTTGTGAGTCTAATATTACATTACGCACCGGCCACTTTTAATTGTGATCACAGATATTCTCGAAGGCGTCGCATCGTTATCGCCGTTGTCAATTACAACCTGCTGTTAATGCAGCCGCAACATGGACTTCATCTTCAAATAATATGGTTGGTTGGCTTGCTCCAAATTGCACGACTGAATCTGGACGAGTTCGCATGCAACATAGATTCATCACTTCAAAAATTGGAGAGACGCTGCGTGCCTTTCATTCAATATGACTGACCCCTTATTCTCCATATTCATTGCTTGATACCCCGCAAGGCCCTAGCCAGCACCTTTTTTCATCTTGACCGAGCAGCATTCATTCTCGTTTTGTCTTATTATTGGTAGGTGTTCTGGATTCTGGGGCGTCTGCAGGACGAAGGTGAGTTTCAATAAAAGAAGATGCAAATAAAGTAGGACTAACACCTTCCGTTTCCTTCTCCACAGAATAAATCAGCTAGTCTCCGCATTTGTGAATAGAGACTAAGGCTAAAGCTCCATTCTGAGACTTCCTGCTAGACGCAGCTATTCTGTCAAACACTGATTATATGCAGGCGGGCTAGAGACTTACATCGGTGGAACGGTGCATCCTTTCGTCAGGCTAGACGTCTGTTGGCGGGGCTGTAGCTACCACAGTGATCACCATGACTTACCTCTCGCAATTGTACTTCAAGACTTGGATTAGCGGCGCTGAAGTTGTGGAACAGGTATGAGGTAAGTGACCGTACTTGATCAAGAACTTGACTGATATTATTCTATTTTGTGGACTACTTTTAAAAGCGAAAATATCTGTGTGTCCCTTATGGCATATGGCTTGAAAAATTGTGAATCTTTATTCGCTACGGTAAACAAATTCTCGAAAGGCTTCTGAATGATATATTTCCGACTGTACTGGCCAAAAGTTGAAGCCCAGGGGTTATTATCACATAAGGTCTGGATCTCACGCTCGGACGGTGTTTGTGAAAGGACATTGATACGTATGTTTGTCGCCCTCCTCTTCTGTCTCCGGACAATCTAATAAGCTCCCCTACACGACTTTCTGCTATTCTAGCAGTCATTCAACGACGACATACATGTGTAAGCACCCACAGGTTATGTATCTGCAAGCTTTCATCTAATTGGATCGGAACGTCTAGCCGTCCTCACCGTCCTTATTATTCTCCACTTCCTTGCTCTATCAACAACAATCCTTCGGCTTGTCAATAGGCTCATATTTTACCACTTCTGGTATGATGATGCTTTCGCCGTTCTGTCAGGATGCGCAGACGCTTTGTTATTGGGCGTAATTATATCTATATGTGAGAGCAAAACTTACATTTTCCATAATGTGAGACCGAGCATCTTTACTAGCCTCCAAAGCACGGCATATAGTACCAGTTCATTATAACATGATCTTCAGCATCTACTTCTTCGTACTCTGGTGAGTCATGAAATATGGACCTGAAATTAGCTGAAGTCCATTACAGGTCGTCTAGAGCATGCTTGGCCATGTCAACCGCACGCGTATTTCAAAGTTTAAGAAATCTTAGGCTAAGGTTTCTAGCTTTTGCCAGCATGCTTATCAGTTTAGGGATTGTCTACGGTGTACTCGCGGCCATATTTTGCACCAGAAAGTTGAACTGCATGGGGCCTGATTTGTGTTTTTGCAATCTGCCGATTCCATTGGTAATATGTGCAATGTTCAGTAAGAATTATTTTCACGACTACGATATATACTCCTCCTGATTTGTTTATTAGCTGATATCATGATTGACCTTGGGATGGTCACTATGAACTGGTACATCTTCACGGATGTCAACTTTGAAGCAAAGCCAAGGAAACGACTTGTAATTCTTGGATTTTCAATCTCCATATCTACCCTCATTTCCAGTGTTGTGTACTGGATGTTATACATAACACCCACTGCAGGAAATCATCTGCTTATGCTGTCGCTTGCAAACTCTGTGGTAAGTAAACTACGTCTTTTCAGGTCTGCAATAGCGTAATTGTCCTCCCAGTCAATCCTTTCAGTCCTTGCATCCAATGCATCGGTGCTTATAGGGATTGTTTGCCGGCGGTTATATCGCAGTAATATTGAAAACCAGGTACAAGCACTCGCTATACCCCTCAGTAGCGCTCAATCATTGGCTGCAATATCGGAGACGTCAGTTGGACGCCACAACTTGATAAACGACTGGCCAAAATAAATTGATTGCGATTCCTTTGCTTGCTGTTTTTACCGTACGGCCGACTTTAATCTTCATGAATATACAAATTATCTCATGCCGATCGTTAGAATTTATGTAACGCAGGCCACTGATACTCGGTCTGTACGGTGGTCGAATCCCAATCATTCGTTTCTATCTTATCCATATTTAATAAATTTTTATTGTCTTTATCAGTTTTTTGTTCGCTTTTCACCCTCAGTACAAGTACATCTGAGCATGGGATGGAACGTGAGACAACTCCAGAAGGTCTCACTTGGCTTTGCTTTACTAATGACGAGCGTGTACCCGCAAGTCTCAAGAAATCGTTTCATCTTTACTCGTGACGGAGTCAGATATGGCACGTCGAATTCCATTCAAAGTTCAGCTCTTTTACAGACAAAGGCCGGATCTTTCGACGCAAACACCTGAAGCCGAAAAACACGGATGAGAGGAATTGGCGTGTTATGAAATAAGTCTGGTCTGCATAGACGGTAACAATACGCCACGATATAATGGAATACGAATCTATCCCCGTGCTGCTGCCAGTGCTCCAAGTTGAAGAAAATACAACGCCACTATTCCGAATGCACTATTTCTACCTATGATGAACTGTTTTTGTTCTGTTTTGAAGTGTCCGCATCAGGAGTTTCACATTTTACTTTTTTTGACTTGTGCAAGTCGAAAAAGCGGCCTAAAAGCCGAAAAGCTCCTTTTAGAAAAAGCTAGGTCCAAATCAGCAAAAAGTTACATAAATTTCCCTCCTTTTCCTCTAAAATGCGCTAAAAATACCCACAGATCGGGCCGCAGGAAATCTATTTTGGGACAACAGTCAGAACCTCGACAATTCGTGAATTTCTACATGTTATCGTATACTACCTATGTACGTAGAAATCCGCAATAATAAGATTAATTTTACATCAACTTTTGACAAGTCAAAAAGCGGGAAAAAGGTTGCGATCTTGCTGATGCGTAAGTCTTACAAAAATGGAAATTACGTGGTTTTTTTCTAGGCAAAGGACAAGTCGGAAACCAGCTGATCCATGGACAACTATAATGGATGATATATTATTAGAGTCCCACTGCCTCGGACGCATCCTAAGCGCAGAGCTTCAAATTTGGATATCCCTTTGCTTTTTGTCCGGGAGCTCATATTATAGTCATATAACTGAATTTGGGTCTACTTAATACGCTGAAGGTACCCGACTCAGACTAGCCGTGCTCATCATATAATAAGACTTAAGGAAATGGCACAATCTCCGCTGTTATCTAACCGCCCGATACTTACAACAACCAGCGATGGACATTGTCGACCTTGCTGATGCTGGTCTTACAGTGCAAGATGTTGGGGAAGATGGCATTCTCATATCAATGCCGGCGGGCTTACAAGACGAGCCAGTTCAAGGGCGGACCGTGCGTTGAAGCAAAACTAAGAATGTACTACAGTCTCCTGAATGGATGACCCTAGGATGATACCATGATCGCTAATATTGTCAAGCTACTTAAGGAAAAAGTCGAACTAATTGAGCTTATCCGCCAACATGTTAAGGGCCTATGAGCTGAGCGTGACGCTACCTGTAACATATCGGTAAAATGGAACGCGCTGGAATTGCACCGCGCGCACCGGTTGGACTACCCGTCCCATTTATCCTCAATAAGTTACTCTGTGAGCATCCGTCACTCCGGGTTCCCTTCCCGGGCCGGCCATGCTCAGTCTGTGACGGGGGAGCAATCCGTCACACTACCCGACGTCAATTGGAGCTGGCCATGAAGGTATGCTTCACAAAGAATGTACTGGTTTTCTACGTTCAACATGTGATTGTCTGCAGAGAAATATAATACTAGCAAAGATTAGTCTAGTTCAACTTCACGGACCTTGGGTGAGTGAGGTCTGCTCGGCTCCACGGATGAAAAAATCCGATCGGCTTTAGATGTCAATAGATCACATGATGTTCGCGCAAGACGCGCTCGTGGTTGATTGCGTTTGTTGATTTAAATCTAACCCCTCTATTCCATCTTTCATGAGCTTCAATGGCTCGAAAACTCTCGCTGAACATTTTCTATGGACCTCGGCTTGAAGGCCGCACCGTCATTCGAGAAATCGTTGAAGCGACCGTACCGCAATGGCCAGCCCCGCGAGACACCCAGCTAGACTGCTGGGTGCACACACTGCAAGGAATTCCGATAATTCTAATCGCATCGACGGGTTGGGGCAAGACCTCAGCCTTTTTTATTCCAATCCTGGTGTTGATATACCTCCAAAAACATCCGAATCCCCGTATTCCAACCTGTCGGTCCTCTCCTGTGGCTCTGGTAACAGCTCTCATTAAAGTTGGAAATGCACATGTACGTCCATCCTGCCCATTTTCTTGATTTAAGTCTCTTATATTTTGACCTTAGACATCGAAATATCACAATTTGGACTTACTGCCATCTCGCTCAGCACGGAAAGCTTGGAAGCCGCTAAATCGGAGGGCCGTGATCTGTTCAAGGAAATTCGAGAGTGCATTGAATCCTTGACCTTCGGGATGCTGATTGAGTAATTCATCTAGAAATCCTGGTACAGTCCAATGGACTTTTTTCGATAGCATCCAATATATAGGTTGGCTTGTCGGAAGCACTGAGCCTTTTTTTTTTCGCTGACCCTGGCAATGTTATAGGTGTTCTTGTTAACGGCGTTGTAAAATTGGGCTCCGGAAATGGATTTTGGGAGGGTGTTTCTGGTTCCATGGTGATAATTTGGAAAGTACATAGGATCAAATATTTCTACTGAATTACTACGCTCAGCGCACTGGAGAGTGAGCGGAACCTTTTCAAGACACTGCTCAGGCCGGCAAATTGATATAGGAGTGAGAGGCGCCCAGAGATAAGATAATTATTGCGATAAGAGCCTGGGAAAATGAACATGTGATGTTCAAACTGTCCAAGTTTTCGCCCGAGATACCCTAACGACCCCACTCACCGGAGGCCCGTGAAGTTGGAACAGACTTTATATTATATCAAATCGACTATCATTTGATTTATAAGGTCTGTTTTAAGAGACTAACCAAAGATGGTCAGAATTTTTCATCCCGAACGGAATAACGCCGTCAAAAAAACGCGATATTTATATCAGCGACCTAAATATACCACGCAAGGGCACACAAACCACTACAAACCGTCATGTTGGTGATGAGAAGCGCTCAACTGCCAAGTCATTTGGACCTAATCTTTTGCTCCCACTGAGTATATAAACTTCCTATGAATCGATCGCTTCCCATTCATCGCGAACCCCCTTAAATGGCTAGAAAGGGAAAAACCAAAGCCGGTAATGTTTCGCTTTACACACTCGAATCTTCGCCTGAATTCTCAACAGAATCCTCCGCTGAGGATTTCCACTCGGACCAGGTCTTCGTAACCGACTCCCCACCTGAGGATGCTCCGGACTATTTGTCGGGTAGTGAAGTTCCAGACCCGGATCCGGATCCAGAAAGCCTCCTCACGGCCGCTGAAGACCAGTTTCTACGCTCCGCACCCCGCTCCGGATGCCCAATATCCAGCCAGAAAGGCAGGCGGGTAGCGTATGTCGTCTACTGAGGGCACAAGACTGGCGTATTCGGCACTTGGTCTGCTTTCATATTATCCAAGTTGATATTTCATTTATACGGCGGCTACAATGAGTCAAATAACAGGTTATCCTGGAGGCTAGCAAAAGGGATTTGCAATGATCAAAGCCGCCAACATTGCCTGGCAGCACACGCTTACTATGAAGGCTACTTCCGCAACTGAAAGACGTGAAGGTTCCTCTGGACAGTCTTCGAGCACACAGTTAAACCTGGAAGAGCCTTCAATCGCACCGACACCTAATGCCACTAATCCAGCAAAACAGGCGTCTCCGAAATAAACACTCTCTGAAGGTTTACTCCTTGTACAGAGCAGCACCAGCACCAAGACGTAAGGCTTTCCTAAAGTCCATGTTGTTCCTTCTGTCAGCTTGCGGGCCTCTGAATGCGCCGTTATAAATATCATTCTAAATTCCAAATATCTTCATGCCATGTCTGCTCTGTTATATTAAATACTCATTCACAATGATTCAGGATATCTGTTTACGGTGCCAAACAACACTATAAACGTATTATACTTGCTTCTATGTAAGCTCTTCTCATGAACCTCTTGAAATGATGTATGCCTTAAACCTTCGCCAAGGGCCATAGAACTTGCCGCAGGGGTGTCAATTGTTGTTTGATTATTGCTCGATTCAAATTAACGTGCTCCGTCACCGAGACAAAAAATATATTATATTATACTACCAGAGCTAGCTCCTGTAACTGCGAAACTTTCGCCGCTGTGCTTTAGCCAAGAGGCACAGCTCGGATCTTCATGTAATGACTATATAGTGCTAAGAGGTATCACTTGCATTGTGCTTGGCGTATCAGGACAAAACCGGCGACAAATGGCGCCTATAACCACAGACATATTGGAGGCTAAGACCGCAATTATTGACTAGAAGAATGATTAATTTGGGCCCAGAGAGTGCAATGAATATACTCACAACAATATTGACAAGTATTACGAAAAGTAGGTGATTTTGTGAGACGTGAGTTATGTACAACATCCAGCACACAACGCTGGAAATGAGAGTACACATGCAACTTGAAATTCCGAGAAGAACTAAGCGCTTCCTCACAGGTTTTGCGAGGACATACCAGGTTATCCAGATTACTCCCAGGTTGACGACAAGATCCCCTGGTGAATGAAATTAGGATTGCAAGAAGCAGAATAAATAAATATTCTTACCGGTGAAAATAGATAACATCAACCCCGTTGGCAGATAGCAAAAACAGATATTGGGCATTGGACAGTCAACAGTCTTGGTGCAGAAGAGGGTCGCAACGACACTATAGACGACTCCCATGATGACAAGCATGACGGAAGGGGGCAAAAATTGTTTGAATATTGTTCTTGGACATATCCGAGCAGCCGACATAACCAAGCTAGCTCTGGATGTCCTGCATTTGATATTAGCATATTTTTAAGCTCAGGTGTGCTGCCTCACCAGACGATCAGAAGGTAGACACTGATGACCAAGCGGAACTGGGCTGGCTCAAGGTGTGGTACATGTATTACTAGACAAGGTATAAAAATGTAGCTTTTCGAAAAGATGAACGATGCTGCTCACCCATGGAAATAACGAGACCGCAGAGAAATGCGGCTCCGCATGCTGTCAAAGCAGCTAGGGCATCGTCATACCATAGATAGTAGTATAGCAATCTGGCCATGAGACGGAGCATTGTCATGGACAGAGCAAGAATGTGAAGGACAATAAGGAGGGCGAGGATCACTAGATACTTTCAGCCAAAGAAACCTCTCAAGTCATGACATCTCACCAGTAATTGTCATTAGAAATGGTCAAATAAGCGCAGAAAATTCGGTTGGTAAGATTTTGGATGGTATGCAGTCGTAATGTAAAAAAAGCAAAGACGTACATTTAAATCAACAAGCCCTCGCGCCCGAGCGTGAGACTCGTGTTATTAGGTGTTGATCAGCTGGGTATCGTTGGCGGGTACTTCGCCCTAGAATCCAGCCCTAGAATGCCACCCATGTTTTTACAATATCGAAATTTGGCAAAACTTTTGATAACCATGAGCATATTTCATAAGAATTTTTAAAAGATACCTACCTCTTCGAACTATAGCTCGACAGCACTGATTTCCGAAAACTGGCAGCACGACCGTCCGCTTCTAAAAGTAGAACTAAAGTATGTCAGTGAAACTCCCACCAAAGACGGCCACTTGAAGCGTCTCCACATCTTCCAACAACCTCTATCTTATGCGTCATTTTCCGCAAATTCCAGCCACTAAGCGCTGGGCACAAAAGTCATTTAGTCAAAGCCAGCGGCCTTTACACTAGGCATGTTTTGCGGTACCTATCTCGGACTAATAGGCGACAGACTTCATAATGCAAGGATCTGTTGATTGCCTGCATATAAGCTTCAAACCCTGCTTTGCAAACCCACTGACATTGAACATACTAGTCTTAAGCCACCGGAGGATAACGCTCGCCGCGAATGATAGGGAAGAAAGCCAAAGCCGCGGCTGCCTGGACGTGGACCCGGAGGTGAAATCCTGTTAAAAGAGTCAGTTCCTATATATTTGTTGCCTTTTCTTTGTCTAAAAACTCACCTAGACTGACTGGCCAGACTAACGACAAACATACCGACTGATCATGGCAGAGAGATCGCCGCCTGAGGCGCAATGCACAATTGATGATGGAAAACCCACTCTGCAAAGACGCGAACCGCCTCCAGACAATGCCAATAAACGATAAAGTGTTGGAAATGTATTAACGACGACGGACTACTTTGGGATTGATCGTTGGAAGATCTATGGGATCTATGGTGAGCATGCCACAATGAAATTTCAGCTTCGATCATCGGCAATTTCTGAGGGCCTTGAATAGACACTTCCGATCTGACCTGTGGGTGCTGAGCTTTAAGATGAACTGAGTTATCTGGGATGAACTGTATGTAACTCACTTTAATTTTCCACCGGTACCAGAGACTGATTCGAAATACTCAAGAATCGGTGGTTTGAACTCTTCCAGTCATCAAACCGACCATGAGCGACAAATTGATCAACCTAGAGGGAAAAAAAATACGGCGTCAAAAAGCAGTGTATAATGGTACTCGCACATGGCCTACAGCTGGCAGTAAACCTGTCCATTAAACATTGAAAGCGCAGTGCTCACCAAGAAATCATCTTTAGGAATAACGATAAGGCGGAATATCTGACTGCCTCACCACCAAAAATGACAGTCTTATGATAATCCAATACTTTTGACTGTCTACCGCAGACAGCAAGTATGCTGAATAATGTTCAGCATGCAACATTCATTATACCTGGGGGTACTGAGGCCATTGAGCCATTGAAAATCCTGGTACTGCATGCCCAAAAACTTCTAGATTGATCAACCGATTCAATAGGGACTGCAAAAAGTTCAATTTCTAATCAACTTACTTGACAGAAGTATCCTTCGAACAAAATAGCCATGGATTGTAATGTCGATGATTTATCCATGCACCTATTCTTCAACGAACCGGCCTGCTCCTACTTGAAACATGGCTACGGAGTGGCCAATCGTTGAACCTACTCATAATTCAACGTTAAAATGAAGGTAGGTGGTTCAAAATATTATTTACAAGCGCTTGTCTTTATTCATTGAACTGTGTCGGTCATCCCAGCAGGCGGAGATATGGTCATCAATAACTGACTAACTTGTCTTTCCTCGAAAAGGCCCGCATATATATCTGAGAGAGAGAATGGCGGGCCACTGGGCTATCGTAAATGCAATACGCCAGGTAAGTAGATGAATGCCAAGACTTAATTCTTACCACTTATCAACGAGCGATTCAGAACGCAGAACTCGCGAACATCTTCGTTGTTTTGTGTCTTCTTTTTGCTCCGTGTTTTATACGGCTAGATAGTGAGTCCGACAGGTATTCTGAAATGTCGATAGCTGATTTCATGTAGGTTCAAAGCATCGGAAACAAAGCCTGTAGTGGAATGCGTGTTGAAAACGTAGGTCTATGTGGTTAGGGTTTGACTAAATTGTCAGCGCAGCGTTTCATTGTTCCGACTTATCAACATACCATATTCTTCTCCACTTGCCTGTCCATATTTGCCACTGAATTTCTCTTTCCAAGTGTCTTTAATTGCTCTCATTCGAGCCAGAAATGTCCACATTGATAACGGACTAGCCCGATCTCGTTCGAATTGCAGTCGGCGTCTTATGAGCTGTGAGTACATTCTCCAACCTGGCTAGGGCTACCGCCTCATATGGCTCTTCACAGTGATCAACACATATATTCCCATCTTGAAGTTAGTTGCAAGGCGGAGCCTGAAGCAGAGATACCTCTTTCCTCTCTAGGTCAATGGCTTTCGACATGTACATGGTGGGTGATTCGGCTTGTGACTTTGAGAATCTTGTTGAAAATTTACTGAAATGCAGTTCAAGAATCAGAACAATCCTGGACATCGATAGACATGGATATCGAGCATCGAAATACTCAAACGACGGTAGAGATTTGCAGGAGACTGACAGGGCGGTAAAGTCATTCTTTTCAGATGAGGTGGTTCTCTTGTGCAACACATTTGTGTACGATATCTTCTCTATTTTTATGAAGAAGAACATAAATGACGAATTTTTTTTTCTCGGTTTCACAGTCAGTAGGAATGATGTTGCAGAGAAATTTACGAAAGAGCAGCTTTGTCGAAGAGATGAACAACCAAGCATATAGCTTCAGTTTAGGGTCGTCAATGCTGCAGGCAGTCCTGCCCCTAACGTGGAACCCTTTTGGTGCTCATGGATTTATCGATCGCTTGCTCTTTCTCATAAAGTCTTTCTTTCACGATGAAACCGTCTCTGTGCGCACCACCGTCGGCTTGAAGATATTCTCAGAAATATGGATCATAATCTTTTTACACCCTAGAGTACGTTTGTTCAAAGACATGTCTTATAATTTGACGCACCCATTTAGACTGCTATAATTTCAATATTTGTCTACCTCCGCGATGCACGAGCTGCCCCAGTCGGTCGATTAGCCGATAATTTTTCAGGTCATAGACTACGTTCTTTTATTGTTTGCCCTTAATCGCCATAAAGTCCTACTCGGAAGTTTATGAACGCCTTTGTCCAAACGCATTCTGTGAAGAGCTCAATTGCCTAAAAATTCTACCCGATTCTTAGAACTGAAGGGGTCTCTGCGGAACGCTCTGAACACGAAGCCTGCAGACGCTGAGGCCATGCTTTGGATGCGCCTTTTCGTCTACTGGGTAGCTTGGCTCGAAATATGTTAGCGTCCTTTTGATGGAAAGCATTCTGTTGGAGGAGGTTTAACAACCATTTGGGACATTATCTGCCATCTATTGTTAACTTGAAAGCAGCACTGGTGCGTTTTTACGTGGATTAATTCTGATTTAAATACCTATATGTTCTTTACGCAGATTTTAATTGGATAACAGCACAAGTCGGTCCACTCGCGTTTTTCTTTGGACGATATAACATCCAATGCTCACAGCGAGCAGCGCGGCAGCGGCAGAGGCGACAGGCTAATCCTTATTTGGTTCTGTATCACGGTGTGGCAGTGCCTTCGGGCTAAGTTGCTGATCAATCGCGGCCCAGCTCTCCTCGATAATTAAAGTCCAACTGAAAAACAAGCGCATCTGGGCTCTTTTAATATGCCAGCAGCTTTGGACACCGAAAACGTTGCACATTTCTCCCGCATCTCCGTCTGATCAAATCTTGATGTCGCGCGCTCAGAAAATTGCATCAGCAATCTAATGCAACCCTTCACCACATCGCATAGTCACTGTTGCGATTGAACGCATAACAAGTGAAACTTTTTCGTTTATGGATTTATCTTTGGTATGACGATATCTTAGCAGCAGTGATTGCATGCAAAGAGCTGGTCTTGTGCACTATGTTCGCATTTGGTAGTGAGTGACTTTGATTCTAGGTTCTGTTCCTTACTAACGTTGATTCAAGGAGTTTTCGAACATCATTCGTTATATCAGTTTGATATTGCATTGTATTTTTCATTGATATGGTAAGCATGTTACTGTAAACATCCATGTTAGCTGACATTGGCTATAGGTTGTGCAAAGCCAGTCAAATCATGTCAAGTGCAAGAATTTGTATACAAACAAAGTGTACACTTTACACTTGCTTTACACTTGTTACGCTGCCGCAACGATTACATTCATTCTTGGACTTCTTGTCGCGACGAGCTTGAATGCAACTTGCATTATTTTCAAATGCTGTCGGCATACGTATGGTTGCTATCTGACGAATGGGATGGTAGTCGGCAGTTTGACCGGTGAGTGTTTATATCATGAGATGTGAGGTGTTGCTTATGTTTTTGAAGTTGATGCCATCTTCGATGTCATTGTTGTCTCCAGGAAGTGGTATCGTTTAAAGGATGTTCCCTTTCCTACGGGGTCCGTGCATAAAAAATTGATTACGTTCGGATTTTGCAGCTGCATATGTACAAGTGTATTCAGCATTGCGGGCTGGACGACGTACATTTGCTACAGACCAACAAATGAACGCGCGTTGCTGTATTTAATAAATTCAATGGTGACTGTTAACATTGTACAGGCAAATTTTCTTACATCGGTCTAACATTTTATCATGGCAGTCAATTCTACCTGTTATTAGTATCAATTTGTCGGTCATTATAGGTGTAATATATCGCAAATTCTTTCCAATTCATTATGAGCGACAGAATCGGCATTTTGTTCCAACAATCGTGGTTACATTGGATGTTGTGACTGAAGAATTATCGAGTCAGTTGATCCCGACATCCTGAATTTCACATACTGTTTGTCTTGCATTTTATTTTATGCTTTCATTTGCTATTAATCATATTTTGCCTCTTTGAACCTATTTTTTGAACTGCTCATAGTCGCAGTTTTCGTGTCAGAAGTAAATATATTGTATTGTTCTTGAATGTTAAGTGACATAATTAAATAAAACCACGATGTTGTCCTGCTAAAAATATACGATCGAGTGAAGTAGCGCCACTGAGACTGTAATCAACAACTATAGCAACTGCCATTAGCAGAAGCAATAGTGAAAACATTAATCACTTACGCTTAAAATCACCTGAAAGCTTTGTTACGGGTTTTCTGTTAAAAACAAGCCGTTCCGATTTTGACCATAAGAGGTTGTGATTCGAAGTGTCTGAAATGTCCACAACTTGGTTCTGTGCCAAGTTGCGCAAATCCTTCAGTTCGAAAACAGCGTTCAATTGTTTCTGTAATTCTTTGGCTGTACAACCTGGCACGCCAGTTATGTTTTTTTTTTCCGCGTTGCGTTTGTATGCTAGCAGGGAACAGCCTTGTTGTACCAGATATTTGTAGGCCACGGATTTTAGAATGTCCTGAACCGGTCTAATGTTGCCGTCTTTGTCGATGATAGAGGCTGTAAAAGAGGCAGCAAACCAAAGGATAATTTGTAGTGCCATTCCTCTAGCGTGTATGAGTTTCTCGCGCGTTCTTCAAAAGTCAAGGCGTTTCGATTGTAAATTTCATGGTCGTGTTTTTCCTTATCAGTGCAGTCGATCGATGTAAGAGGGTGTTGTTGCCATCCAATGTAGGAACGAGGATCCAGTACATTTGCAAATATGACGAGGTTGCACAATGAAAGGAGATTGAAAATGCCTTCTGCCGTTGTCAAATCTGGAACATGTGCAGTCACCATTGGATCTTATAATAGTCTTAGCAATATAGTTGAATATGTGATGTCACGACTTACTGTCTGCGAGTTTGTTGCGTACAAAAACCTGATATGATAATTCCGCCATTCGACGAAAAAGTGTTCTTGTCGGTTCGTGTATTGTATTCATAGTAACAGATCCTGCGACGAAGTTATGCATGACGCTGGCTGATGTAGCTTGCATCGTTGAGATAGCATAAAAATGACCGCCTCTGCATATGGAGCTTGATAACGTCAAAACTGCATGTGGTGTATTGGGCCTCATAAGCCTGGCAAAAATATAAGAGGTCATGAAAGAACAAAGATGAAAAGCTGGTCACTGCTTACAGTTGTGTACCAGGAGCGAGTACGATTGCTTCTAATGACCATTTATCGTTGCACGGCTTTGTCATATCGTATTCAGGTGGCATGAACAGATTAATATCTGCGAAGACAGAATCTGTTTGGTCCAGTTTTTTATAACCCACTATCCAGCATTTCTGTCCAGTTAGAGGTTCGATAAACGTTGCACAACCATCGGAGTCGATATGCAATAATGAGCTGCAGCTGTACCTCCTGCTATGTGAAAACGAACATGCCGGACGGGATATTCTTCGTCTTTGCTCATTTTTCGAGCGGCCGTTGCTTCCCATGCTACCAGATCAGATGATAGTTGTAAATCTGGATGAGTAAGACGCGATCCGGGAAAATTTAGAGCGTTGAGAATTTTGCTATCAGAATCGCGATGACATTCGATAATTTGACGGGCGGTTCCAGATTTTATGCGTTTATTGTAATCACCGTCTGATGGATTTATGGATTGATCTGCGAAGAATTATTAGACAATGTGTTATATCATTTGTTGGCTATTCACCTTGGATATCGATTCGTTGATCCAGGGAAGGTACAGGGAATAAAAACCGCTTCGTTAAACTCGATTTTTTTATCTTCAGGTATGCCGTATACAACTATATTTTGTCGTGAAAATATATCTTGGAGATCTTTAGCCGAAGTATTGTTGAATTCCGTCATCGAAAAACAGTAGAACGCAGAGCGGGTTGGGTCGACGATGTGCAACGGTTTGCCATTAATATATTGCTCTTGTACTGCTTGTAGCAAATGGTCTTGAATTTCTGTGTCTATCTTATTCTGGCAAGTATTTAATTATTCATATTCATCTGCGATGATCACGTTTTAAAGACTTACATGTGCTACAGGACGAAATTTGTGGCGATCTTCGTCAATAGCTCCGAATAGACTGAAGACGTTATTGCTAGATATTTTCTAGAGAAGACATACTGCTTTTTAGCCGTAAACACGAACTAGTGAATTGCTCTTATCTTACTTCGACTTTAGGATTTAAACGCAATATATTGTCATCGTCATCAATATCGTTCTCAATATCTGTTTCAGATTCCTTCAACAACAGGTAAGTGGTGAATTAGGCGTATACGTAGTTGCAGACTTACATAGTTAATGACGAACAATTCTTCTGCTGATTGTACATCGATCTTATGAACGTTGTTTTCCATTGAAGTACGTTTGGCGTTTGATCGCTTCTTGACAGTCCGTTTGTGTCCATTGGGCGTTGTCTTCGTTTCGAGTACAGATATTCTCTGTCGTTTGCGAAGTTCTCGAACAGCGTTCGGAGGATTTGCAGATTTTCATTTTTGAGAGACAGACAGAGCGGTCCATTTGTATTCGTTATCCTCGTCGATTTCGCTTTCACCGTCGTCGGCTTTGGATTTCATGTTTGCGGTCGCTGCAGCCTGATTTGATGTGCTATGACGATCGTCATTCTGTAAAGTTGCGGACACATCGGAGTCCGTGCTGTATGCATGATGGCGTTTCTCGCTGTCTTCAAGACTCGTACGTATATCGTCGGAGGTAGATTGATTGTGAAAAAATATTTCCATATGTTCGTCTGATCTTGTATCAGTATTGTTGCCAAGTTGATCTGTGTTGCGTTCGATATCTTCCGTATGCGAAGTCGAGGTGCTTTGACCATAGATAGTGGTATTGGCTCCTTGGTCTATATGGCAATTCATTATAAAAATGAAAGGTAAGATATCATGGTAGTTACCTGGCGATTTCGAGATGCCATGCTTAACGATTTCCGTCAAGTTAGGCATCGATGTATTCGTTATGGGTTTGGCTATTTGTCATATTAAGAGCGGCAGCAAATTTAGTGATAGATGGCACTTACTTAGGTCGAACCAATATCTTTCGTTGCTCAATGACAATTCGCCGGAGATAGAAAGTTGCGATAATGATGTTGAGAGTTGATTAAGTGCAGGTAGAAGATCGACGTTGTGGCAAGCAAGGTCATAGACCGTTTTAAATATCAACTTTTCCATTTGACGTATGTTACTAGGTCGAAAATTCCCTAAATATTGAGCGGCCTATATATGGTTGTTTCAGTTACTGAAGATTATGAAGAAATAGTTACTCACTTTGTTGATGTCTTTCCTATTCCACCTTCGAAGATGTAGTTCAGATGGCAGAAGTAGGAAGAAAGGTGAAATCGTAAGCGCAAGTTGCAAGGGAGAGCGCATGTTTGCTCTGCCAGTTTCATTGCCTTTTGTATACATCCAACGCAGGTATTCAGCTTCTTCGCTTTTATTGGCCAGTTTTTCTGCCCCCGATTGACCTGCAAATCTATTGGATATTGTATGAGTTTAAATATCTTATTAGTAGTAGCACTTACTCGTTCATTTTTGAGCAAATATGTATCTGCGCTGTCCGGAAGATCTGGAAGGTCACCGTCAAAAGGGACCTGAAGAAGATATCCAAGATGTAGAGCAGCTATCGTGAAGTTTGACAATACTTTCAATGAGTCTCCGGCCGATTTCAAGCGAAGCAGTGTTGTTAGATGAGACGAAGTCGCATTTTCCGATAGCTTCAGAAAAGTCGAACCGGATAAATGATCTATGGATTTAACGAAGTTTTTTATGACAGTTGCCACATCATGTAATGGATGTAGTTCCTTGAACAATTGTTGAGCTTGTTTATGTTACAAAAAAGGTATTATTGCTTTACCTTCATTGGTTCAATGTCCGTCACTTGCCGCTGAAATATGTTGCCTTCTGTAGTGTCTGGTATCTCCGATATATCTGCTAACTCCTCCAGCAAACGATAAGCGGATAGAACTACAGTCATCGTATAGTGTTGTTTTTTGTGTGCATCACCCAGTGGAGCAACGGTGGCGTTGTCAACTCCCATAATTTCTCGCACCCACTGATCATCTGCTCTGAACATATGGAAAATGCGATGTTCGAACAAACGCATGCTCTCGAAATAACGCTGTACAGTCATTCAGTATATTGTAATATATTATAAAAACGACGTTTCATCAGATAATCAATGACATACCTTGGCTTTTACGTTGGCATGATTCAGGGTTGATTCATAATCTTCATTTGTATTGTTGGTCACGAAAAATTGACGATCGAAAAGGGTGTTGAGCCAGTCTAATGGCGCGAGAACGTTGCGTCGTAACTATTGTAGATGAACCTGTGTTACGTGGGTTCGAACAGTCACATTGAAACTCGTTGTCGTAGTGGAACCGTACCTGATGACATACTGCCGTGCTCCGGTTCCATTTGGTAAGTATTTACGAAGTCGTATTACAAAATAACGCGAACATCCGCAGCAGACTTACTTATCAAAGAATTTGAATAGATTCTTGGGAATTGTATGTGACGTGCGCGGTTATATGGACTATGAGGTTTTCGTAGTGGATGTGTATGACTGACAGTTGTTTGTTTAGTGTTGGTTGTATTAATACTTGTTTGCCACGTAACAACGCACGTGATATATGTGGCGGTGTATTTAGGCGAAATAGACCTCATGACACTGCCACTTAATCTGCGATGTATTCCTTATCAATGCATTTGCACATCACTTGGCGAGTCATTTGCAGTTTAGGATGGAAAATTATGCGCTTTTCAATCAATTTTCCCCCCTCAATTACAAGGAAATCTCGGCATCAGGTTATTTTCATGTTACTTTGTTAATTGTTTGCTAGGGTTTTGTATCCGCTTACCATCTTCCATACGGAAGACTGCTATTGTTCAAAGACAAATAATAATTTGCATGAGCATCGTAAGAGCAACATCAGTTTCAAAGGTGGATACATTAAAGTTTATCAATGGTTCTTCGGATACGATATGGAAAAGCCACATTAAGCCATATCGTAAAGAAATTCAATAGTGTCAGATATGACTCATAGATGTTAACTTCATGGATTTAGCGCCACAAACACTTAATGTTATCATATGTTTCGTATCGTATGATTCGCTATCCGGATATAAAACCATTTGAAACGTGCCTTCTCAGGCCTGAATGAAACACAATCTTTCAACTCCCTAGCAAAAACGTATAATAGTCATTGCTTTGAATTTATTCCAGTTCATTCGTCATCGTTCTGCAATGCCTTTATTATCTTTGTGAGTATCCCTTGCTGTGGACACTACCATTTAACACAGACGGTATATCTAGACCTTTAACAACTGAAGATTTAATATTGGATGCATTACCAGCCACAGACCTTTACAAGTATCGGAGGGTTTGCAAAAGCGTCAAGGCCATTGTACAATCATACATTGCACGCAAATTTCGACTCAACAAAGTACTTCATCGCTATTTCAGCCACGATCAGCTTCTCGAGTTCCGTCGACTTCAGGCGTTAACAGGGTTGTTAATTTCAGGATCGACGCTTTGCAATTTTTTGACCAGCTATTACTCCTCGTCGGACCTTGATTTATACATCCATCATTCTCACCTCGAAAAAGTATGCTCCTGGATCCTCAATATGGATATAAAATTCAGTCATTAGCGCCGGATGAAGCGCCAATTAACGCCTGTCAAACATTTACGACTTTCAAGAAATCGCCTCCAACATGGAATATACAATTCCGCCGCCTCTGATTCCAGTAAATGCCAATATTTTCCTTGCTGATGCCGGGGAAGGATACGCAGGGGCACAATGCGTGCTGACATTTTTTAAAGAAGATACTCATTGTAAGATCCAAGTCATTGGATCTTTCGAATGCCCTTTATCTGCGATTTTGGCATTTCATTCCAGTGCGTTTCATTCCAATAAACTCTGTTCCATGTTACTGATGAATTGAATAACTAGCTTGTGTAATGAACATTATCGCCTTCAACAATGCCTACTCGTTATTTCCTAGAGCCACGTTCGCCCACCGCGAGTCACTTGTCTGCGACAAAGCTGAGAATGTTAATGAAGATATATATGCGAAGTACGGTGCCAGAGGATGGTCCATGAGGTATGGTGTTTCCGTTGACGAATGCAAAGATCCCAATTTTATGGTCGCCCGTGGTGGACGATACGTTGGAGACTCTTTATGTTGGACAATACCTATCCGCCCTGCCATTGATAATGCATCGGTTGAAGTTATATCTTCAATTGCCTTTAATTCTTGGACGGTCGAGTACAACAAAAATCGTTTCCCCAAGACGGAATTTTACTTTGTTAAATCGTTGCGGCTGTTGGCGACATACCTCATCGACATTCAAGATCCTCATCTTCAATGACATCTCATGGAGATATTACCTGCAGAGTCTACACCATCTAATGATGACTATATCTGGTAATTTGAATACAAATACTGTATTTGGCAATGTTGCTGACTGATTATTTGCAGTTTACCTATGCCATCCGTTATTGAACATCTCGATAAAGATGTTCAATCATTTTTAACATGGTACTATAATGACCATGTCCTTTCAAATTCATTTTGTCCATACAAGTCAGGATCCGCAGACGAAGAATGACTGAAAAATTCGGAGATGATAACGAATGAAGGTTGAATATTTTATTGTTGGAGGTGCGTACCAAATCAGTTTCATCTACTACGTAATGGTTATCTGACGAATACGCTTTGAATAAGATAGCAAAAACTGTTGATAAGCATATATCGGGTCGGATCAAGAAGTATCAGCTGAACATTGAATGTATACATATGGCGTAAGGAAAGGATTGCAAATACATATATATGAATGTGTACATCGATGCTTAGGCTTTGAGCTTGCTACCACTCAGCTAAGTATTATTTTCATTGTCACGATGTTCTTTATCAAGCAATTATGCCTGTTGATAGTTCTTTTAAGCATGATACCTATGAATCGTGTATTGTTGCGAATGCAAATATCAATTGAATCAGTGTTATTTACAGATACACCTACCAATCAGGAACACTGCGACAACCTTGGACTACACGATATTCCACTGGCAGACACAGCTGTTTTTTTATTACACATTGTGCAGCGGCACAATGGTTTTATGTTTTATATTCATACCACGGAAGTGTATGGCTTAAACAAGCCATACAATTCTTTCAAGTACTGTGCATTATGTTCTACTTCACTGGCAGACATATCTGCTTCACCATTTTGGTTGATGCGAGAATGCATTGAAAAGATTGTTAAGTTCAAAGTGGAGCATTGCTGCATGGAATACAATGAATTCGTGTTAATATTACAATGCAATAGTTATTTCTTTGGCATCTGTCATCGCTGGCGTATGTTGAATCTTTATAATGAACATTTAATACGAACATATTTCACTTTGACCTTTGCCTACATTGACAGTGTATACCAGGTGGCTAAATTACGAAATATTGGAAGCATATCTGCAGCTAGATGCTTGCGAAATCGTATGCTGCGAACCCAATATGTAGCAGTGTATCGGAATGCGTTCAAGTCGAATTCGATGTCCATTGTTTTTCCCTACCAGATATGGTGTCTAAATGGTGTTCATAATAAGCAAATATACAAATATATTAAAAGAACACGGTATATTAGGCATCCTGTTATCATTGATATAAAGCCATGTAAAATGTCTTCGAACTTTTATGGTGGCGGCAAACGCCAAATAATTTTGCCACTTTCTTCCTTACGCCAATGGAAGCACAATGATAAATATTTCGCGTTTCCGGACATTGTTGATGACGACTCATTGTATAGACTAATGAGTTACCAGTCATTACAGGGAGCCAAGGAGTATTTAAGAGATCATAACCAAGACATCGCTGTCGATATTCCCCTCAATGAACTCGGATTATTAATGAACAAAGAAGAATTGAAAAACCTGTGCAAATTACACAATGAATGGCAAAGATCGACGGATTCTAAGGCAACTTTACAAAGTATAGTTTGCAACCATACGTGTATGCAACAATGCGAAGAATATATCACATTATTCGAACTTCATGTTCCTATGCCTCGTGTTCGCGATCCTGAGAAAATGAGACAATATATGATTAAATCACGGCAGAAATATGCTAACATGTCAACCGAAGATATTGGTCTGAAAAACATATCACCAGTTCTCAAATATTCGAGTGTCGGAGATGGGCCCTCATTTCCTCCTAAACCAATATCGTCATCACAATGCGAAAACATAATTTCATCATTCTGTGCTGACACTTCAGCTGAAACCTTGGAAGAATCTGGTTGCGCAGTTTGTGGTCAGTTAGTCAGATTGCATTTACTTAGGCGTATAAAGGATTTTACAGACATAGATTTCAATATTTTAAAAGTTTCCGGTATGTCTAGGCGCATGCGTCAAACTGTAATGGATCCTATTGAAGACATGATTGGATCAGTTATAGATGAATCATGTGATAAGATATGTAATACATGTGTAACTTCTTTAAGAAAGAAAAAAGTTCCCAAATACGCCCTTGCTCGAGGAATTTGGATTGGATGCGTTCCACAAGAACTTCAGAACTTAACATTTGCGGAGCAAATGATGATTGCTAGAATACGCCATAATAAATGTGTTGTTCGCGTTTCATCGTCTGGCAGATACCGTTTATCGGCAAATGTAATCATGTTTTCAAACCCGATTGTTACTGTATACCATAAATTACCACCTTCACGATCTGAACTAGATGAAGTCCTTGCATTTATTTATACTGGATCCATTACACCCACAGAAGATGAATTCAAAAGAAGTCCTCTTCTTGTTCGTCGTCGCAAAATTGCATTTGCATTGGAATGGCTCAAGTTAAATCATTGCGATTACAAAGATCTTGAAATTTCCAAGGAAAATCTCGAATCATATCCATTAGCAGGTGTACCTGTAACTGTCGACTACATGCATGTATCTGATGGTAGCACAAATAAGTTACCTAGTGCAATGAGTTTGCATGATAAAGAAGATGAAGAAGGCTCAACGGATGGGCAATGTCCATTTACTGTTCATGGTCTTACAGGAACCGAGTATGCAAACTTATCAATGGCTAAACTCAAAGCCAAGGCAATGCAACATCTGCAATCACAAGGCCGTACATTGGGTATTGGGCATGAAGATAGCCCCCAATCTATGTATGATAATCCACAAGCATATCCGCAAATGTTTCCATGGCTATTTCCTTATGGATTTGGCGGCATTGGTCAACCTTGTTTGAAGCATAAATTATCTGAGGAAAAGCACAAGAAATTATTGCTAATGTACCACGACAAACGTTTTCAAACTGACAAGTATTTTCCAATTATAGCTTTTAATCATGATCAATTAAAAGCAGGCATTACGGCTAGTTTTTAATGGCAAAACGACAAAATTTCTCTGATATTGCAAATCGGTTGACAAGTCTAGACAAAAATGTGCTATTTGATATAACCACCAAATTCTAAAAGGAGAATCTGTAAAAGACTCTGATGCTGAAAAGGAGTGCTTTCAGATATTAAACAACCTCGATCATGTTGGTGGATATGTAAAAGGTTCTTTAACAAGTAAAAAATATATGCGAAATGAAATATGGTCATTAATATCATTTGCAGGTGCCCCGTCATGGTTCATTACATTATCACCTGCCGATAATCGTCATCCAATTGCTCTTTATTATGCTGGAACTAAGCAAGTTTTTAAACCTGATATATTAGACAAGAACCAACGGTACACACTTTCATCATCAAATCCTGTTTCTGCAGCGAGATTCTTTGATTTAATGGTCAAGTCATTCATAAAAAATGTACTAGGAGTAGGAGCTGAACATACTGGATTATATGGCAAGACATCTGCTTATTATGGAACTGTAGAGCAACAAGGTCGTTTAACTCTGCACTTGCATATGTTGTTATGGATTAAAGGTGCATTGTCCCCTCAAGCAATACGAGACAAATTAATGATGAAGGATTCTGCCTTTCACAAAGATCTCATCGATTATTTAGAAAGCTGCCATAAAGGCGAATTTTTAACCGGGTCTTTAATGGATATAAAACAACGCATACCATATACCACTGATTACAATAAGGGTATACATTCAATAATAACCAATCCCATGTCTGATACAAACAATATGAACAACAGTTATATCGATCCTACTCTGACTTTGCCAGTACCTGCTCCAAAAAGATGTTCTTCTACAGACTGCAACATTCCGCAATGCATCCAGTGCACAAGCAACAAAAATTGGTGGATATCTTTTAGCAATGTAGTTGATGATTTGTTGCTACGATCTAATGTACACACATGTAAATCTAGCAATGATGACAATGAAAATATCAAATCGCGAGGTAATAAGAACACGGATAAAGCTAATAAAAATGAATTAGATGAAGTAAAGGGATGTCTTGATAAATATGGTACATGTCATGCCAGATTTCCTCGCGAAATCTTCTTAAAAACGGTAGTTGATCCAATCGACGGTCATATTGATATGCAAAAACACGAAGCTATGTTAAATACATTTACACCTCTAGTAACATATCTTATGAGATCCAACACTGATGTTACAAGTTTACTGTCTGGAACATCGATCAAAGCCATTGTGTCTTATATATCAGATTATATCACAAAACCATCACTAAAAACTCATCAAATTTTTTCAACGATGTATGATGTATTAGAACAACGTGAAAAACTCGCACTCGAAAATAATACCAAAGATGAAGTCAAACCACGGAAATTGTTACTGAACATTGTAAATGCATTAAATACCAAGCTGGAAATTGGGTCACCCATGGCCTCGATGTATTTGTTGGAAAATCCAGATCATTACACAGGGCATGAATTTAAATTATTATGGTGGAAGAAATTTGTATCTGATGTCCGGAAAAGTGTTTCAAACTCGAAAGATCAGGTATTTGATACAGAACCATTTGTAGAGGCGGGCATAGATTCTATCAATGACTCTGTCACAATACGACTTGAACAAGGAAAATATATAGGTATTTCTCCTGTAGATGATTACAAATACAGACCATTACCATTCCACAATATGTCATTGTACGAATGGACACAGACCTGTAAGAAGGTTCGGATCACCAAAAATACTAAAACAGACATGTCACACACACCGTGTGACTCGCATGCATTGAATTCCGACGTTGCATATAGGTTTGACATTAAACACCCACAATATCAAACGCAAGCTGTAAAGTATGATATTAGCAATATTAATACTGTTGTTCCTAATTTTGTTGGAGGATCTTTACCTCGCAAAGATAACGGTGATCGCGAATATTATTGTTGCACAATGTTGACAATATTTCAGCCATGGAGATCAGGAACTGATCTTAAATCTGATAAGGCATCATGGAATGAAGCATTTTGCAATTATAATTTTACAGATAGACAGATCGAGCTAATGAATAACTTTAATCTCAGGTATGAATGCCTTGATGCTAGAGATGATTATCACACTCAACTGAAGGCAATTAACCTGCTAAAACAACAAAGTCAACCTCAAGTAGATAGTTATGACAATGAAGAAGATGTTATTAGGAATGAAAATCCTATAAAGGATATTACTGACTACCATAACAATCATGATTTTGAATATGAAAGTAATGCATTTCTAAAGCATAAAAGATTAATGAATGAAGCAGAAGATAAATTAAAATCTTCCGGATGGCTAGGTTTACCTCGAGGAACAATTAATGCTCTGCCACCAGTGTTTAAATCAGATTGCACACATTCTGCGCTATCATGGACAAACATTATTAAAGATCTGAAAGATAAGATATTTTGTGAAAAAATCTCGCATCATATAAATGACAATTTAAGCACATTGCAATTACCCCATAAACCATTTGCAAAAGAAAATGAACTTGTCACAGTTTTACCAGCCAATTACTTTTTAAAATTGTACGAAGCACCATCTAAAGACGCTGAATCAACTATAAATGAAACCGTAAAGAAATTTACATTGAATAAAGATCAAGAAAGAGCGTTCCGTATCATTGCTAATCATGCAAGTTCATCCAATCCTGAGCAACTTAAAATGCATTTAGGCGGCATGGGCGGTACTGGTAAAAGTCAAGTAATTAAAGCATTAACATATATGTTCGAAAAACGCAATGAAAGTCACAGATTTATTGTCTTAGCACCAACAGGCACTGCAGCAGCACTATTAAATGGCTTTACTTACCACAGAGCACTTGGTATATACAATGCAGGAAGCAAAGATCAAGAATCGACTCGCAATAACAATAAGCTAATAAATGAAGTGAGAAGTAGGTTGAAAGGTGTTGAATATATTTTTATTGACGAAATATCAATGATTGCATGCCATGAATTATACAAGATCAGCTCAAGATTAGCAGATGTAACTAATATTCACAATGTTCCATTTGGAGGAATGAATATGATATTAGCAGTAGTGTTTGAAAGTCCGGTCCGGTCTGGTTTTTGCTCCCAAAAACTGAAGACCGAGACCGAGACCAGTCTCCACAAGTTTACAGACCGCAAAAAACTGGGTGAGACTGCTTGAGACTGGTTCATGTCGGTTTAGGGTGGTTTTTTGCGGTTGATGGATCAGTCTGAACCAGTTGCAGTCTAGACCAGTTTACAACTGGTTTGGACCAGTCTTTTATGTAGTAAATAGGTAGAGACTATGTACAGAGTGATTAATTTAGGTGAAAGAGTGTACTTGGCCGCATTTGCTTATAGCTCGGTCAGTTCTAATTCAATAATTATGATCATATATGCATTCAAAGGCTATTTTAAATGACTACCACTATGTGCATTTACAAAAGGTACGCACGCTTAACCATTAAAATGCTGGTAAAAGTGTTTACAGTTGCTTAAAATGAGTAGAAAACACAAAGATGTTAATAACTTAACGAGTTTCTGACCAAATACTACGCTCTTGACATCGTTAAAAAGGTTATTTTATGTACTACCTATATCTTTATTTACGAAAGGCTAGGTTGCTTAACAAATGAAACATTGGGAAAACCGTTTTTGAGCGCTTAAATACTAATTTAACAATAACTCAAGCAGTTCTGAGGCAAAAATTATGATTTTTACACACGATCGAACGGATAGTTGTCCCCTACAATTGTATTAATTTTCAAGGTAAAAGACCGGTTTGAACCGGTTTAAATCGGTTTTGCTCGGTCTTCATTATTTCCAAATGCTGATGGACCACAGACCGGACCGCGGTTGCAGTCTTTGCGGTCTATTTATATTCCGGTCCATACAGGTTGTAGTCCAGTTCAGTCTCGGTTTTTTGCCAGTCTTGCAACAGGACTTCCAAACTAATTAGCAGGAGACTTTGCTCAATTACCTCCAGTATTTGGGAAATCATTATATGCTGGAAATGTTCAGACAAATGTGAATCATAGAATGACTGTAAGAGATCAAGAAAATACCCTGGGAAAAATCATGTGGCATCAAGTAACAACTGTTGTAATACTAATGGAAACATGAGGCAAAAAAAGCAGACAACTGCAGATGCAAAACTAAGAACAGCATTGGTTAACATGAGATATGGACAATGCACTGAAGAAGATATCTTATTCTTAAAGAGTCGCATCGCAAAAAGTGATGGTACAGGCCCTGATCTTCGGTACCCCCAGTTCGAAATGTTTCAATCATTACTGCTGCTTTAATGCTCAAAAGGATATTATCAATACATTGGATCGGAATGCTTTGCCAAAGACCACAACTTAACACTAACTAATTTTTATTCCGTGGACAGATTTTCAACACAAGAACACA